>NQII01002804.1:57257-174900 GCA_002778355.1 Clitarchus hookeri
CCAAGTTGCCCCGTGGTTTGCTAAGGGGGGGGGGTGCTTGTGGCACGACTTCCAAGCTTGTCAGCCGTTTTCTCTGGCCTATCACCCTTCGGCACGTGTATTAACGTCTCTCGTGGCGGAAATTGCCAGCATATCTCGTCATTCTTCTACGTGTACAAATTTCACGGGGCTTGCTAGGGATGGGGTAGAGAGGTCCCGCGCTGCAGCGACACATGCAACTGAGTATCCGTCTTCTGGGTTGACCTGTGGTGGCTGTCCACGTGTTCTGCAACGCGTGTCAACTTGTAGCGGCTCGCGGGGAGGATAAAATTGTGGGGGGTGTCAGCGAGGTTTCTGCTTCCAATATGCGTTAAACATCAATTCCACCCCGGCTCTGCGAAGCTGACCCGCCAGCGCCAAAATTTTGGTTTCTGTTGCATCTCTGTCTGTAGTTCTCATTCTGTGGCTGTTGCCTGTCTATGCAGTGCGCTCACTTCCCACGCGGTTAGTCTTGTGGCGCGACTGCTGAGGCCTCCCTCCACTTCAATTCTTCACCTTCCTCTTGTCCCCTCCTTCCTATTAACCAAGGATGCGCGTCCTGCTGTTCATACCTAGTTAGACTCCTGTCTGCAAGAAGGGTCTAACTAACACTCTGGCTCTGCTTACACATTTTGCTAAAGTGTGATTACTTTACAATTTACATTTTATGTTTCAAATACATCGTAGGCCGATCTACTTTTTGAACTAGCTAAGCAAAGATAAACCTGGTACCACATACCTCGGACTCCGTACAGTAATTACCCATTTTCTTACAAGGTTACAAACATTTTTACATTGTTACACAATTATACAACATGCCCTAAATTAATCTCTCCAGGTCATTTAATTGTTTTTCTGTGCTGGTGTCTCCTTGTAAGGCGGAGACTTTCTTGATATATGCAAACAAGTAAGATGGCAGACGGCCAGTTATTTGCCGAGTTGACTGGCAACATTTACGTTTTGGTGACATGGTTCATTTTTACGCTTACGTCGGCGCATAGGCCATGGAAATAAAACAACACTTTTATCTGCTAGGCTGGAACCACTGTCCTCGTTAATGTCTGACACACTGCCGTTTTTACAAATGATTTTTCGGGCAGATGGAAGCAACACACACTTAATCTATCGCTAACTTACACATGGTATTGTTTTACTGTTACAACAACTCACAGGCTCTGGAAAGAAACACTCCTATCTGACTATCTCTGCCACCTTTTCCTTTGATACGCGATCTTGGAAAACAAACTTATTTTATACACTGGGAATGTACACACTATATTCTTACCTTATACAGTTAGTAACTTAGGTATAGGCATCTGGCCATTTTTGGGCTCTGGGACGTCCTGCCCTTATTACTCGCCGCACAGATGTTCGGGCTTCTCACACATTCTAACGTGACTACACAGGTAAAAATAAAAACACTTAGTCGCACTTCAGTTCCAGGGTTAGGTAGTGCACGCCGCCCTACCTTTCTCTCACAGCGGGTGACATGAGTAAACCGGCTTACCTCATGTCACATAGAGTCTGTTATTGAGATGGTTGGCTCGGTTTACACGTTCTGTCCTGGCCACGGTCCCGGCAGAAACCAGGTTCCTCTCGGCCTCTACAGATGGGTCAAGGTTGCACTCGCCTGGCTTCGATCCCCATCGGACTAGGGGGTGTGTTTCCCCGCACTGGATCCCTGACAGCATGCTGGGATGAAGTCTGCATTGTCATCGTCTCATCACGGGGCCCTGAAGCCCTCTCCAGGCTGCTGCTGGACCTCGTCCTCGGGTCGGCTGTAGTCACCCAGTACATCCTCGCCTTTCAGATCTTTTCTAGGGTTCTTTGCTCTGTTGATGCTAACTTGTCTTGGTGTTGTGCCATACTCACCGTTGGTTGCATCTCACGCCCTCTATTCTCTGCTATTCCACTCGCGGTTTCTATTTCTTCGTTGTTTACCCCTTCTATCACATCCTCGTTTACTTCCTGCCCCCCTTCGCTTTTTCGCCCGCCCTCCCTTTCTTTGGCTGTCCTCCCCTTTCTCCCACTCGCCTGTTCCCCTTTGTGTGCTTTCACCCACTTCGTCTTCTTCGTACGTACCTTCTCTTTCACTCGCCTGTCCGCTTTTTCTCACTTCATCTTCTTTGCTTGCACGTCCGCTTCGTCTGGCACCTGCGTATTTTTAGCCCGGTAAGCTTCTGTTGGCTTGGGCTCTGCTATCGGCAGGTGCAGAGGCCCACGTGCCCTTGAGACCCTGAGATAGCACATTAGGGGCAACGGACGGCTTATCCTTTTGACCCTCTCTTCCCGCGACCTTGTCCGTTGTCCGGCGACCTAGTGACCCGCTGCAGGTTTCCTCTGGCTGTCCCTTGTAATTACTGTGGAACCATGGGTGTGGGGCTCGGGGATAGAGCGTATCTGGTTCCGTGGCACCTTCCGCATAGTGCCCCTCTAATCCTCGACCCAATACACATTTCCCTGTCTCTTGACTACTATATACGGCCCCCGCCACTTAGGCGCAAATCCCGCACAGAATCTTTCATTGGCTTGGCTTAAAGGATGGTTGCGTATTAATATGCGACTACCCTCGGGCAAGTGGTGTCCGGCGGTCGCTTGTTCTGGGTATTTCTGCCGGATATACCGTTGGTTTCTCTGAGCTGCCCCTGTTCTCCATATCGCCTCTCTTCGTATTTCTTTGGGGGCGGGAAGTTGTGTAGGCTCTGTTTCCCACTGCCATTGTCCAGCTCTGCAGAGATTGTATCCCAGTATTAGGTGGCTGGGAGAAGTTCCAATGGCATCATTGTGCTGACGTTGTAGCGTATACAGGATCTCAGGTAGCTGTATATCTCGTCACTCTTGGTTTTCAGCCATTTAAGGTCCTTATTATCCGTTCTGAGAATGAATGGTTGGTCCTCAAGGTAAAAGAGATATTTGCGGACTGCCTAAATAACCGCCAAGCACTCCTGCTCATTACTGTGGTAGCGGTGTTGGGTCTCATTTAGCATGGTACAAGCATACGCTATAATTTGTCACTTGATCTGTGACTGCTCCTGGTATAGGACAGCGCCCATTCCGGCTCCGCTTGCGTCTGTCTGTAAAATTAGGGGTAATTCTGGCATAGGCTGGTATAGCATGGTTATGTCGCCATATCGCTCCTTTAATATTCTGAGTTCTTCGNTGGTTATGTCGCCATATCGCTCCTTTAATATTCTGAGTTCTTCGTGTCTGTCTGTCCACTTCCAGGGAGTTGTTTTGCATCTTATATAAACTCTCTTAGCCAATTATATAACCCCACAAAACGTTTCAACTGTTTCCCGTTAGTTGGTACGCTAGCCTCCTCAATCTCTGTCACTTTCTCGGGCTTTGGATAATCCCCGTCTGGGGTAATTATGTGCCCTAAGTATTCTACTTGGGTCTTCCCAAAGTGACACTTCTCCAGTCGGCACATGAGTCCATGGAGTTCAAAGCGCTCCAGGACTTTTTGCAAGTGCATCTGTTGTTCTTCCCATGTGCGCAAATATACAATGACATTGTCCGGGTACGCTAGGCAAAACTGGCCGCTATAGCCTGTCAAAACTACTGCTGAAATCGGTCGTTGGAAAGTAGCGGGTGCATTCATCAACTCCAAGGGCGTTACACGAAACTGCAGGGTTTCACCTTCTGGGGTTGTAAACGCCGTATATTTCCTGGATCCTGGGTGTACCGGGATTTGCCAGTATCCACTACGCATGTCTAGAGTGGAGAATATACGTGCGTCCCCTAGGTCGCGGAGCATATTAGCCAGGTTTATTGTTGGGGGTGCTATAGGGTATGTGATACTGTTTGAGGCCTGGTAGTTGACACAAAAACGAAGTTCTCCATCTTTCTTTGGCACAAGTATCACTCTGGCATTATATGGTTAAGTCAGTTGGCTCCACTATTCCTTGCGATTTAATCTCGGCTACCTGGTCTAATATTATTTGCCTGCGGTAGGCGGACGGGTTACCTGGTCGGCAGTGTATGGGGCGAGCATCTGTTATCCAGATTTCATGTTGAATGGCCGTGGTCTGATTTAATCTGCCGGTATGCTCAAATACGGCTACGTGAGTGTTGAGTATCCACAATAATGTCCTCAGTTGGTCAGCCCCGAGTGGGTGGTTTACCTCCTCACTACAGAATTCTTGTAATTTTTGCGGGTGTATTGGGGCTTCCCAGTTTATGGCCATCCTATCCTGTTTGCCTAAATATAGGCGCTATTGTCCACAGTCGATTATACAATTTTGGCTTGTTAGCCAATGTTGTCCGAGGATAATCTGTTCCACTAAATGTGGTGCGCAAAAAAATTCAGATTGGAATATTTCTACCTCCGTGGATACTGGCAGTGTAATAATTCAGTCTATGGTAAGTTTTGAGTCAGACTGGACCATTTGAATTATTCTGGTGTTTTCTTTACCTGGCTTTTTTGTTTGGGAGTTAGCAGCTGGCTTTTAATGAAATTTCCGGTTGCGCTCGTGTCCAGTACTACCTTAAGATTCTGGTTATTTATGCGGACTCCAATCCGAGGGGTGAGTGTTCCCGGCCTCAGATTGCTTAACTTTAAATTGGTTCCACCCTTTGTCTTATGCCGGGGCTGACGGGCGACTCTGTGTCCCGGCGGCGGCATTTCCCGGCTCTCTCTTTCCACCCTGACAGTTGCCCTTCCCTATGTCGAAGGGGCCAGCCGTGGTGTCTTTTTCCTTAGCGGCTGCTATACGGTTTCTCACTGTGGGACAGTCACGGTGCAGGTGTCTCTTGGGGCAATACCAACACTTCGGCGGCAAGGATTGTTCCTCTGCGCTTCTAGTGGGTTTTTTATTCTCTGCCATTCGCGCCGTGTGGACAGGTGGCAGGCTGGACGGAACGTTTGTCTTCTCCTGTTCTTCGTAATCGAGCTCCGCCTCAATCGCTTTCTCTACCAACTCCTGTACGCCCGTCACCCGCAGATGTCGAAGGGTGCTTCTTATCGCTGGTAGCATTAACTTTGTAATAATACGCACTCGCTCTACCTCGGTACTTTCGGGAGTGATGCGGGAAAACATTTGCGCTTTTTGCCTAATACAAATCTCAGATTCTTCCTGCCTTTGTAGTTAGTGTGTGTAAAAGTCTGTTCTTAAGGCCATAAGTACTTTCTCCCCCGTGAACTTGTTGTTTAGGCAGGTAGTGAACTGCTCCCAGCTCGTCACAAACTCTCCATATTTATTCCACCACATATGGGCGGCACCCTTTAACTGCTCGTGTAACCACAGCACCCACTGCTTCTTAGGAATTCCGCCGACCTTGAATTTGTGTTCACAATTATGTATAAAATACACGGTCCTCATGGGGCCTGCCTGAAAATTCGGGCAGTACTATTTATTTGGGCATTTCCCGCGCCGGTTCTACGTGGCTAGCAGGGATTCAGTCCATGGGTGAAAGGTGTTCCCCTTCCACCTGGGTTTGGCTCGTTAGCTGCTGTCTGCATTTCCGGCAGTTGTATTGGGTGCCTTCGGTCAGTCGGAATGTCTGGGGCCAACCGATACACTTATTACAATAGCGCTGGAAACAGAGGCTGCACTGGATCCTGTATAGTCCTGTCCTGCTACAAAATGGAGCACTGCATGGCTCTAGTTGAGGACTTTCGTCTTCTCTTCCCCCATCCCTCGTCCAGAGGTTCTCTAGTGTTCCTTCGACTCTCGCATCCCTTCCCTCCGGTGTCTTGCTGATATGTGTATTATCCATAATTTTTGCCCGCCGCCTATAGGAGTCTCTATTTTGCCAGCCTAGTACCCTTGCCTCCTCTAGTGCAAATTTGTCGTTAGGCGCCATAGGGTTTGAGACTCCCTGAAGTCTTTGGTTCATCCTGACTAGCTCAGTAATTCGGTAAGGGTGAGACCCCTTGTCACGGGTATAGTCTGGTACTTGTTTATATCTATACAGACCTGAATTTGCCCCACGTTGGGCACCATTTTAACTTGATGCTACTCCCCACCTGTGGTGTACAGAGTGGGTAGTAGGGTCCTCAGTTAATGTTAGATGGCACAGACTATAAGCTGTCTTGAAGGTTGATGGTATATCAATAAGGTAGTCTTTCAGTGTTTCAGTTTACTGGTTGGTTATATTGTCTCGAGTTTAAATATACAGAAACACTTCCGAGGTGTGGTACCCTATTTAACTCGGATTAACTGTGGGCGATGTCAAGGAGGTGGGGGGCCTTCTGTGGTCGATGACTTGATACTTAGCTCTGCTTGTAGTGCTTGGTATGTGTCCGCTGGATGAGGTCCGGCGATGTGGGCGGCTTTGGAAAGGCCCGCGCTTGATGCCATCTCCCCTTGACTGCTGCTCTGGTTTCACTCCTTGACGCTCTCCTCTCGTTCTGACGTCCTCTCGCGTCCTCTCGCGATTCCCGACGCAACTGACTCTCTCGGCGCGGTGATAAAAACTGACCTCTTCTCTTGTAAATTCGTTTACATTCTCTCTTGACTCCCTCCCTAAAACTGTACACGCGCCTTCCCTTGTTGCGGAAGGGAGGAGGAGGAAGTGTGCAGAACAAAAGAACATTTCATACACGTGCCCTGGTTCTTGTTTGGGGGGGGAGGGTGACCTTCCCTCTAAAGCTTACCCTGTCAGCTCTCCTTCCATGGCGCGTGTCCAAGTTGCCCCGTGGTTTGCTAAGGGGGAGGGGGGGTGGAGGAGTCCTCATGGCACCACCTCCAAGCATGTCAGCCGTTTTCTCTGGCCTATCACCCTTCAGCACGTGTATTAATGTCTCTCGTGGTGGAAATTGCCAGCATATCTCGTCATTCTTCTACGTGTACAAATTTCACTGGGCTTGCTAGAGGACTGGGGGAGAGAGAGGTCCTGCGCTGCAGCGACATGTGTAACTGAGTATCTGTCTTCTGAGTTGACCTGTCGTGGCTGTCCACGTGTTCTGCAACGCGTGTCAACTTGTAGCCGCTCGCGGGGAGGATAAAATTGTGGGGGTGTCAGCGAGGATTCTACTTCCAATATGCGTTACACGCAAGTTTGATTAAACAAGATTTACGTAAATTTGGTGGAGATTCTAGTTAACTGAAATAATAATTTGTATAAAACTGGGTAACTAGCTCCATTTTTTTTTACTAAAATGTTTTCAAAAGACTTTATAAATTACAATTTAATAGTGTTTTTTCAAGTTTACAATTAAATCTTTCCTAACTTTAACAAATAAATTTAATAAATCTGAACTGAAAGTTTAACCACCAAGGTCTCGTTCATTTTATAAAATGGTGAGGTCATAAAAACTGAGGTGTGCAAAAAGGGCTCTTTTTAATATGAACCCCCACTGGAAAAACATGGTTTCTATGCCCTTAGTGCAGGAACAAGCATGGGAGATTGTACAGGCTGAGTATAAAAGAATACCCCAACTTTGAAGGTCTGTAATATCAAAACCAAACAACCTACAACCTTGATTGACCAATCAAATGAACTTTAGAACCGTGAAGTTTGTTTGCCATATATTCATAAATGTTCAATGTGACCACCATGTGCAGCCTGAATGACATCTACACGATAATCAAAATCGTTCCAGGCTCTTGTCAGCATGTCCAGTGTTACGGTTTGTATGGCGTTTGTAACTCTTGGTTTGAGGTGGTGAGGGGGAAGCGAGCTCGCATTCGACATGTCAATGTGAAGGGGGCAGTCTGATGTTTCCTTTATGTGCCGAGAGATGACACTGGTAGCGTCTGTCATCGCACTATGAGTTTGTGTTGTGTGTTAGTTTACATCATGATGACGATGGAACAACAGAAGGCATTTAGTGTTATTCAGTTTGCTAATTGTGAATTAGTTTCGTCAGTTCATTGAGACAGGGTGCCTTTACAAAGGCAAAAGTTCTGGGTGGCCGCGTGTGTCCGAAGAGAATGTGCAACAGATTCAACAAGTGTTTGTTCGTAGTCTGAGAAAATCAACTCGGCAAGCTAGCCGGGAAATGCAAATCCCTCAATCGACTGTATGGATAGTGTTGCGGAAGCGATTGCTGTACAAACCATACAGGTTACAGCTTGTACAGGCTCTTACCGAAAAGGATAAAGAACTGACCTGTGATTTCTGTGCGTTCGTTCTTGCCCAGAACGAGGTAGACCATGCCTTCTTGTCTAAACTGGTTTTTAGCGATAAGCGACGTTCCATACAAATGGTAAAGTGAACCTGCCCAATGTGCGGATAAGGGGTCAGGAGCCTTCACATGAAACCACCGAACACGAGCGTGCTTTCCCCAAAATAAACTTGTTTTGTGCTGTATCCAAAGACACTGTTTTCTGCCCCTTCTTTTTTCACAAGCTCACTGTTACTGGAATCCGTTATTTGGACATGCTTACAGAGTGGTAGTTTCCTCAGTTAGAAGAGGCGGCGGGGTGTTCATTTTCCAGCAGGATGGTGTGCCACCCCATTGGCACCTAGCTGTTCGCGGATACCTGAACGAGGCGTTGTTGCAATGTTGGATTGGTCTAGGAGCAGTTTGTGACCAGGCTCTTCATCACTGGCCCCCAAGAAGTCCGGATCATACCCTGTGCGATTTTTTTTTTATGGAGGTACATAAAGGATCAAGTGTTTCGTCCACCATTTCCGGCTAACATTGACGACCTCAAAACAAGCATTATGGACGCCATCGAAACCGTAACACCGGACATGCTGACAATAGTGTGGAACAAGTTTTATTATCGTGTAGATGTCATTCGACCCGCTCGTGGTGGTCACATTGAACATTTATAAAGATATGGTAAACAGACTTCATGGTTCCATGGTTCATTTGATTGGTCAACCGAGGTTGTATGTAGGTTGTTTGGTTTTGATATTGTAGACCTTCAAAGTTGTGGTATTCTTTTATACTCAGCGTGTATATAATGTTGCAGCCCATCTCAGTGAACAAAAAAAGTTGTATAAATTGACTTTTAACATTGTCGAAGCACATCTCAGTGAACAAAAAAAGTTGTATAAATTGAATTTTAACATTGTCGAAGCAAGTCAATTGCCTCAACAGGAGTTACATAATCAACATTCAAAAAAATTTTGGCAGATAGTAAATAAACNTTACATAATCAACATTCAAAAAAATTTTGGCAGATAGTAAATAAACTGCAAAACCAGTTTGACTTTATGGCATCTAAAAGTAAGAAAACAGCTTAAGAAATTAATTGAAGTAGACTATTTTACATGTGGCACTGTGCTGAGAAAAATACACGAGTTTTGCATTGTGACAAAAACTTAAGACCCTAATTCCAAAGTTTAACATCAAATGTTCATATTTGTTTTATTTGGTTTGGCAAAATTTTTATGAGCAGTGATAATCTGTTTTCCAAAATTCAAAGCTTTTTTTGCTTCAGGGTTTTGTGATTTTAGTATGTTCATATTCATAAGCCCTAAGAGTACAATCTTGGCACGTGTACTTTTACTATAGTTTCCCCATATATCGGATTTGAAACATCCGCGGTTAGTTACATGCCCTTGTAGGTGCCTATACATATTTTATGTTTGTCGTAAATACTTTTATTTATAGATTTGTGACAAACTGTGAATCAAGACATTAAATTTCACTTGTTCAGTCTTCTTTCACTAATATAAAAATAGGGAAAACTATTTTAGATATGCTGACTCAGATTGAAACAGTTAACATATTTCAAAACATAGGCAGGTGTATGTGATAAACGTATCATGAAATAAAATTCTGTAGTTGCACTTTGGCTTTTGTAATATGGACTCAACCTCCGAAAAATGGTTTTTCATCCCTCCAGCCTTGCTGAAGTAGGGGTAGGCAGCTGCTGCACAGAACAAAATCAGAGACTNGAAAAATGGTTTTTCATCCCTCCAGCCTTGCTGAAGTAGGGGTAGGCAGCTGCTGCACAGAACAAAATCAGAGACGGAACTTTTGTTTCTTGTCCAACTATAGCATGTTAACTTAACAGCTCTCTGATGAGGTGAAACCACTGTTAAGTTTCAGAAAGGACTTTATTTGGTGTCCAGATCTCATCAATGTCTCGGATAGTGATCTGCAGAATAAGTTGTAGAAAAGTAATAAACCATGTGTGCCCACATGGTGATGTAAGTAAACATTGGTGTTCTCTTCTCTTGAGTCGGTGATGTACAAGTAATATTAATCCTGAAAATAGTATACCAGAAATTTCACGTAAAACTTTTATCTCACAANGAAAAATGGTTTTTCATCCCTCCAGCCTTGCTGAAGTAGGGGTAGGCAGCTGCTGCACAGAACAAAATCAGAGACTGAACTTTTGTTTCTTGTCCAACTATAGCATGTTAACTTAACAGCTCTCTGATGAGGTGAAACCACTGTTAAGTTTCAGCAAGGACTTTATTTGGTGTCCAGATCTCATCAATGTCTCGGATAGTGATCTGCAGAATAAGTTGTAGAAAAGTAATAAACCATGTGTGCCCACATGGTGATGTAAGTAAACATTGGTGTTCTCTTCTCTGGAGTCGGTGATGTACAAGTAATATTAATCCTGAAAATAGTATACCAGAAATTTCACGTAAAACTTTTATCTCACAANGAGTCGGTGATGTACAAGTAATATTAATCCTGAAAATAGTATACCAGAAATTTCACGTAAAACTTTTATCTCACAACTTCTTTATTATTATAATTTCCAGCCTTATGGCCACTCGTGGACAAATTGCAAGACTCGTGCAATTTATCTTAAAGTATGAAGCACCAAAGCATCGCGATCCACCACTGTGCATTAATACCTGCAAACATGACATGTCAAAATAATTTACTTTTTATGTATGAAAGCAATTTAAGCCTTATACGAGGTCTTGGCTCACTGTCATACAACATTTTTGTCAGTTGTTGACAAAAAGATGAGTGTACTCACACTGCCAATGTGGCTACAAAAACTGCAAAGGTCTGGTGACATCTTTGCCACACCCAATTTTAATCACCCAGATATTATATATTATGATTTGTGATGATGGTGAAGTTTATATTAAGCCCTTTTAGTTAATTAGGGAACCAGAAAGCAAAAAGTCAAATTATGTCATCATTAAACTCACTGAAGTAGCATCCCCGAGGCCTTGAAGCAGGACTAAATTTGCTCCTTAACATGTTTGAGATGAGAGACTAAGGCACTGAAAGTTAATGATTCCTATTTATCAGAGGGCATAACAACAGTATTGGCAATGTGTGCCTGGACAATGTATCTTCACTGTGGCAGGACATTTCAGTTATCTTGAAGCTGTTGCCCTGCAATCTATAGCAGGTTGTTCCACAGTATTTTTTAAATTCTTTTTAACATGTAGGGCATTCCAAATCATTTTATCAAAAGGTATTTTATTGCAGCTTTTTTATTTAGAATGGGTTGAATGCAGAGTTCATGTAATTGAAACAGTTACACTGAATACCATCTTCTTTTATAGCACTGTTTAATTTCCCTTGAATTCTGGTATTTCATTCTGTATTAACTTGGTATCTACCAGTCACTAAATTTAGCAATGAAATTGGGTAATGAGAATCTTGGTAAAGTTACAATAGTTGTGGCACTTCCCATCCTTTACCCACCCTCTTCGTAAGGTGATGCCACCTCTTCTCTCCTTTGTGTGGTCGTGGTTGGCTATTGTCTTATTTCTATGGGTGGATTGCATAGTGTTTGAGCTGTGGATATGTTTGTTAGACTGATAGTGTGCATTAGTGATGCTAATCTTTCTTCAGAAAGCTTAATCCACCTGTCAACTGATGGATTCAGCTTAATCTGAAGGTTTTTTCAGAGCTAAAAAGTCAAATGATAAGTACTCTTGATATCAAGAATGAAATTTTTTATGTTTGCACTTATTTACTGCACATTGTCAGTGGGACTTCAAAAACTGTTCACACATAGTTGGTGGCAGCTTAACCAATTTGATATTTTTTTACAAACTTTTAAAAACTACCCATCACATTGTGCAGTTTATTCTCATGTCAATTTCGAGTGTTTCCAAGAAAGTAGTTTGCTCTTCACTGAACTGAATACTTGTCTTCGATTTACTTTATTTAAATATTATTTGCACATGGCGAAGTTAAGTCAAATTTCTTTGGTTACTAATAATGCATATATATATATATATATATATATATATACAAAGATAAAAGATAATTAATAATATACATACATATGAAGTTATTACAAAATTTTTAATTTGTGTACTATGAAGTTACTACAAACGTATTTATTTTTAAACAGTTAAGTTACTACTAAAATACTGATATATATATATATATATAATTAAAGCTCTACAACATAATGGATTTGATACTATGAAATTACTACAAAATAGTTACAGGCAAATACATTATATAATTTTACCAAAATTATAAAATAATTTATTATAAAGAAACCAATTAACCAAACAATACAGAAATTGATAAGAAAAGTCTTTCAGTTACTAATTACAAAGACTAAGCACAAGAATTTTCGAATCATGTATTACACTGAGAAAATAATTTCCTAATATGATTTTTAAGTGTGTGTGTTGTTGCAGTTTGCATTTTGTCTGGCATCTCATTCCATGTCCTCGATGCAGACACAATAAACGACTGAGCATAACTTTGTGTTTATCAATTTACAAACCCTAATTAGAGACAATAAAAGAATTACAAATAATTGTTCCCTTAATTATTATGTTGGACTTTTAGTATTGCAACGTCCCCTTTTTGTTTTTAATGCTTTACTATTATTCACCCTGAAGGGTGTGAGAGTATTGATGATGTGACGTTACGCCAACGCCTGCTGGGTTTACTGTTATGCAGTGGCAGTGGCCTCGGTTGGCAAGCTGGCCAACCTAGCCTGCTAAGCCCCCATTTCTATCTCCTGTGATGTCTTGCATGACCACCACACTTATTACACTGGCGGTTACTCTGCTTTATACTTTGATTGGGGGGGGAGGGCTTACATTTTACACTGCCGGGGTTTTCTCCACCTGTGCCTGCCGCTGCCGTTAGGACCAGGCTAAAGGCTAGGGCCCGAGGGGCTCCAAAGACAAACTATCACAGTCTTAAAAAAAATTAAAAAATTAGTACTCCTACAAGATATTTTTTTTATCTGCTCTGGCAGCTGGGTTTATCATACATATTAGTGAATAAATCATACTAGCACCTTTTTAATTAAATTACTATCATTCTGTGACCAATTTAATGTTCTGTATAAGGTGAGACCACGTATTTTAACACATGATTTTAGTTCTATTTCTGTGTAGCCTATAATAATTTTTTGAAGTTCAGTGATAGATTTTAATGACAATGCACTGTTACCAAACAAAATAGCTTCTAATTTATGATGATTATTTAATAGTACCAGTTTGATACCATTTGAAGATACTTTTAAAAATTGGCTTTGTTTTTTACTTATTTTGTGGGATTTAACATAGAATATAATTGCAGATCATCAGCACATAAATAATACTGGGTATATTTTATTGATTAGGTATGTCACTATTATACAAAAAGAAAAGAACGGGACCAAGCAGACAACCCTGTGGCACTTCTGTTCTGACATTATGTCAGTCAGATTACAAGTTGTCAGTGATAACATTGACTCCTGTGGGACAAATATGACTTAAACCAAACAACAGAATTTTTTGAAAAATTAAAATTGCATTTGAGTTAAGCTAGCAATATGTCATGGTCCGCATCGTCTAAAGTCTGCCATTTGACATGCAGTGGTGGTACTATGGCCAGCATGGAAACTTGACTGATATTTGTCATGTAGTCAATTACCATTGAGATATGATCTCATTTCTTCTAGCACTAAGTATTTAAGAGAGCATAGGCAGAACAAAAATAAGACAAAAATCAGCTATTGTGAGAAGCTTTTTAACTTAAGGAACATGCTTTACAAAAGAGTTTTTCCAGGCAAGAGGAAATAGTGTATTATTAAGAAAAGTTTGATATGACTTAATAATCTCTAATATATAGAATTATGATCAGAGTTTTATTTTTATAGCAAGGACAAGAGAAGATAACCCTTCTTAAAAAGTAAAGGATGTTTTGTGCAACTGAAACTAGTATCCTCATACTACATAGTCACTTCTTTTGATGACTATGAGGCTTGTCTGGCTGGTAAATCAAGTGCATTACATAGTTTTAGTGTAAAATATGTGAGTCAAAACCAGCTCAGAATCGTGGGAGTGGCATCTAAATACTAATAGCATTTATAATACGTTCTATCTCCAAAGACAAGGTTTGAATTATCATTCATTCGTAAGAATTTTTATTATAGTTTGAAAATGGCTTAAATTGGTGTCTTGGTGATACACATGCCTGCCACCATGCTTTTATCTCTCATATATGTGGCAGCTGTAGGGGGCGGCCCTGCTGCCCATTTCAAGGTCAGCCATATAGTTTTTGCTAGTAGTGCAGGGAAAGGGTGCAACAGGAGGGGTGTTGAGTCACCACGTTACTCCGAGAGTGGGGAGTGTGAATAACACAGAGAGACTACTGGAGCAGTGTACCTAAAACTGCCACCCTACTTGACGCAAGAACAACGCAGTTTTCACTCCGCAGAGCAATTCAGCACCAGGCAGGCAGGCAGGCCTGTTAAATGGCTTGGAAAGAATTTGCCAGGAGGCATGCTCTTATCAGTACTACATATAGTGCATTTTGAGTCGGCAAACTAAAGACATGTTGACCAAGCCCAGCAAGATTTATCACCTAATGTCATTTTACCAAACATTGCCAAGTCCACTGTGTGTGCGCGCTAGAACATGTGGGAAAACAAGGGAGATAGCTAGGGCTGGTATGTGACATGAATTGCTCTAAATTTATATTTGCTGGCTGCCAAAGTGTAACTATCAAAACTAATGAACTTGATAGGTATGTGAAAACTTGCCAACATTTTGTGGTATGTATAAGTGAATGCTGGTTGAATAACTAGAAATATTATTTCTATCAACTTTAAGAGTATTGTTTGAGGAACATTTTTTTGTTGGGCACACAAAGACATGGGGTGAGTAAGTGAAGAGATTTGGGGGTAATTATTAAGTTTAGGGGCTTTTCTGGAAAACTAAAAAAAAAATCAAAATTATGATATATTTCTACTCTACTAATCACGTAGAACATGAATATATTAGGGGCGTAGCTTTAAAATAACTACAACATATAAAAAACATTGAACAAAATTGCAAAATGAGTAGTATAGCCGGCTTGTTTACGTTTCTGAAAGAAACGTCCTAGACCAACAAAAGTTGCATTAATGGGTTGTGCACAACTTACCTTGTTCATATTCAAGAGGGCGTAATGTTAAAATAAGTAGAACATTGACGCATCCCGCGTCCCTAAAGATATGTTTATTCGTCAGAAGACACGCTCTGGCGAAAACTCCGCAGCTGCAAGGCGTGCTACCAAATGTTCCTGCACGTGCAGACGATTTCCGGAGGCAGCGGAATGGAATGAATACGTGATGTAGAGACCACAGGCGGACGACCGCAATAAATACTAAGGGTTTGGCGGACGTGCGGGAAGAATGACGCCAGGATGGCTCGGTGGAAGAGACACGTGCGCCGGCACAGCTGCATTTTGCAGCTGCCAAGGGATGCCGAGCTCACACCATCGGCTGCGTCTGTCCCAGGCTAGCTACCGCAATAAACAATGAGAGCTTTTGGCGAGCGGGCGGGAATAATAGCGACACAATATCCGGAGGCCGCGGACAAAACATGTGCGCCGACCAGGGGACCCACCAAGTACCACGTGCAGGACGAAGCACTTAAACTTCTAGGCCAGAATCGAGGGGCAACGCCGGACCCACGTGCGCCAGAGTGCCGAACATGTGTTTTACGACCCTGGGGAAGCAGCGAGCAGCCCGGCCACGTGCAGAGGGGATGCTAGTTCAATATGGCGAACGAGCATACAAAACCGCGAGGAAAAGGGAGGAACGGGGCAGTCAGACATCGTCCAGCGAGAAGTGTGGATCGGAGCCGGGAGAAACGAGTTCGCGAGAATGCATCAAGACGTTGTCAGTCGGAGGACGCCAAGCGAGGCGTGCGGCGGGAAGAGTCCGAGAAAACGGCAGTCGGCCGGCGGGAATCGAGGAGTGCGGAGTGAATCCGGGACGAGACGCCAACGGCAGTCGGCCGTCGTCAATCGAGCAGTGCAAAGTGGAGCCGAGAGGAGGAGTTCGAGACCAAGCGTCGAGACGCCCACCAAGTGCCGGAGCGGTCCCAGGTCGCCAGCTGGGAGATGAACCATCGCCTCGAGACAAGCTAAGTAGTAACATACCGGAAGTGCGACGAACCTTGCTCCCCCACGGCGCAAATCTGCGCGTCAAGCCTTACATAGCCTACGTAGCAAAAGGGGAGGGGAGAGTTGTCTCGTGTGGTCCTGTAGAAGTGACCCTGTTAAGCATAAATAAAACTGACTTAGGGTAACTTGAAAACAAGGTGAATTAATTTGGTAAATTGGACCTAGAGACAATAGTGTCGACATATTTCTACGCCCTAACACGGAGGGCTAGCATCAAGTGCTGGCGCCTTACGCCGAGAGCAGATTCCATACCTACTATACGCCATAGCAATAGGGAGGTATCAATTTATTTTAAAAACTTGCAAAATATGTTTATTTACGTCTATTAACGTCAGATAAATTATACCAGCCCCCTACTTAGGTGAGTCAATTTACCTCTTTTGGTGTGTTTTACGGTTTCTTTAAATCCCTACAATCCTACATTTGTACTTTAGTGTAAAACCCAAACATCCTAGGTTAGTGTAAAACCCTACTATCCTAGGTTAGTGTAAAACCCAACAATCCTAGGTTAGTTAAAAAATGTAAAATAGTGATTCACCCATCATGGGGTTAGGTTCTGTTAGGTGGGCACATATTACAAAATTAATAGGACATTAAAGCCCCTAGTATATTCGTGTACTGCATCATTAGTAGACTGGAAGTATACCATTTTCTGTGAATTATTTTTATTTTTACAGAAAAGCCCCTAAACTTAATAATTACCGAGTTGGGTGACACTTAACATAGAGGTCTTGAGAGCCTACGAAGACATGGAGGTGTTGGGATTTATGTAAGAAAGGGTGTAACCTTCATGTCACTAGATATATCAAGATTCTGTGTAGAATATAATGTAGAGATTTGTAGTGTCAAAATAACAAACCCTAATATTATAAGTTATTATAGATCTGCAAATGGGGATATTAAAAATATTTTTGATGGTCCGGAGTTTGTCCTAGGTTTTTAAATACAATTTAAATCAAGTTAACTTTATGTAGTGACATTTATATTGATATACTCAGGAGGGGTAGTATTACCATATAGTTATTTGATGTACTGGGGACAGTTTGCTGTTATTATACTATATTTGAGCCCAGTTGTTACTCTTCATGCATGGTATAGATAACATGATAAATCTTTCGAAAAGAATTTATATGAATCATGTTGAGAAATTTTCACTCTCAAATCATAATGTTATTGTCACATAGCTGTACAACTTTAATGTTTTAAGCAGTAGTAGCCTATAGTTGCCAGCCACAACAATTAGAATGATTACCTGTATGAGAATGACATCTTTTAAACTAACATGTTGAAAACATTTTTCAACACCATGATAGAGCTCATGAATTGGAGTTTTCAAAAAAAAAAAAAAACTTAACAGAAAACATGTTACATCAAAAAAGAAGTTTGCTAATTTGTAGGGTAATTATCCAGAATAGGGGTTTAAAAAAAAAAAGATATATATGAAAATAATACTTGTAAATAGTATATATCATCATTACTAATCACACTTAATAGAAATTTTATTGGGACTTCACATAATTTGCGGTATATACCATAAAATGTAATGGTGAGGAAGGCTATGAAAATCAGGGTGTTTATGCATTAAAACACGTGCAATTTATGTGTAATATTGTTTTTTCGGGTCATTGGATTGTGTTTAATGTGAGAACGCCTCTGAAAATGAAACATTTTACAAAATGTTAGTTACAGGGTGTGTTTTTGCCGATGCACTAAGGTTATACAGCTGTAAACCATGGCAATCAAGCAGTGTTGGAATATCATTTAATTCCGATGAATTTATCAATGCTTGCCTGCTTGGTATTAAACAGATGATTGTCCTATATAATATATAAGTAGTAGAAAACATATATATATATATATATATACAGAAAATTGTACACAAAATGTTCCCCAGTGTTGTTTACTTATAGTTTGTGTATCGCCATGATACATTTGCTCTACAACAATGCACATGGACAGGAAACAATTGTGCAATGATATGGTCTTCCGGTTCAGTTTTTACCTATTTCATGTTAGAGTTCTACGCTGGTAGCATATGGAAGTGCATGTACCATCTGAATTTGACAGTGTGAGGACTTGTGATTTACAAGTGCTGTTACGTGTATTTCGTTGATATTATTTCCGTGCGACATGTTAAATTGAAGTATTATGCAGAAATATGAATGTTTCTTTGCAATTGTTTCCATGTGAAGTGTTATAATTACTGTGCAGTAATAAGAGTGTTTGCGGGGTTTACACAAATCGAATAGATGTTAACGTGTCCTTTACGTGTGTTGTCAGCAATAGATCACAAAGGACCTATATTCGCCACGTACATGGGTGGGTAACGTAATTACACTCTAATTTTTGCGTGGCATATAAGTGTAGTTAACTATATTGTGTAGTGTTGCATGTGACACTGGGAATTGGACTTACGTACTGCTACTGCTAACCATGTAAAACACAGAAAACAACCTAAACCTAACTTCACAATAGGTGAATCCCAGAGGGTGGATGAACCAACGCTAGCTTACTTATTATACTTTTTCTAGCATACTATCTCAAGTCAGCACATTCTCCCCCTGTAATCACATATCATGAAGTTAGGTTCAGTTATGTTAGATCTTCTGGCATTTAACGTGGTTAAGGAATCCAAATTACATGTATGTTACGTGTTTTACCTCTTATCTTAATTTCCCTCATCTTCATAGTCGTCCCCATTATTGCATTTGGTAGTATTTACTGCGAATATCGTGATGCCCCAAGTAATTTTGTGTTAAGTGTGATTAGTAATTTCAATTCAACATGGTTAAGGAATTCAAATAACATGTTATGTACATACGTTTTAAGTGTTTTACCCCACAATTTCCCTGATCTTCATAGCCTACCCCTCTATCACATTTTGTAGTATGTAATGTGAATATTGTGATGCACCTAGTTAATTCTTGTTCTGTGTGATAAGTAATTTCAATATATTCCATTTTCCAGGAAGTTTTTTTCTTCTTTCTGGAAATGCCCCTATTTTGGTTAATTACCATTTGTAGTCCCCTCAACTAGAAGCCCAGAAGAATTATGTAATGTCAGTGTATACATGGGTCAACAATACTAGATGCCAAAATGATAAGTAAGCGTACATTGTTTTCAGAAATTTGTTCAAACAAGCAATAAAACATGCTAAGAAAACAACTAATGTAAACTTCATTGAATCTTCAGGTAATAATGTAAGAGCAGTGTGGCTGATAGTGAAGAGGAAAGTGGGCTCCTCGTCTGGAACTAGTAAACTTCCTCCAAACATGGAGGAGTTCTGAAAATTATTTATCAGTGTTGTAGAAAAAATTAAAGAAAGTATGCCTATTTCAGAAACTACAGCAGAAGACTTGATTAAGAAAGAAAGTGTTAACGAGTGATATGCAAAGTTTTGAGTGGAAAAGTGTTAGACCTGGTGATGTAGCAGCAATCATTGTCAGAATGAAATCTTCGAAATAAAAAGATACTTCTAATGACCTGCTTAAAGCTATAAGTGATATAATAGTTTTACCACTAACTTGGTGTATTAATGCTTGCTTGTGTGAGTGTGTTTTCCTAACACATGTTCTTAATGTTGCAAAACCTATTCCAATTTAATAAGTTTTTAAGACAGGAGAGAGGAATCAAGTTATAGGCCAATTTCAGTAGTTCTAGTGCTAAAGTGATGGAAGTGGTGATGAAAACTCAGTTAAGCGACTATTTTCAGACCAACAATTTTATATCTATAGCTGAATATGAATTTAGCGCAGGTTTGGCCACAGTAGGTGCATTGGAGAGCCTTGTGTCCACAGTGGTTGAGGGTTATTGAAAGGGTCTCTTACTACACGTACAATCATCTGCAATTTGAAATAGGCCTTTGACTGTTTCAGAGTGTTATAAAATAATTGGTAGTAAAATTAAAATTCTTGATCTTATTTTGTAAATAGGTATTATAAGGTTTATATACAAGGCTGTTTGTGTGATGCCACTCTGGTAGACTGTGATGTTCAGCAAGGATCGGTCCTGGGACCCTTCTTGTTTCTTATAATGGTCAATGATTTACCAGATAATATGTTGGGTAGTACAGTAATGTTTGCACATAATGCAATTGTTTTTAAGAATACAAGATTTACTCTTGGTAAGGATTTTATAAATAATACTGATGGTGTAAAGATGCTTGGAATCTTATCTTGATCTCAAATTAACTTAGATGAATAACTCAAGTGTGGTCTCATTTTAAATAATGATTTTATACTATTTAATAGGTTTCCAATAAATGCTCAGCACACGAGTTCAAAAAGTTTTGGAAAAATAACCCATGATTGGATGTTGCAAATCCCTTCTCTATGATGTTAATAGATTCTTCAAGATGCCATCCCCTCATATTAATTTCAAATTTAGAGCTGGTATATATTGTATATCTTATTGTAGATGTAATTTTGTAATTTTTTTGTACTGCTAGGTATTACATGTAAATGTTTAATGACAAACATAAAAAGTAAAAGTAAGTAAATTAAAGAAACCAACGGGGGATTTTCAATTGCTGACTGTTGCATTCTGGCAGGATTCACTAACTGCAGCTTCAGATTGTTGCCTGTTGGCCTTGTTACTATTTGTGTTGTTAATTGTCTTGCTAGAAGAGTCCTTCATAACTTTGCTGTAAAACTTTCCGTGGTTAGCGTATATGGTTGTGATGAAGTCAGAGGAATGTTGTCTGGCTGTAGTAAATATCTTAAATGTAGGAGTTCTTTGCACTGGTTATCAATGACAATCTTCAGAATACAGTTCTCATTACAGTATTCAGAACGTCCAATTGAATTGAAAGAGAAGGAATTTTTTGTAAACATATTTGTAGCAGAATGAAGTCTGCCTGTCGTTAAGCAAATGCTGCTTCACTTATTTCTATTTTTACCAATTTATTACCAGAGCTGTTGTTAATGGTTTGGAAAGCTTAAGCAAGCATTTTGAACACTTGTAAAATAGATTTAAATATATCCAAGATAATTCACTGAGCTTATTTGCACATTCTTGGTGCGCTAGACAACTACACCTGTTTTCACGAGCTAATACCTTAACAGTTTTATTTGATTTAGGCCTGCTTCTGTTGCAGTTATAAATAAAGATTATCTTTAAGCCTTAGTATAATTATATACCTTTAAATTTGCAATTTAATCTTACATAAACAGTTTTCTGCCTGAAAACCTTTAAAATCATAACTCTTGTCCATGCATCTTATACACCACTTTAACTATTAAGAGTCACGCTGAAAGGAGGAGTTCAAAACGGGATGTCCATGTACTAGCGATTATTCACAATTTGGAGGCAGACCGTTTATGCACATCTGAACTTGGTGATGGTGGTGTGGTAACTGAAGGAAATTGGTCTAGGTCATTATCAGTAATGGCAAAAAAATGTTTCACTTAAAAAATTGAAACACTTCAGCACAAATAATTCATGCTTGATATTTCAATATGTGTCTTTTTGTATGCTTACTTATAACTGCTCAAATACAACATTCACCAGTTTAGTTGGCTCAGGTGGCGAATAGGTTAACTGCCTGATTACTTGTGTATAATATAGAAACGTTTCCAGTAAGTATGATTAATGTACTCGGGACTAGGGATGTGTAACACAGCGCTATGCCGCGCAATTGCTCTAAGTTGGTTCATTGCTCATGGTGCGCCAACTTATCCTTGAAAATATTTAACTCACGACTTGGCGCAGTACACTAGTGAGGTTAATATCGGAAAAAATATTGATAGTTTTATCAATTGTATTTTAAGTATCGTACTATGCTATCTGCCTAGGATAAAAATTATGTGATTAACTAACTGCATTACATACACTGAAGAGCCAAAAAAACTGGTACACGTGCCTAATATTGTGTAGGGCCCCCGCGAGCACGCAGAAGTGCCGCAAGATGACGTGGCATGGTCTCAACTAATGTCTGAAGGTATGCAGGAGGCAATTCACACCATTAATCCTGCAGGGCAGTCCACAAATCCATAGGAGTGTGAGGCGGTGGAGATCTCTTCTGAACAGCATGTTGCAAGGCATCCCAGATATATTCAATAATGTTCATATCTGGTGATTTAGGTGGCCAATGGAAGTGTCTAAAGTCAGAAGAATGTTCCTGGAACCACTCGGTAGCAACTCTCGACCTGTGGGATGTCGCATTGTCCTGCTGGAATTGTCCTTGTCCGTCGGAATGCACAATGGAAATGAATGGGTGCAGGTGATCGGGCAGGATGCTTACGTATCTGTCACCTGTCAGAGTCGTATCTAGACGTGTCAGGGGTCCCATTTCATGCCAACTGCACACGCCCCATACCATGACAGAGCCTCCACCAGCTTGGAACAGTCCCCTGTTGATATGTAGGGTCCATGGATTCATGAGGATTTCTCCATACTCATACACATCTATCCGCCCGATACAATCCGAAAGCTCATACCAATCATAGTCCATTGAGTAGTTGGCACGCTGGCACTTGTTGATGCCCCAGCATTGAAATCTGCGCCAATTTGAGAAAAGGTTGAACGCCTGTCACGTTTAATGATTCTCGTCAGTCGTCGTTTGTCCTGTTCGTTCACGATCTTGTTCCGGCCGCAGCGATGTCGAAGATTTGATGTTTTGCCGGATTCCCTATATTCACTGTACACTCGTGAAATGTTTGTACGTGAAAATTCAAATGTTATCGCTACCTCGTAGATCCTATGTCCCATCGCTTGTGTGCTGACTATAACACCACGTTCAAACTCACTTAAATCTTGATAACCTGCCATTGTAGCAGCAGTTACCGATCTATCAACTTTGCCAGATGCTTGTTGTCTTATATAAGCGCTGCCGACTGCATCACGTTACTCTGATTGGTTCCATACGTCTGTTATTTGCATATGTACGCCTCTACCAGTTTTTTTGGCTGTCCAGTGTATATGCACTTCCAGTTGGTTTGTTTCTAAAAAATACCATGTAAATATGACAATGGATTAGTAGACCTTTGTTTTATTAACTGTGGCAACTTTACAGTATCAATATTATTTATAGAATCCTTGCGAGGAGTAAATCTTGTATTACGAGTTTTTAATAGATTCAATTCTGATCATCTTTTGAACGCAATCATAAAGAATTACTGACTCATATTCATCTTAAAAAAAGTTGCATCATTAGCAAACATTACTGTACTACCTAATATATTATCTGGCAAATCATTGACCATTATAAGAAACAAGAAGGGTCCGAGGACCAATCCTTGTTGATTACCACAGTCTACCAGAGTGACATCACACAAACAGCCATGTATATAATATAAACCTTATAATACCTATTCACAAAATAATATCATGAATTTTAATTTTACCACCAGTTATTCCGTAATACTCCAGCTTTTTTAAATAGTATCTCATGATCAAAACAGTTAAAGGCCTATTTCAAATCACAGATTGCACGTGTAGTGAGAGACCATTTCAAGAACCCTCAACCTTTGTGGAGATAAGGCTCCCCACTGTATCTACTGTAAACAAACCTGTCCTAAATCCATATTCAGCTGTAGATATAAAATTCTTGGTCTCAAAGTAGTTGCATAACTGAGTACTGCTCATTATGCAACAGTGTGACAGTAGCTCACACATTCCCTACTGAGGGAAGAGGGAGGTAAAACCACACAATACTCACAGGCTACCACCAGCTTTCCTTCCATCTCCCTAAGGCAGCATTTACCAATATGGGCATGTTATAGTCTTGCAGGAGGCAGAAAGGATCTTCCTTCTGGACTATGTAAATAAACCCAACCTCTATCATCATCTCAAGGTGTAGCAGAACATTAAACCAACAAATGTTGCTTATTCGAGACTAGCAGAGTTGTGCAGAATTTATTGTAATGTTTTATGCCACAATGTATTTGACAAAATTACATATGGAGAACATGTGCGTAATCCAAATCTTTCCATAGCCATTTATTACATTACGAAATACATTTACTCAAGAAGCTGAACATTACAATTACACATTAACATGGTGGAGAATATAGCTTTGACAAAACTTGTTAATTCTTTCCAAAAATGTAAATCGAAACTGGCCCCAAACCTATAACATGAAAATGATATTAAAACCAGAAGTTATTGATTTAACTAATGAGCCTACTTTCCTCTAAATTAGTGAAATTAATTTTAAATGCATATTCTTAAACTCTGAGATAGTAGGTAGGACTTGACGTCCCATTGAAAGCAATGTCATTCGAAATTAAACCAGAAACATATGCAACATTAGTAAGGCAATTACAAATACACACGTGCCTTATCCAAGATGCGAACCCAGAATACCTCGTAACATAAACTAGTGTTCAATCACCTGCATTACGGGGGTCTGATTCGGAGCATCAAATTCAAATGTAATCAGACAAAGTTTTTTTATGATATGGTTTACTAACCTGAAATTTTTATATTGCCATCATTTTGAAAATAAGTGCGTGAGACACTTAAAACTGGTAATTTAACTTGGCCTACCATAGTGTTACTAATATGAAGAATTTAGTGGATATAGGTTGATAAGCTACAATGATATGGCATAAAACATAATTTTTCTAACTTGGTGCTATCATACAAAATTGCCAAAAAAAAAAGAGGCTCTGCACACCATGCTTCTTATATATGCTGTCAACGTACAGAGTTTAGTTGAATTTGGATAAATTGTTTAATAGATATGGCAAACCTAAATTATTCATAAAGCTGCTGTTTTGAAAATTATCTGGCCCACTTAAATGATGTACGTTTATATGGCCTTCTGTGACACTAATGGTGTACACAATTTGGTGGAAATTAGTTTAATTGTTTCTGAAATATGGGAAAATGTTCAATTTACTCATCTAGCATACTTTTTTTTTTTTATTGACAAAATAGTAATCTCTTTATGCTATGCATAATTGATGTTTCTAATGAATACCAGTAGTGTACAACATTTGGTTGAATTTTGTTGAATTGTTTTATAGATTTTAGATACGAACCTAAATTATTTACATTACCACTATTAAAAAAAACACTTGCACAAAAAAATGTTTTCTCAACATTCTGTAGTACTAATTGCATGTAACATTTGGCGGGAATTGGTTGGTTTGTCCTAGAGATATGGCATAAGACCTCAATTTTTCATGTTACAAGCTTCATAAACAGAGGACATAAAGGTTATGTATTAGCACATTTGATGATTGTTATAGACACTGCCAGTGTGCAAAGTTAACTTAAAAATGATTATATAGTTTTGTAGACATAGCACACTTAGCTAAAATGATTGTATGGTCGCCATTCTAAATATATGTGTCACACTTAAAATATACAAAAATTAATATGGCGCACCACAGTACAAATCCATTGTAAGTTTGGTAAGAATGGGTTTGTTGTTTCCCGAGAGATGGTATAAAATCTTTAGTTTTCATGGGGGACTATCTTAAAAAATGGTGGAGAAATGAGACTATATAGACCAATTTGATTGTTGTAATAGATACAGCCAGCATACAAAGTTAAATTGGAATTAATTTTGTTAGTAAAATATACTGAGCTAAACTNGTTTGGTAAGAATGGGTTTGTTGTTTCCCGAGAGATGGTATAAAATCTTTAGTTTTCATGGGGGACTATCTTAAAAAATGGTGGAGAAATGAGACTATATAGACCAATTTCATTGTTGTAATAGATACAGCCAGCATACAAAGTTAAATTGGAATTAATTTTGTTAGTAAAATATACTGAGCTAAACTATTTATATAGCCAACATTTTGAAAATAAGTGCCTAGCCTAATTTAAACATACCAGTTTACACCATATGCTGCAGTACTATTTGTTTGCCAAATTTATTAGGAATTGGTTAATTTTTTACCTAAATATGACATAAAAGTTTTATTTATTGATCTTGGACTATCTTACAAAATGGCTGACAAGAGTTTATGAGTTGGCATATATGATGATTGTAATGTATACTTTTAGCATACAAGATTGGTGAAATGGTATGTTAGATATACAATATAAATGTAACATTTTTGTATGTCTGCCATTTTGAAAATAAGTGCCTCATCAATTTGAATTACATTCCTTTACATGGTCTACCATAGTACTACTTATGTGCCAATTTTTACAATAATTTGTTGAGTATTTTTAGAGATATAATGGTGTAGCTTTATTTTTTCATGTGCTAGCTTCCAAAATGGTGGACCAACAACAATGTCCTCCTCTAAATCCAAACTTGCACCTATGATGTCAATATACAAAATTTGGTTCTGATAGGTTGAATAGTTGCCAAATTATGGCATATCTGCCAAAATTTAAAAAGTCTGCCATTTTTAAATAAGTGCTTGGCATGGTCAAACTATAAAAGTCAGGTGTCCTTACTTAGTGCCATATGTGTACTGAGTTTGGTAAAATTCGGTTCACGCATTGAAAAATAGAAAGGGTGTGGGATACACACACACACACACACACACACAGATGCACGTTTGCACGCACACACACACACACAGAAAAGTGATCTCATAAGCCTTTCTTTCCTTCAGAAAGTAGGCTAACAATAGAAAACCAGGCAATCTGTTTGGTGGCTCTATCACTGCCGGTAACTGAGAGAACATATACTAAAAATATAAAGTGTGATATCCTTAACAANGCACACACACACACACACACACACACACAGATGCACGTTTGCACGCACACACACACACAGAAAAGTGATCTCATAAGCCTTTCTTTCCTTCAGAAAGTAGGCTAACAATAGAAAACCAGGCGATCTGTTTGGTGGCTCTATCACTGCCGGTAACTGAGAGAACATATACTAAAAATATAAAGTGTGATATCCTTAACAAGTTAAGGGGCCACAGTTAGCACAGCAGCAAGAGTGCTTGCCTACCACAAATGGGAACTATTTTTGATTCCTGGTGGGGCCATTTCCCGGATTTTTGCACATGGGAATAGTGGCAGAGGATGCCGCTGGTTGGTGGGTTTTGTCTGGGATCTTCATTTTTCCCCTCCCTTACATTCTGGTGCTGCTCCATACTCACCTTGCTTCATCTTCATCATCTTTGAAGACCCCGTTGTTACGAGCCGCCCAAACATCTCCTTACCCGTTAAACAAATTGCCAAAATAAATAAAAAATATTACCCATTGAAACATTACAATCAATAAAGATGTTTGAATAGCGGTACTGTCTGGCATTGCTCACGTAAAAGAGGGCAATAAGACACCACCCCATTTTTGGGGCTTTGGGCCCAAGCGGGGCGGGGGCCCATATTGGCTTATACAGTATTTTTAGTTGGCTACTGAAGGGCATCTCCGCCCAATTTTTTATAGATCTATCAAACTGTGTATAATTTAGATTTATGATCCTGTTTAGGGATTTCTGGCCCAACAGGTGCTGGAGCCTATTTTGGCATACGAAGCAATTAAGTTGCATACTGAAGGTCATTCAAGCCAAATTCTGTAGTGATTTGGGGTTTTGAGCCTGTGGGGGACCAGAGCCCATTTTAACCTACACATTAATTTGAGTTGGATACTGAAGGGCATGCATGTGCCATATGTTTTGGCACTTGTTTCAAGTTTTAATTTTTTAACGTTCTTAATTCCATTGAATTTTAATAAGTTGGGGTGTGTCGAACGTGGCAACGTGGTCTATTTTTGCTCACCTATTTTATTAACTTGCCATAAAGAAGTTTTTAAACCTAGCTTGGGGATTATCTGGAATTAACGTATAGTCTGAAATTTTGTGTGGTTATTTTCTCATTTTCTTTGTTTTAAGAATATTTTTCTTTATGTGAATTAATAGTTTGTGTATTTAATATTGTGTAAAATCATAAATTTCCATTTTAAAATTAGAATTATTTTTTAAGAATATCACTTTGATGTACGTATTGATTGGTCGTGCGAAACAATGAAGTCTGAAGCATGCCACAAATACATGCTTCCACTCATGCTACTTACTGTTATTTTTTTGATAGATTTACTATCATGCATTGTATATATATAAATTTTTTTTGTTGTAAACAGTTTGTGGCGAGGGCCTATGAGATAGTCATGGTCATTCATTTTCATCTTTTTCCGATGTGAGACGTACACCGGTTTTTTTGTATGGCCTTGTTGGCCGTGGTAACACCAATGTCTTTCTTCCAGCACATTAATATAACTTCGTAAAGGAAAGCATCTAATTTTTGGTCTTTGTAGTTTTGCCTGATCCATGATCGCGTGGGTGTACTCCAGCCTTTTTTAGACTGACATGCCTTATTATGTGTAACTGTAACACAAAAAGGGGAACTTAATTTCAGCAAAAGAAAAGCAATAATTTTACTTTAATAATAATAATGTTTGTGGGGGGAAAATTTATGTAACCTGTAAGGAATATATATGTATGTATATATATATATATGTATGTATATATATATGTATGTATATATATATATATATATATATATACACATACATACACATACATACACATACATACAAGATGCCTGAGGGGTGTATCCGAGTTAGTGAGGGATGGAGGTCTTAATAAAACTAATAGAACTAAATATTAATTTTTAATTTATTCACACAGCTATTATTTATAGCATTAATTAAGCTATCTGCACTATTACTCCTTTTATTTCTCAATGAGCGCAGTATTTAAGGTTGTATCTCAACTCTTATTTAAGTCGTTCTCTATGTATTTGTTTGGTTTTAGTCAATTAAATTACATTCATCATTAACACATGTTCATTCTGTCTGTTGGCATCATCTGAATTCTTTTTCACAGAAGCGNCAATTAAATTACATTCATCATTAACACATGTTCATTCTGTCTGTTGGCATCATCTGAATTCTTTTTCACAGAAGCGTCCAGTCCAATAGTCCAGCCTGCCAGTCGCACTCTTCGCTGCCCCAATGCTCGCAGTCGCAGATTTTCCTCGCTCTGGTTACTTTGCTTGCCATTTGTTGCTTGTCATCTATCGNTCAATTAAATTACATTCATCATTAACACATGTTCATTCTGTCTGTTGGCATCATCTGAATTCTTTTTCACAGAAGCATCCAGTCCAATAGTCCAGCCTGCCAGTCGCACTCTTCGCTGCCCCAATGCTCGCAGTCGCAGATTTTCCTCGCTCTGGTTACTTTGCTTGCCATTTGTTGCTTGTCATCTATTGCTTGAGGCTACAAAATCGCCCAAACTACAGACGCTCATCAACTCTTTTCTCAGAGGCCCTATGCACTTTTATAGTCACTGGCCTTGACCTGGGAAGTTTGCCGCACCGCGACCAACGTTGAGAGATACGTGTTTATTAATCCAGAATGTTATTCATATAAATGTAGAAATGCAATCAGCTTAAGATCAGGAGCATGAGAGGTGCCCAAGATTTATTGTGGAGGTGTGCTTTTTGTAACACGATACATGCATTACAGATTATTGTTTGCCTGTCATTAAAACTTTCTTTAGTGACTCGCCGCCCACTATCATATCACTTCTCTGCCCTCTTCCGCCCATGCATACAAAGAAGTGAACATGTAACACTGCCCCCTCCTTAAAAGTCTGTCCATACAGAGCACACTATGCAACATCAGGACCATCGTTGTTTGGAAGTCTGTTTATGTGGTCCACCTTAGCTTCGCCAGAGAGCCTTGACGACAAATCCAAAAGAAATCATTGATCTTCTTCAGAATCCTGTAGGGGCCNGTTTGGAAGTCTGTTTATGTGGTCCACCTTAGCTTCGCCAGAGAGCCTTGACGACAAATCCAAAAGAAATCATTGAACTTCTTCAGAATCCTGTAGGGGCCTTAACATTGCTGTAGTTTCTGGCAGTACCCATTTTGTGTCTGTGGGTTGTACAGCCACACCAGGTATCTTTCTTGAAATCCCAGATGTAACTACAGAATTTTATGCAAATGATTTGAAGTACTGCATAACTTTTTATGTCCCCATACATGTTATGTCTGAATAAATGTTATATATACAACTTTTTTTTACATAAAGTCAACTAAATGTTTCATTTCCTTTTAGGTACCACTTTTTTTGTATGCGACAACATGGTCTATTTGCAAGATGTGTGCTACTGAATAGCGCCAGTATGTATTTTTTGCTTTGTTTAGAGTTTGTAGTTTTTGCACAATGTGTTTTTGTGGTACGTTCAACAGCAGACTTTAAAAAACTAACTACTCTACCATTGTCTAACATAATAACAGCTGATGTTAACTGTGTTATTTAAACAGTATTATTGATGTGTGTTAATCATGGACAGTGGTTTGTGTTTGACTATTTCATGATGACTTCTCTCGAGTGTGTGTATCTGGATATATTCAAATGCAAGTGATGTTTTAAATATACTTGAACATTCTACCTATTAATGTATTATTTCAGGAGATGGGTCAACTAACCTAAACGGGAGCTTGTTAAGTATACTGGTTTCTACCAATAATTGTACAAAAGTACATGATCATTTAAAGGTTAATTTTGAACAATTAAAGCACAGCCACATAACTTGGGAAATGTAAGAAATAATTCTAAAAATAATACAATTAAATTGTGACAAATTATTTACCAACTCTACTAGGGTTTTAACACCTAATTTTGGGTTAGATTTTGCTATATGATCAGTGGCTTTGTCAACCTAAAAAAAACAACTAACCCCAATAGTGGGTATCAGTAGTCTTGGATACTGAGTAAAAGTATCATTTTTTTTTTACATTTAAACTAACCTTGAATGATTGATTAATCATTATTTCCCCTTTGCTAGGGCAATAGCTGAATCACTATTTTTGTTAATTTTTGGCAAGTCTCTTCATCAGCTTAATTGTTTTTTAACTTTGTCATTTTTGTAATGAAGTGTTTTTTTTAATGCTTTTACTGTATATTTTAAATAAGTCCATGTAATTAATTTATTTTACATGCATGTTAAATTTTATTTTTTTCTTGCAATAACAATTTTATAGGGGTTTAAATTCCAAATTTTCCATCACTTTATTTGTGAAGTTGGTTGTGTCTGCTTTTGAGTGTGAACCACGTAAATATATGGCAAAATTATTGGCATCTGCTTTTATGGCATGGCTCATTTTGAAAGTCAAGACGATATACATATCTTGAAAAGGTCAAGAAAAAGTCGCTAAGTTTTATTAATGCAAACTAGTAGACACCCTGTGAGAGTGTAAGGCTGCAGTCTTATTCTTTTTCATCCGCACAATCTTTGTTACCTCCTGGAACACCGCAGCTTCAAAGTTTCTTCCCTGATCGGAATGGAGTTCTAGTGGGACCCCAAACTTTGGAAATACGTGTTCTATAATTGCATCAGCCACAGTACATGCTTCTTAATTTGGGAGGGGAATAACCTCCGGCCACTTAGTAAAGTAATCTTGAACCACCAGTAGATAATTACTTCTCTCTGACAGGTAAGGGGTCCAGAATATCTACTGCCATCCTCTCAAATGGGGCTTCAATATTGTATTTCTGGAGATGACCTTGTCCATTGGTCTTTGGCCTTTCCTTGCAATACAGATGTCGCACATTCAGCAGCAATTCTCAACATCCTCCCGACAATGAAGTCAGTAGAATTTCAGTCTAACTTTGTCAAGGGTCTTATTAACACCAAAGTTCCCACTGGCTGCTGCATTATGCAATTCCTTCAAGACTTCAGGAACCCTGCATTCTGGAAGGACCAACTGTAAGCGTGTGCATTTTCCATCATTACTTTCCCAGTTTATGTAACTTATGGAATTCTATTGTGCCCAATATGCTTTGACTACTGCACTCAGACTAGATATCTCTTCCCATTTTGGCCGACAGCCAGTTTTTTTTCCATTCTAGTAATGGCACAAGGTGGGATCTTTCAGCTGATCATTCCTAATACCCTCATCACTCTAGGTAGATGACCCATCACAAGATAAAGAACCTTGAATTATTGTTCTCTGTACCTTAAGCGATTCACTACTTTTTTCTTCCTGGTGTTCGCAATGATGACAGAATGGCTCACAAGGCAACGATATTGCTGTGAAGGCGTTCACATCTGTGCAGTATATCAAAGTCGTATTATTGAAAATGCTCTATCCACCAAGCTTTTTGACCTTCAGGGTTTTTGAAATTTGGTAGCCAGTGCAATGAAATGTGGTTGTTTCTTAGAATAAAATGTCTGCCATAAAGGTAGGGATGAAAGTGTGCAATTTGCCTTCACCATGGCCAGAATCTCCCTGCGTGTGAGAGAGTAATTTCTCTCAGGCGTATGCAATACTTTTGCAGAAGTATTCTAGCGGTCTTTCCTTCCCATCCTGAATCTGAAAATCACACAGCTGTAATGCTTACATCACTACCATCAGTGTCCAGAATGAGCACATCATCACTTTTCTGGAGATCCAGAACTGGTGGAGATATCAGAATTTACTTTAGCTTACTAAAACCAACTTCACACTCAGCGGTACAATAAAATTTCCTTTTTGCTTCAGTCAGTTCATGTAGTGGCTTGGTGATCTTGATGAACCCAGGTACAAATCAACGGTTGTAGGCACATAATCCCAGAAAACTCCACACAGTGGTTTTGTCAGTTAGTGTCAGCCAATTTCTTATCACTTCTTTCTTCTCGGGGTCTGTTTCAGTTCCATGGGCCGACACTATATGTCACAAGAAATTTATTTTCTTTTGGAACAGATGGCACTTCTTCAGAACCAGTTTTAAGTTGACTGCTGCCACTTTCTGGAATACAGAGTCTGTGTCTTTATTGCCTTTTATGTTTTGTGTAGACTGTCGAGTTGACCCTTAGCCAGGTTAGGCAGGCAACCCATCCAGTGTACAGTCCTGTTAAGCGTACGAGAATTCTTGAGCATAAGGAGAATTCTGGGTTTATATCCGAGAATTCCTATATTGTCGTACGCTAGTGAGAGAATTTTTCTCCAACTAGAAAGATTTCTCACTGTTGCAAAACCAACTGGGGTACTAGAATTTCCAAATTCGTTACGAGAATAATTTTTTTTAAGTTTAGCTACACTGTTAACTACCACAGTGCCAAGAACTGCAGAATACTTTTTTGTGAATGTGGTTCAGACTTTTTAAAGATGCATTGAACAATTTTTTTTTTGGTTGAAGGCAAGTAAAATAATTATAGTAAGTGAATGGTACTTAATTATTAATAATATATTATTATGAAGTTTCGCCCAATCAATTTATAGTATTTAAAAACTTGTCTTAATAATTGTAGATTCTGCAATTGTTTTGTATGCTTTTTGTGCAGTTTAGAGGGCCCTTTTTTTTAATCACAGTAATATTGCTAGATGAGAGGAACATTGTTGGTTCGGTACGGTAGTGGATATGGTAAAGACTTCATGCTGTAGGCCATAAAGGTGTGCTATTGGAAAGTAAATAACATCATCACAAGTTTTAAATGCAAAATTATGTCAAATAATCATTATTTTCTAACTGGAAACCATAGCTAGAACATACTCTGTAGTTATAAATTTGTCAAGTTTGCAGATGTTTCAATATAATAAGCCTTCAAATACTTATGTTTTGTCATCAAAAGTTTCGACATTGTTGATTTTGTGAAATATAATTTTTTTAAATAAGAGAATTCGGGAAAGTTAATAATGTATCTTGAGAAAGATATATACAATATTTAATACAGCAGAAGTTAAATATTTGGTGCTGCCAGCTTACGTTAACATGTTACTGGATTCACCGAAAATTGAAACATGAGGCCAGTTGGGTCACAGTGATATAAATAGGAAACATGCAAGTTTAATAAAATGGTCGAAATGTACATGAATAACTTGTAATAAACATACAAAAATACAAAAATTATTACGTATCATTGATTGCATAAAAATCAGCATTATGTTATTTTCACTTTAAAACAGTACTTAGCGGCTGTTATAACACTAGTGCATAATGCATCTAAAGTTTTGATGTCATCGGGTAACTTCTCAAAATAGTTATTTCAAGCATCACATACATATGTTTATTACAGTAAGTCCTGTTTTGTGCGTATTTGATGTTTAAATACAGCAAAACTAACGTAGCGGCAGGTTAGTTATTTGTCGTTAGTAATTTGTAAGCTTTGACATTGGTAAAAAGCAAATTACAAAAATTTGTAATCATTTATTTAGACAAAATCTTCACATAACTATTTTTGTTAACAAAAAGTGTTATATAATCAAAACACGGCTTCAGAAGTAATACTTACTTGGTAGGTGTAACACTGACACATGGTGCATGTTGCCTATTTTATTGGCAAATAACTACATACGTCTTTTACAAACCTAACATGACTATCTGCAGTGTACTAGTGAACTATGAGTATATTAAATCATAACACCTGATCTGTTGTAATTGTAGATTATGACTATGGTAATGATTTTATTATATTATTTATGAAGATATCAACGTGGAATTCGCACTTAACACAAAGAGCCCGCTGCAGAAAAAAATTTACTTTTTCTTTATCCACTCATATTTTTATTGCAGTGGGGTAAAAAAATACAGGTTAATTTTTATAAATGCACTTAGAAAGGAAGTCTGATGTAAACTTATTACAAAATGTATTTTATATTTTTTTAACTCTAAACCAATAATTAATTATCCGTTTCGGTTTACTACAGTGCACAATTGTATACATAGCTTTTATTTATTTTTCTTAATCTTATCAAAGTCATTAGAAAACCCAAATATAAATTTTTTTACTTTTCCTTGCTGTACACATTCTCAGCATTTTGCTGTGAATTATGTTTGACATGTGCATAGTGCCTATCATTGAAGAAAAACTGATTACATTTATACAAAATTGTATGGTATATTAAAACAGTGATTTGGCAGAAGCACAGTTTATTTTAAACCAAACAAACCAGAAATTTAATTGAAATTCTTACTTTTTTTACCCCTTGCCTTGTTAATGAAAGACTGTTGACATGGTCACTATAACAACCCTTATTCAGTTTAGTTGTGTTATAAATGAACAATACAAAGAAATTATATATGTATATACTTTAAGGATTTAAAAATATTTATGGATGTTTACATTTTGTGTTAAGATACTTTTTAAATCAGGTAGACTAGTATAGGTATATGTGTTTATTTTGCAGGTACTGAAAATGTCACTGTCAAAAGTGAAGCATGGAAAGTCAGAATTTCAAAAACGCTTGCTTACTGTTCCAGAATTAAAATTTAGGGTTCAAGAAGTTACCAATGATAAGTATTCAGCAAAATGCAGCGTATGTTCAGGTACCCAGATTTCTATAAGCAGCGTGGGACGACAGGCTCTCACAATCCACATAGGTGGCATGAAGCACAAAGAATGGTTAGATGCTATGCTAAATTCTTTGGGAATTGGTGCTTTTTTGGCATTGCCATCTGTTCTTCCCAGTACATCAACAGCAGGTCTGGTATGTCAGCCTTCTCAGAATGTTTGTTCTTTTGATAAAGAGCTGCATTTCCGCACAGAACAATTAAATACAAAAGAAAAAAATGAAACTTCCTCTTTTCTTCAGGAAAATTTGATGACCTCTGCAGCTACAGGGCCATGTAGGTTGAAAAAATTTCTTCACAATGAGAACAACACACAAGTCAATGAGAACTGCGGGTAAAGTTATTAGTATCTTTAAACTTATGTTTCCAGACAGTGAAGTAGCATCAAGAAGGCAACTTCAGCAAACTAAAATTGGATACACACTACTATTTCTTGCTCCTTTCTTCAAGAAAGAGCTGGACAATGTTGTTAAAAAGTCCTCATTTTGTTATAGGATTTGAAGACTCATTGAACAAGGTGTCCAGCATCAACAAAGGGAGGTAAACGTGCAATATTGGGACAGTAGTAAAGATTAAGTTATCACACACTACTACACATCGTCATTTCATAATACTTCTTCTGAAGTCATTACTTAAAGCACTACTCCCTCTGGAGTTCCAGAAAATTTTACAGGTTTCCATGGATGGCCCAAGTGTTAACCATAAACTTTTGAATGGTTTTAAGGCTTTTGTAAAAAATGATTCTTTAGGAAGTTCAATAATATAGGATTTAGTTAGTTGTTGTCTCCACACTTTGCACAATGCCTTTAAAGTTGGTGTGCTTGCAAGTGGATGGAGTATCATTACATTTTTGAGAGCTTTAGACAATGTTTTCAAAGATGTGCCTGCTCGCCATGCACTCTACATTTCATTTACCAAATTTGATAGATTCCCCTCAAAGTTCGGCCCTGTCCGCTGGTTAGCTAGTGCTGATGTTGCTCAGAGGGCTCTTGATATGCTACCTCATCTTCGTACTTTTGTAACTGAAGTAAACAAAACTAAGACAAAGCCACTATCAACAAGTTTCTCAACTCTAATGCAAAATGTCATAGATCTACTGCTAGGTCCAAAATTGTCATTCTTCAAAACCATTCCTTGTGAGGTTGAACGATTCCTTCAGGAATTTCATTCAGATTGGCCTCTTGCCCTCTGTCTGTATTCCACTCTTAGCTCAGTGGTTAATATGGTTATGAAGTGCTTTGTGAAACCAGAATTGGCAGGAGTTGCAGTGAATGTTGAGAATACTGAAAATCTTCTTTCAAAACCATAGAAATTGGTTTTGTGACCAAACAAGAAATAAAATGCCAGAGGCATAAACAATTTGCAGATTTTGGAATTTAGGAGCGACTGCAGAAAGATTCTTCAGAATTTTGTACTGAAAATGATGGAGATGTCGCCTCCTAAATACAAACTCACAAAGAATATTTTGTGTTTGGATCCATCTGTAGCTGCTCACCAGGATGTAGCACATTTGTATTTGAGTGGTTTTTTTGAAATGTTAGTCAACAAAAATTGGCTGGATGGGACCACTGCAGACAAGGCTGCCAGCGAATACAGCAAGATTTGTTTGAGTGCTGCAGAGCAACTAAAGACATTCAACAGGGAAAAAGATCGCCTGGACCAGTTGTGGATGCAACTGCTAAATAACTCCCATGGAAGGTGCGATAAAATCATGAAAGTTGTTTATTTGTTTCTGATTCTTTCACACGACAATGCTAATATTGAAAGAAGGTTTTCAGTCAATGCAGACTGTTAGTAGAAAATATGAGAGAGGAAACTGGTGCCTGCTCATCGGCAAATTTATGATGCAGTGACAGCTGTCGGTGGGACTGAAGGTGTAGTCATCTCAAAAAAAATTATTCATGCAGCACGAAATGACAATTCATGTTACAAAGTAGCACTGGAAGATAAAAAAAGAAGCAAAACTTGAAAAGAGCATGGAAAAGCTAAGCGTAAGATAATTGTTCTAGCTATAAAAGAATTAGAAGTAAAGAAATCTAAATTGATGGAAGAAGCTCAAAGGGAATCTGGCTAATAGATTCAAAAATTTATACACCCGCCAAAAATGAAGATTGCCAGTGTGTAATATGTCATGTTTTGTAGGTGTATTTGTAAATACATTTGCAAAATATTGTGTTGATAGTAGACCTAAGGCAACCTGCTAGTGGAACTACTTTTAATTCAAATGCATTTTACAGCATGGAAGAAAAATCAGACTTCTCATAATCTTATAATTAATTGCATTTGCTGCAAATTTTTTTTAAATTTCACTTGTCAAAATGTTTAAAACTTTAATTCAGGCTAAACACTCGGTTTCTGGTAGCAGTGAGGCTGATTATGTAAATATGTAGCATCTGCCCAATGGTGTTAATAACAAACTTATGTGTTCAGTTTACATTAACATTTTTTAAATGTGGGTCATTAGAGAATAAACTCTATAACCCAGTCAGATTCCAGGATCAGCAAAACATTCTTTGTAAAACTATGTACTTATCAGGCATGGATTCAGAATGTAAATTGTTGTGATGTATTTGTGATAGTTGTGGAGAGTAAGAATTTATAACAATTATAGAATGTATGTATACTATCTTAAAGTACAACCACAATAGCATAGTTTGAATGCTTACTGTTAGTATTTGAAAGGAGCTTTCAGCAGATTTATAGGTGAAATATATGCTACTTTAAGTTTTAATTGTAATGAAAATTTAGAATTATAAGGGTATTCTCATGTTTTTGTAAATTATTTTGTTACTGATGCATGCAGTTACGGGTAAGTATGTTGTGCAGAAAATGAATTGTTGACAAATGTTGGGAGCTATTGTTAAATATTCTTAGATGAAAAATGTGTAATAATAATAATAATTAACTTTGAAAATATTTGAAACTTTTATTGAACTATTCAATAATGATAAATAAATTAATGTTTTGTCATGAAATTTTTGTAAAATGTTATTAGTGTCTCACATTAATAACAAAGAAAATACACATGTAAAAGTTAATGTTTAACAAAACCTGGAATTTTTCTAGAACACCTTGAAAACCATGAAGATTCCTGGTATTTTGAATGGCAATTTGTGCAGCTATCCTGCAAAAGTCTACTACACTTTATTTGCAAGACACGAGTAGTGTATAGGTATATTTAAAGATCCAGGGGACTTGTCCTCAATTTTTTGCTATTAGCCTTCAAACATCTTACTATGCTCGCACTTGTGGTCCCAAGTCTCATGCTCAGAAATATAAAATAAAAACATAGCTACGCAGGTTAATAGGACCTACCCCACTTTATTCGCAAGCCAGAGTAATGTAAAATACTATTAAAATGCCCGAGGGGACTCATTCCCAATTGTTTTCTATAATATTACTTTACACTACTCTGTCTTTTAAATAAAAGGTGGTAGGTAGATATGTTTTTATTTTATAAGCCTCTGAACAGGTGACTTCAAAGCACCCATGTGAACAGTTAAATCATAACACTGGACTAGACATTATTAAATAATTCGTAGATGCTCAAGTGGATAGTAATAGCAATAATTATTGCAGTAATTAACTACAAAAATGTAACAAGACAAAATTATTACTTGTAATCATTATTTACTGAATGAAATTCTGAAGATTGGTTTTCAAAACTGTTAAAAAATAGTACACTAGCAGTGACGCAACATTAAAATAGTAGTAACATGTTTTAAAATGGCACAGTGTCCTCCAATCTGCCGAACATTTATGTAGGCCTATTTATAATGCTCAAGTGGTTTTCAAGATTTATTTTTTATTTTTCATGTCATGTCCTTTAAAAACATCAGATTGGTTTTTATTGTGTTCTGCTCTGCATAATATGAAGCCAGTTAGAAGTGGTGTAAAAATTCATTAAATTATTTTTTGACCAAGGATTATTAATTGATGCTGGAATTTTTTCAAATATAGGCAAATATATAAATACATATTTTGGTAATTGTCTAGTGTAGGGGCTTTTCTGTAAAAAAAAAAAAAAAAACCAGAAAAGTGGTAGATTTTAACTCTATTAATTATGCAGAACACGAATATACTAGGGGCATTAAAGTCTGACCAATTTCGTGACATGTGCCTACCTAACCTAACTGAAGCTAACCCCACGACGAGTGAATCAATATTTTACATTTTTAAACTAACCTAGGATAGTAGGGTTTTAAACTACCCTAGGATTTTAGTCTAACCTCGGATTTTAGGGTTTTACACTACGCTAGACTTTTAGGTTAATCTATGATATTAGGGTTTTAAACTATGCTAGGTTTTTAGGTTAATGTAGGATTTTAGGGTTTTAGTAACAGTTAAACACACTGGAAATCTATGAATCAACTCACCTAGGTAGGCGACCCATTCAACTGCTGTGCATCTTACCTCAATCAACACAACACCATGATTTAATAAAACATAAAGTAACACTCACCACATAGACGAATATTACGCGCAGAAGAACTCGTTCTGAATGTGCTTGCAATTCATTGAACCATTCCAATTAAATATTAACTAAGAGTCTTGTTGTGCTGAAATATTCTAGTATGTCTTGGTGACACTGATAAAAAGTGTAATAATTGTTTATTACGAAGTTTATCACTCAGTAGTGAACTAGTAAATGGAAATATTATTTCTACTAACAGATTACTGTCGACTTTTTTTTAATTCTTCCTGTTATTTTATGGTACATTTCAAATGGCAACACTGAGTTTCGTCACTACTCCATGGCGGACTCGAGACCACGGAGGGATGTTGGTTACTTATGTCAGTTAATTTGCTTATTAAATAAATCAGTGTATAACAAAGTGTTGTTTACTTTACTTCTATTATTCTAACACTTGCGTCGTTAAATGTTAAGCCCATAAAAGGCAATGATGGGTAGGGGGGGGGTGTTGGAGTTGTTTTGTGAGGTTGCGGCAAGGGTGACAAAGGGTTGGTGAGGGGTAACATAGTGGTGTTGGGGTAAGATGTGTCTGAGGTTCGTTAAAGGCCTTGGGAATTAAGTATTTCTCAGAAATGTAATGACTGATCTGGAAGGGATTGTGACTGGTAAATGTGGTGGCGGGAGGAAGTAAGGAGTGGTTGAGAATTTTTGGAAGCCTCCGATGCAGGAATTTTGAATTTAAATAGGGGGTGGTTGTGGAATGGATGGAATGTTAGATGAGGGTTGTGTGTTTGAAATGTTTGTAAACACAACTGTAACACTTATAAAATTTCCATTATCTTCAAATTGTTCACTGTCACTTGATTTGGCAGAAGTAAAGTGCACTGATAAAATAGGGAAAGGGTTGAGTGGAATGACAGCCTGACTAATGAGAAGAAAATGCATTTTTTAAAAATAGTTAACATTATCAAAGTTTTGTACCACAGAAGCACCAGAAAAATCATTTGATTGCTGGGGACTGTGGAAATGATTGGTTGGCTAGCCAATATGTTTAACTATGTTTTCAAAATATTTTTCCTCCGTTTCAAATTGACTAGCCGTTTTGTAACTTCTTTTACGTATAAAGTTCGCATCTAATCCTCCCCCAACAAATTTAAAATTCATAAATATCTCTGTGCCAACTTGTTATGCCTAGACAAATGCCTGTTTAGGCTCACACTACAGAAAGATCCCTGCATTGATACTGTCATTTAATTTAATTATTTAATCTTAATACACAAATTCTAACATTGTTCATCCTGTCCATATTCTGTAATGTTTCAATGGATTGTTGAATACAATCATTAAAAGCGATTAGCACCTTTTTGCACAATATTGGCGAATAGAGATTTTAGGTATACAAAATGAAGTGGTGTCAGCAAACATTTAAAAATGGAATTTAATGAAACACCAATAAGAGAAAATAGGAGCCCCTTATAAAATGTGACTACAATTTAGACGTATGATAGAGTAGAACTTCGTTTAAAAAAGACCTTAACTATATTTTCAGTAGTCAATTAGATGAGATACTTACCGATGTGTAACTTGAAAAATATGGTGAAGTTGAACATTATTTATTTAACAGTCTATAGTAATAAAATTTAAATTTTTTTTTTTTTTCACAAAAATTTATATACATGTAATGTAATGTTGAACAAATGGAGATATTGCAAAATGCAGAGAAAAAAATAGCCAAAATGAAAGCGGAAATTAGGAATCAAAATTCTCCTAGTGGCATGATGGAAAGTGGAAAAGAAGGCCACGGGAATCCTTCAACCTCTGATCCAGCATTATTACTTGGACCCCTACAAATGGTTGAAAAATCTAATCACAAATCGTTTGTACCGCAGATCACAGAAATTAAAACTTCTCTCATAGAATTACTTATCTGAAGATATATAGATAGAATTTTTAATACAGCTATATTAATGAATCTCACTTTGACTAATGCACTAACTTGCTGCAAAGTAGTTAACTGTGTAACAAATAGATTTTAAAAAAAAACATAAGCTGTACAATGTGATTACATTCTGAAAAATCACAACACATGCTACATAAGTTCACATATAGTTATTGCAGCATTTGAAGGTAGAATGGCCATGATAAATTCCACCAATCGTGCTTGGTAGAGCACTCCTACATTTCAAAATTTACCACTAGTTGGCTCTGGCATGCAGAAAAGACAATCACTGGAGGTTTTTCTGTAAGATCACACACTGGATTGTGTTGATGCATTTGGAAAATTACAGCTTGCATGGTGGGAGATGTCTCGACAACTGTACCTGGAAGAGGCACTGAAAAGGAATGTGAAAGTTGTCAGCTTACTTCTGGTTGAAAAATTACAGAGGCCATGCTACAGGCACATGAAAGAGCAACATTGGGATCTTAGGCGAAAGTAACTCTTACAAAACATTTAGCTTTCATGTGAAACATAGGAGAACCTAAATAAATATTTAAATAAATTAAATTTACTAAATTATTGTCTTTCTAATATCAAATATTTCTATCTCAAAAAGAATATCATCCCCAAAATGAAGAAATGTTAATATAATAATGTTAAAATTAATTGTGAATACAAAGAAAACTACCAAAGATTTTAAAAACTGTACAGCGTGCACTCGAACCGAGAGTACAACCCAGCTGCAGATAGCACCACCAACAACCAAATTGTTGTTACCGCCATAAAAGGACAGCCAGTTGGTCCTTGGACATCACCTAGGAACATCCATAGAGCACCTGCGCTTGTCACTTGTCTCATCATGGCAACAACAAACTCCCTTGTGTCCTTTTTCAACCCAAGGGGAAGGAGAGGCATGATTAAATGTCTGAAAAGATATTACATCAAACCAAAAAATCCTTGTGAAAATTAAGTTTATGTATTTCGGTTTTTTTGCAGCCACTGAGGATATCGTCTCTACATTTTTTCTATCACAAGTCAATAATATTAAACGTTGTTCGATGAAAATGAAATTTTTTTTGCTTTATATCAAATATTAATAAAACCCAGATTTGATTAAATAAACAATCACATGTATTGTTTTACAAGTACTTTTAATACTTTACACTATTAAAAATACACATTTTTATCAAAAATATGTATTTTTTATACACTAATATAGCCCTTAAATAATTCTCTTTAGAAATTATTATTATTTTAATTGGAGACACTACATTCACACTCTCAAAATTTACTTTGAAATTTTACATTACATAACTTTAAAGTTTTATTCAGTTATCATGTTCCTGCATCAGTATTTATACCAAACAACCACCTCCACACACTTACCTGGTAATAAGAAAGTCTTTAAATGTGGCCATTCAGATTAAATTCTTCCATTGAAATAGTAGCCCACCTTGGCCAGTATTTGTCCGGTAGTGTGATGTCACAGCGCCCATGCAGCAGAGTGGGGAAAGGAAGGCACGTCGGTACGACCTGCTTGCAGTAGCGCTTTGACTGTCTGGCTAACCGGTCAGATGTGCTATCAGCTTAATATGCTATACAGGTCTGTCTTTTCTTCTAAAATATTGGGTAGGCAGACTTCAGTCTTGCTATTAATTGGTGTATAGTGTGACACCATCGCACCCTCCCGTCTGAACAGTTGTTGCAGGCAGCTGGATGCAGAACAAAATCCTCAACTGGGTGACCAGTCCCATCAACAGTTTCAGAATTTGAATCCATTCCATTTAACCACCATCTGCACAGATCTTTAATGACCTTCCAGAGTAGATCTTCATCTGGGGAGATTTTCCAAGAAACACTGTGACAAGTGGAGGGATTATTTTGGCAAAAATCAGGTGCACAGGTGATCCAAACAGAAAATAATCTCTGATATATTATTGAGCAAATTTCCACAACCTTTGTACTATACAATCAGATAAGAAAATAAAACTTGTTTGAGCTATTAACTCGCACTAAAATATACAAATATCTTGTAAGTACTTTGTGGCAAAGGTACTATTATGTACAAATACAACTGCTCCCATGGACAAGCTGCAATATAACCAGTATATTTTTCCTGTTGAGGGATGTTTTATGGTCTTAGCAAATTGACAGGCCACACATGTTTTTGCCCAATATTCCAATTCCATATATACCAGGTCAAGTGAAATAATCTTAACTCCTATGAAATAGTTTTATCTCTCCCCACGTGACCTCCAAAATACGATTCATCTTTTCACTTACACTTAGTCTATTTTATTATTAACTAACTCATTAATACCTTCTATTTTTTTGTCCACATTTTAGTTCACACTGTCTATTTTCCAGTCTACCACTTAGCTAACATTGTCAATTTTCCTGTCTATTAGTTCACTAACACTATTAATTTGGCTATTTACATTTTCATTAACACTACAAATTTAACTATTAACAATACTGATTTGACTGTTTACATTTTCATTCATGCTATTAATAAGGCAATTTACAAATTCCTTTATATTGCTTACTTGGCTACTTAGTCCTTCTGTCAACGAGTGGAGTGGTTCCATGTCTGCCAACATTTTCCTAGTTAGCATTCACAAATTTCTTAATAATTCCTGCCTATTTTTGCAACTATTACAATATTTGCCAACTTATTCTATGGTTTCCCACTGTAATCTTAACTACTGGTTTCCCACTGTAATCTTAACTACATTTTTTTTTATCATAAAATGCTTCTATCCCACTTCTGACACCAGCCTTGCATTTCTTGAAAGTCAGTTGACTTAGCGAAGTTCTTTAAGGGATGGAGTTCTTTATTAAATAAGAGTAAATTGTAATTACCTAATTTATTCACAATAACTACAAATAAAATACTCTTGATTCAATGGCTCAAAACAAATTGCTATTAATTGTTATTTACAATTAATAAAATCAATCCCCGTTGTCGTCCGTCCTCACCCCTGATGTCCATTCTCTAAATCAGACTTTTCCCAAATACCACACTTGAGCCAGATCGCTCACACAAAACTCCAATCCTCTGGCTGCGGTGGTATTTATAGTGTCGTTGGCCATAGCTGAGAAATTTCTCCAAATGCAGTGTTGCGGCAAGGGTCCTAGTCCAAGAATATTTTGCATATCCTCTAACGTTGTAGACTCCTTCTGCAGGAGGAGAGGGGTTGTGACACCATTCAGGTGGGCTGCTGTCAATCATTCCCAGGCTGCCAGATGATTGAGCAGACCAGCTGGGGGGAGAGGAGGGTCGAGGTGGATCAGCCCCCTCCCCTCTCACGTTGCCGGACCACGTATATAATACGAGCGGGCACCCAATGTGAGTTTCCCCTCGTATAACAATATGTTCCTAACTCCTTTTGAAATACAATAATTTATACTGTCACTAATTCCCAGGGTAGGGGAGGATGATGGTTGAAGAGTTATTTAACGTATGGAAGGAAGGGTGTTAGAATTATGTAAACAGCTGAACATTAATCATGTGCACCGCTTTAACTAAATTCTATTCTTTAACACCATAAAGGGTTGCCATCTAGAAAAACTAAAAACTTGGGACCATTATCATTTATTTTGTAGTAAAAATCATGGAATGAAAAATATGTTTTGGTTAAATATGCACATATCAAGGCAGTGAAGAGGAACAAGCTTTAAATAAGCCAACCACCTGTTCAATACAAATAATGACAAAATGTAAATAAGCACAACAATTAATACAGTAATAGGGATAGCTGTTTCTATTTCAATTTAACAGTCAAGGTCATGATATCAGCCACTAGCGTTTGTGCTTGAAGTTATATTACTTCTCTAAAGAGACAAAATTGAGAAGTTAATTTTTATGCTAAACATATTGATAAGAACTCAATGGTGGTTCATGCCATTACGTTATAAAAGTTGTTCACTTTCCGAGGACTGCTCCTTTCAATTTGTTCTGCTGATCATACTGCAAGTTTGGCATTAAAGAAAAAAATACAAATACAATGTTTACAGTAATTGAAAGCAAAAAATTTCACAATTTTTAGTGGATTTTAAGCTTTAGCTTCTTCATAAAAAAATTTACCTGTTTCTTGTTGGTAAATCTTAGATTTTCAGTGTTTTTGCAAAACTTTTCAGTTTGGCAAATTCATCATACAATTCATTGCTGTACTTAGAAATTACTTTGTTATGGTTGTTAATAATTTCTATGATGCGTTCAAAGTTAACATTATGTTTTAAGTTAGACACCACATTTCTTGAAGGTGGAGACTCAAAATTAAACTTCTTTGGTACACTTTAGTGGCATATTTCTTAAGGGATTCTTGGACTTATTGAGATAATTTCATTGAATGTAAAATTATGCTTCGACCATAAAATCAAATTTTCCATCTAGTTTCAGGATGCATATATTATACCTCTGAAATATTATAAAGATATGTGGGATATGTTGTTCTGTTTTAGAGTGGGCGATTGTTCTTTGGACCACATTCATGTTACTATGCATGAACTACATTTACAATGAGGGAGGTCACTTAACTGGTGTATGGCACAACATTTTTTAGCACTTATGATGAAAAAAATAAAAAATATATTTTATTGAATGTTTTTTACTAGCAAAAGAAATATTCCATACATTTAACACAAGTGTTTGAGCATCAATCTTTAATAATTCACAATCATTTTTGGTTACATTATGTATTACATGACAGTAACAATTTGCTTGAATTTTCTTTGTGAAAATGTTTTAAATGTTAATATGTACACTGAATGATTTTTGCCAAAGTGGACAGATACATTATCTGCACTATAATTTGAAATATTGGAAATCTTTAAATTGTGGTTGCTTAAAACTGAATGAAACTTCCAAAATACCATATATTGTTTTATCAGAATCTTCAAAAAGCTTAGTAGTTTTCACCTTCACACCATCTACCTTAGAAAATATTTAATAGCTACTGAAAAACGTTTGACATTTTGTTTAGAAATATCACATGAAACAGAGAAACAAGTTTCGCCTCTTAAATTGTTCCATATACTTTCAACAGAATTAGGAGCTAAAAATGTTAGAAATTAATGTTTCCTATCTTGTTCACAATTAATTTTAGCCTTAATTTTGAATTTTGGAAAATGAAACGTGCAAATTATATACCACAGTCAGTAGATAAAACATAGTGGCTCTGCTTAACAGCATGAAAGACAATAGCTCGGCTGCCGAGACTTTGGTTTCTTGACCACAACTCTTTGAAGTTCCCATTTGCCTTGTTCTTGGTGCTTGTAACAGTGAAAAAAATTTTTTTTATTGCCTGTCTCTTGATGGTCCCAATTCATTAACTTTTTATGGTAAATAAAATATAAAAAATGGTATTGTTTGCAATACCTTAAACATCACATTTACACAACCTTGCTTTAAATTGATTATCATTTAACCATACAAATTGGAATGAACACATTTTTTTCACTTTTTTCTTTGTCTGTTCACTTTAAATAGTATCACTGCACTCATTCACTGTCACTGTGGTTATTCTTAAATTTAATAAATATTTTGTGATGTTAATTGCTAAAATAGTATTCTTATTTTTAGTTATCGTAACACACAATACAACAGTACTTAGAGAACACTAGCGAACCGGCCTGGCTTCGCCCAGGTACAATTGAGTTTTACACTACTACACTAATAAATAAATTGGGAAAAGACAATTTATTTATGTAAAAAACTAATTATGAAATTATAATATGTTGGCCTATGTTTTTAACTGATTGCGGCAACCCAAAAGGAAGGAAATATTTTTTACCTGACAGCCAAGAAGTAGGGTATTGTTTTTGGAGTGTGTCTGTGCAACTATCACGTAGTTACCACATTTTCACTTTCCTGCGTCAATGTATGGAAATCAAAACGTGAGTTTCATCAAGTTGTAGCTTTAGAAATAAGTGTACCTAGGTACTACTTTTTGCACTTGGCTGAGGAATCTTAAACGATCGCAAAAGTTAAGCAACGTTCCCAGCAACACACATTTGGATTGGTGACAGTTTAGTGGCATAACATCTGAGCGCTTCCGGGCTTTGGAGGGCACGTTAAATATTCGGTCCCGGTTGTTATTGATTGATAGCAAGTACCTACATACCAAATTTCATAAAAATCTGTTCAGCCGTTATGGAGCTGAGTAGTAACACACACACACACACACACACACACACACACACACACACACACACACACATACACACATACACACATATACACACACACACACACATATTTATAATATTATATATATAACATTCATAAATTGTGAATTATTGTTGGCTCTTTGGCATCAGCATGGCAATTTGACAGGGTGTTAATACTGAACTAATTAAACAAAATTGGTACCATTTATTTTTCTTAAGCTATCAGGATAACCAATACAAAATTAAAGTGACTGGGGCAATTTTTATAACTTGTGGATGTGGATAATAATTAGTAAAATATAGAAGTATATGGACATTTAGGTGTCCCGCCAAAGTTGTGGTGGGACATGGCACAATTTATGACAAAAGCTGGATGGTTGGCAACCCTATAACCATTAATTTATTTTTATCTTCACTGATAAGCGAAAGTAATGGTTAAAAGTGTGACAGGAAACCAAGTTTGTACTGTTTTAATAAAAGTATAATTTAAAGTATATGAATGTAACCTGAATAGCTCGAAATAGATTGTTTTTTGTTGCAGGGAAAATATGCCAAGTCACTTTAAGTTCAAGGAGTACTGCCCATTGGTATTTCGAAATCTCCGTGAAAGGTTTGGAATAGATGATCAAGATTATAAAGAATCCATGACAAGGTATAGTTGCAAATATTATGGTTTATTTAAATTGCATCCATGTTTGTGATTATTGCATTAATTTTTTTGAAGTTATTATTTGCTGGTAATATGTTCTGTTTAAGGTCACAGCCTGTACCAGTCGATTCCCATGGTAAAAGTGGTGCCAAATTTTATCAGTCCTATGACAGACTCTTCATATTAAAAACATTAACAAGTGAAGAAGTTGAAAGAATGCATTCCTTCCTAAAACATTATCATCCAGTAAGTTTGAAAGTTAAAATTACTAGTAATGTAGTTTTTAAGTTCTATAAATTTTTTATTTGTATGTTTATAATACTTATACAGAAATTAATCCAGACTTTAGAGTTTTCACGGTTTAGCCATAAAATTTATGAATATTTACCTGCTTTACTCATGTATATGTACATTTAATTTTTTCTCACAGGAATGTAGAGTTTGATGTTCTAGTGTTTTTTTCTGAATTATTATGGTCTAAATCACATTCCACAGTGCTTTCAACACAAATAACGTTCCATGTCATGAGTTCTGTTTTTGAGTATAGTACGAAAAAATGTGTTTTTGCTTAAAATTGAGTGGATCGTTAAAATTAATAGTGATTGGAAGCCAGCAAGACAATTTGAATTTATGTGTAAAGCCAATAAGTCAACACTAATGTAAATTCACATGCTGGAGTAAAGTATCGGTGTTTGGGCTATCAAAGTCAATAGTTTTATATACTAAATTTGCATGTGGCAATCATGCCAGATGATGCTTTTGATTGGTGGGTTTACTCGGGAATCTCCCATTACCCCCACCCTTTCATTCCAGCACTGCTCCATACTCGCCTAGTTTCACCCTAATCGGACCTGTATGTTAAGAGCAGCCCAAATCTCTTCACTCACTCACTTTTATAGTAATCAGTAGTGCAAAGTGAAGTTAGTTTTTGACCACAATATTGAGTTATTTTATTGAACATGTAATAATATTTTAATGCTTCTAATCTATATAACTGCTGATTTTCTTTTAAGGTGAAGCTTATATATGCTTTGTATAAAAAAATTATTTATTGCACAGTTTACAACTAAAGGAATGCTCCCCAGAGTTAGTTCTGCTGTGCTTAATAAGATAACCTTTATAAAAAATTATTTACCACAGACTTAACAGCTAAGGGGAAGCTCCCTAGAGCGAGTTCTGCTGTGCACATTAAGAATACTTTATAGTTAAATTATTTAACAGTGTAGGTGCCCCAGTAAATTAACCACTTAAAAAAAATGTATTTCTAAATTAAAAAAATTAATTAATTGCATTTTTTTTCCAATGTTATGGATTTACGTAATATTTAATTTCCTGTTTAATAATGTAGAACAACTTATAACTACTCCAAGTATAAGAACTGAGATATGTAAATTAAAAATAATTTGCAACTTTCCCCTATAATTGACTAGGGGCCTATAACACAACTCCTACAAGTTCTACAATTTAGTACAATTGAAATTCCTCCCTTGTAGTCAAGTTTTGTGACACAAACTTCCAAACTTGTAAGTTATGTTACAGAAAAATGCACTATTGTGTCTTGTTTTTTACATGTATATGACCCTAGGCAGACATTGTTCACAAGTGCATCTGTGGTGAAAATATGTGTTTTTAAGGTTTAATTCAAGTTTGCATGTATTTTTTTGTTATGGTAGCTAGACATTCAAATACGTGTATGTTCATCGATAACGAAGGCAAAATTGCAGATGTAAGACAGCTGTAAAGGTACTTGCCAATAAATAATTTTGTGGCAATCAACAACTTTGATTTTAAAAAGAAATATGTGTAAAGTACTGCAGAGTTTGGTAATTTTTGGGTGAAACAGCCCGATTCCTTGAAAACAAAATTTAAAAATTTAATTTTACAAATTGTTTATCTGTAGCGTTTGGATCAATAACAAAACACAATCACCAAACAAATAAAAGGAAAATAATTGTTTACAAAACTATGTAGGTACACTTCTTAAAGTTAACTAGTCTTGTAGAATTCATCTGTAGTTGTAGAGTTAACATGGTTTTTTTCAAGTCTCATCTATCGACTTATGTTAAATTACTTGTTGCTCAAGTCTACAAGTTAACAAGTCGTAGACTTGTAGGAGTTGTTATGGGCTCCAGGTCACTGACTGTATGCTGTGCCAGTAATCGACCCTGTGAATTTCATATGGTTTTATTTCTGTTAATGATTGAAGGAACATTAAAAAATTAACAAATTTTTATCCGTCACTACCACTAACAGTTTTTAAGAAGTGCTTTATGAAGATAGACCTATTTGTTGACTAAAAAGATAAGTCATTGGTTCAGTGAATCATGATCTCAGTCTATATTTCTAGCTGAGCTACAAACTACTTCTGACACTTCCAGAATATGTTAGTCCATATCAATCACTGATATCTGGCTCTTCTTTAATTACATTTTCCACAAACTTTGTCATGTTACTCCCTTCACAAGAAGATTCCCATGTGCAAAGAGAAAAAAAAAGAAAACAAATACAATTCAGAGTCAGAGGTGAACAGAGAATGGCTTGAAAGTGGTTCTAGTTTTGACATTGTGAATTTTATATATATATATATTTTGACGTGAACCAGGCGTTCACGGTTACCTTTGTGCCCACTGTAACTGCCGCAGTAGTGTCCTCCACTCCAGATGCACCATACCAGCGCACATGTGTGCAAGAATGATAGTGTGTTCAGTGTATATCAAGTGTATTGTCCATGTGTGATAGTGCACCGTGTCATTAATTATTCAGTTTAACAATTTAAGCATTATTATTTACCAATATAGTTTCGTCAGTATAGTGCATTAGTGTTTAGTATTTATTCAGTATTGATGTATACCATAATTATCGTGTGTCAAAACAGTCATCACATACATAGCCAGCCAGGGACATGTGACATTTTCAAGTTGGCAATGCAGTGGCTGCTACGAGTCAATACTTATATTTAATATTAATATAATGGTGTTTTATTATGTAAGTACAAGGGTAATTGTGTTTTATTATGTAAATTGTGTTTAATTATGTTTATATAAGGTATATCATGTTTACATCTCATTAGCATTTTAAGTCACATTTGTTTCATCTCTCCACCACCAGGTGTCGGCCGTGCTTAGGTGGCACGAGCCGATGCATTGCTCAGTCTAGTAGGCAACATCACTTCGGCGCGAGCGGACGTGGTAAGTCTCTCGTTTCACAAGAACCTCGGTACCAGCCTCTCAGGCTGCAACCTCACTCAGCAATCGCATCATCATATCATTCACGAAGCAACTAGTATTTTTATGTTAAATCTCACCGAGGAGAGAGCAGCGTCACGCGTCTTAAGTAATTATAATCCAGCAGTGTGTTTATATGACCACGCGGTCACCACGTGTTTGATCAAAGTGTTGAATAAAGTAATAATAGACATACAANTGTTTATATGACCACGCGGTCACCACGTGTTTGATCAAAGTGTTGAATAAAGTAATAATAGACATACAAAACTTGAGTGCGTTATTACTTCAGGCGTGCGCAGCGGCCATACAGCTCGCAATTTCTTAATATCTGACGGTGTATTACCAGAGACCCCTGGGCCGTCGGCCGAACGACCCAAATAATCTCATTAGCTCACCGTAGAGCTATGGCGCCGGGCAATTTATAATCATTACATTACAGCTCTGGTATACGATCGCGTCAATATATATATATATATGGCAGTATGAATCTCCTTGCACAATGCAAGTATACTTGTGTGTAATTTTTTCAAAAAAAATCACAATGTCAAAACTAGAATCACTTTCAAGCCATTCTCTGTTCACCTCTGACTCTAAACTGTATTAGTTTTCTTTTTTTTCTCTTTGCTCATGGGAATCCTGCCAGATGATGCCACTTGTCTGGTTTTTTTCTGAGATTTCCCTTTTTTTTTTCTCATCCTTGTATTCAGACGCTGCTCCATACTCACCTTGCTTCACCCTCATTAGCTGTCCAGACCCTCCATTTCACTCGTTCTTCTTTAAGGTATAACAACAGTTTAATTCTTAGATTCCTCAACATTGTAATGTGTCTTTCCTTTGGCAATATTTTTTAGCATTTTTTCCTTTCTTGCTTTTCTCTTTCTCTTTATGAAATGCAAGCCACTTTTTTCAAGAAACAGCACGAGGAAGCCATTCCACAATCTTCCTTATTTTACCATTGGTAGCTATCATTTTTCCACTATCCTGGATGGAGACATCTCTTCTGGCATCATATTCACTGCTGCAGGAGGTACACGAATATGTTATGGTCACTAGAAATAAACTCTGTCCTTCATCAAAATAGTCTATATCAGACACATCACTTCAAATTTCAACCAAAACTAAATTCACTTTTTGTGAAACGTGTGTCATTGAGTTTTAATGTCCAAGGACAGGATAGCATGACATAATACAACATTTTTATGAACTTTATCTGTAATGTTCAGTATAATTAAGAAAAAAAATTACTTGTATACAGGCATGAGGTTAGTGGGAGCATGTCATTGCAAAATAAAGGAAACTGGTGTGAGATAAAATAAAACTGTGAGCGAGCCAGTCAGCAAACTGAAAAGTAGGAAGTTATTGCAGATAATGTCTCCAAGGTCACTGGTTGCCAAGAAAGAAGGGTGGGAAAATAACTGTGCTGTCCCTGGGTCCACATGTCTGTGGTTAACACATCCCTTACTTATCCGGGAGGCACCGGGAGGCAATCTTGCAGGTCGTGTACCACCATGTGCTGCGGAGAGGGACAGTACAAAAACTGTAATCGGAGCTGGAAAACTGTCAATGAAAAAAAAATATTGTAATGCATGCGACACTGACAAGAAAAGAATAGTCAAGAACCTTGCATCCAAGAAATGCAAATCCAAATGAATTCAGCTTTTTGACAACAGTTCGGAGCCAACTGAAAATTGCATGTTATTGAGCAAGGATGATTAGATTATAAAAGTGTATTTGACAAAATAAATAACAAAAGTTGTGATAAAGTGGAAATTAATCTCAATGAATCAACAGCTAAAAATGGGTAGTTGTTTGATTTTCTACTATGAAAATTATGAAACATAATGATGGGTAAGTTACAAGTTTTAATGGCACAGGAGAAACCTGTCAGTGTAATATCTTTTTCTGTGGACTGCAGATGTTATTCATATGATTCTGTGATGTAAAATTCATAATGTCTTTGAAGTGGAGTGGAAAGATTTTGTTGCAGTATTTCCAGAACCAAACATGGGTGCTATCAAAGAGAAACAATTTTTTCAATTAATTAGCTTAATTAATTTGCTGTAACATTTGTCTGAAAGAGGAATTGTCACAGTTATAAGACTTCTGCCACTTGACAAACATATAAATAGTGCCAGGAAGTAGATTTTATGCAAGTAATTAAAAAAATAGGAAAATGATGTAGTGAATTCTATGAAGAGAAGTGTGGAGTTAAAAGTTTTACAGGATTTTTCATCATTGAACATCCAATGCTCTCCCAACACTCAATTTCTTAATGTCTGTATTTTCATCTATTTTACATATATTTCAAATATTTCTATAATTTGTTTGTGCCAAGGCTCTATCCACACCTTCCTATGTCCTCTAGCCAACTAATGAACCTCATCACTTCTTTTAGAACATGCTGAAAACAATATTTTAAATAACTTTGACCCTTGTCAGTATTTATATATAAGTTGTCACCATTGTGATTTAAATCACTATTCATGAAGTAAAATATAGAGATTTGTTATGGTAACTGAAAGAAGATGAATCATTAAATATAAATTCTACATCATTAAAGTTCCCTTTTTGTGAAAATCACATTACAAGGACAATATCATAATTAAAATACATAAATTTTTGATTGTCATATTTTGAGTAAAAACATTTTATTTATATTGTGCTACAATTAATTTATGTTTAATATAAAAATATTGCCAAATTCATTGTCCCAACACAAAAAAATACCCTCTTACACACTTCTCTTATGAACTGTTTGAATGGTAAGGGAATAAAATGTGACACTATTGGAAGACGTACTAATGAGATAGCAGCTAAAAGGGTGCTCACCAGAGTGAGTTTATTTGTGCTTAGTAAGTTTTGTCAGAAATGGCTAACTGAAATATGTTTGTGTTTTAATTTTGATCATAAAGGGATACTTTTCAGATTGAGTTCTGCTAAGCATGTTAAGAGAAGTTTTATGAAAAATGATATGCTTCAGAATTTGTAATGTTGTGGTTTTCCAGGTATTAGATTTACCGTTTGTTTTGTGGTTTTACAGGTATTATATTTATCTATGGTTGCAGGTTATTTGGTTGTAAGGACAATTAATTTAATATAATTTTCAAATTAAGCTTTATTACTTGATTTAAATGAAGTGCAGTGTAATTTTTTGTTATCTTACTAGTTTGTTGACATAGAGATCATTTGTAGGTTATATTTAATTTGTTGTTAGAGGATATAACGTATTGTTCATTTATTCCCTAGAGGATACCATTGCATGTTGTAAATAACGTGAGCGAAAGAAAATTATCCTGTATGGCTCTCGTCTCGCCATTGCTGGTTGGAGGAGAAATGTGGCATGGTCAGATGACAGTCAATCAGAGAGCAGGTAACAACAGAAATTAGTATAAAGTTCTAAGTCAAACATTTTTTTTTACCAGAACTAATACAACCACCGTCAATGATGGATGCTTGTGGTGAGATTATAAAGAAATTGTAGCTTTATATAATTGTAATGAATAATGAAATGAAAATGATATAATTGCTTTAACAAGTTTAATTTGTAATCATAGAGAATGGAAAAAGCATGATAATTATTTTGTTTTTGTTTGAGAAGATGAAAGAATAATTTGTCTATTTTTTGTTTGAGATGAAGAATGAGTTAAATAAAAAATTATTTGAGAAACTGAGAATTTCGGCCTACTGATTTAACTGAATTGTTACAAAGGGATGCTCCCCAGAAAGATTTCAGCTGTGCACAATGAGATTATTGAACATTTAAGCATATTGCTATGTTGCTTACAGCTAAAGCGAAACTCTCCACAGTAAGTTCATGTCAAATGTTGACAATTAGAGAAATTTCCACTAAATATTTTCTACTGAGTTAACAACTAATGAGGCGCTTTGCAGAGCGAGTTATTCTATGCTTAGTAAGGCATTGTGTATAAGTAAAACACATTGGAAACGTCACATAAGCATTCCCTACCACAAAATATTACAAAAACCACCTTGTATATATTTCTTGGGCATAAACTCACACTCATTTATTTTCCTCATTTAAATATATTTGACGGTTGGTAACCAAGTTGATCAAATATAGTACGTTCAGTTCAACAAATGCTTGACATCAAGACGGCGGCATAAGGAAGCAGAAAAAGTTGTGGTGCCCCATCATGCTGAAACCACATGGTGTGGTGAATGGCAAGAGGAACTTATGCCAGTAACTCCAGCAATACCTCCTGCAGGAATGGTCAGGTAACGGGTTCCATTGAGGCAGTAGGGTAACAAATAAGGCCCCAAAGACTCCAAAAAGTGATTGTTGACAATGCCGGCCTACATGTTGACACAGTAGCACATTTGGTTGCCCATGGGTTGCGTGTGGTGGGGATTAGCATGTGCCCATATGTGGCTGCGCCTCCTGTTGAAGATTCCCTCTCTGGTGAAATGGGCCTCATCTGTGAAGAGCACAGTCTATGTGAAGTTTGAATGCGCATTCTTTTCTTCGAGGACCCATTCGCAGAATGTAACACTTGGAACATAATCACGTTCGCTAAGAACGTTTACCTTCCTTGCATGGTAGGGGTGCATACGATTATCATGCCGAACTTGAAGGATACTTGAATGGCGAACACCCACACTGTGGCCCACAGCCTGTGAGCTAACAGGCAGTTTCTGCCGCACATGGCGAAGCACATCCTCATCAAATGCCATAGTTAGCCTTGTACATGCTTCTCCAGTATTTTGCCTCATCTTTATCGTTGAGCCTTCATCTCGCACTCTATGATGGAGCTATATAAATGTTCCACATGAATGTTGACGTCGCGCTGGGTAGTGCAGCCGGTACAGCTCCACTGCTTGCCTTGCATTCGTGTTGGTTGTTCTGTACACGAAGCTTGTTCGGACAAGAGGACCTTTTGTCCTCGCTGTGGCTGGACGTTTTCTTTACCGCCTAATGTTACAAATTTCTCTGCGAAATGTGGTTGACTACCTCTACTTACGTAATGAAGGGGGACGATTTGACCAATCAAATTTACACAGATTTATGATCTCCGATTAGTAAAACACCATTCCAGTTTTGGTCGCTCCATCTCAAGTTCTTCCTGCAATATGTACATTTCTGCATTTCAAAATTTGATTTTCAACACCGCGTACCTCCCTTAATATTCACCATATCATTGTGTTGTCAGTGTATACCCCACCTAATTTCCATAAGGAATCACCTCCTAAAGTTTGGCACATGAATTCTGGTCCATGTTGTATAAACATTGCCAAGGTTGAAAGTTACCCAACAAAATGTCTACAGAATGCTCTAAGGGAAGTAATAAGGTTTATTTTGTTTGTTAGAGGTGTTGCAAAGAAACAGTTTCTCCTGCACACTTTTGTTATGAACCATTTTAAGGGTAAGGGTGAGAAATACGACATTATTAGAAGAAGTACTACTGAGATAGCAGCTAAATTTGTGCTCCCTAAAGTGAGTTAATTTGTACTAATGAAGGTTTTTTCAGGAATGTGAAATTTTAAAAAGTGTAATTTAATTTTGATCATGAAGGAACACTTCCAGAGTGATATCTGCTGAGTATGTTAAGGGAAGTTTTATGAAAAATTATATGCTACGGAGTTTACAGCCAAAGGGATGTTTCCCAGAAATAGTTAAGCTGTGCATAATGAGATTATTGTACATTTAAGCATATTGCTACATTGTTAGCAGCTAAAGGGATGCTCTCCACAGTAAGTTCATGTTTAATGTTGACAAAAGAGAACTTTTCCACTAAATATTTATTACTGAGATAACAGATAATGGGGTGCTTCACATGGTGAGTCAATCTGCTCTTAGTACGGCAGCACATAAAAGTAAAATACATTTAAAGGTCTCATTATCATTCGCCACCATGAAATATTACAAAACCATTTTGTAAATATATCTTCAGCATAAACACACACATTTTTTCCTTTAAAAAAAAACCTAATTTACTTACATTTGACAGTTAACATATTTTGTCAAGTATGGTGCATCAGTTCAACTGCTCTTGGCCAGTAGCAGAGACTGAATCGTCTAAGTTATATAGTGTTGAGCACGAACAAACACAATCACCTAAATTTCAATGTGTATTTTACAATTTGCCATGAGGTCCTATTTTCATTCATGTAAACATTATAGTCTTGTGAAATTGGATGATTTTTTTTAGTTCCACGCTGTATAAAAATTAAGTCTTCCAAAAGTGCAATGTTAACATTGAGTTTGGATATACTGCTTACACTCTGGCAGTCTTCCACTTTATTGGTGTTAACATGGATTCTTTAAGCAGCACTAACTGGTTATGCACGTGTCAAACTGGTTGTGTCCATTTTCCCCTTTGCTGGAGATTATCTGGGTACTCCACACTCCATCTCTTCCATGTTTGTTGGTGAAACTGTGTGATCATTTGCCAGCGGTCAAGACAGTTCAAAGGAATATCACACAGATTGTGGTCAGGCAAAGCTACCAATGATTCACCCACAAGGAAGTTGCCTGGTGTCAGAACATCATTCTCCCGAGGATCTGTTGAGAGGGCACATATTGGTCTTCAATTCAACACTGCAAAGACCTGTGCAAACAGCATTGAAAGTTCTTCGAAGGTCAGCAACTGAGTACCTACAACTCTATATAGATGCTGCTTAGGACTCTTGATTGCTGCTTCCCACAGACCTCCAAAGTTTGGACTTGCTGGAGGGTTGAAGTGCCACTGGACCCTCCCAGGTTCACCTTAGCTGCAATCTCTTCCTCATTATCACCTGAAAAAAATTTTTATTCCCCTTAGGCCATTTCGGGACTACGTGTCAAATTCAATTCCTTATCATGTGTTCTTTTCTTCCAATATTCTTTAATCTTTTCACTTAATTTATTTATATATATATATANTACGTGTCAAATTCAATTCCTTATCATGTGTTCTTTTCTTCCAATATTCTTTAATCTTTTCACTTAATTTATTTATTCTTTGTTGTTTCGTTATTATTATTATTATTATTAACAGTACATAACTGTATATCAGTATCATTGTTGTTACTAGTAATTTGTATGGTCATGGATTGATATAGTTCAGTACAAAGTATCAATATCTGCAATAATATATTCAAAGAAAATAAAAATACAGTTAGGCAATATTTCCTTGTCTGATGGAGTGTGTGTTTTGCTGTAATATTTGCTTGTCTGATGGAGTGTGTGTTTTGCTGTAATATTAGCTTTTGTTTTGCTTGTATGCTTTTGTAATTTAATGTAGATGGTTTAAATTTCATATTGTTTTAAAATAAGTCGTATTTTTGAAAGCTGCAAGTTTATTCTTGCAATGTCGAAAGGGGCAAACCCGTATTTCTAATGTTAATATTTAGAATGAATTCAAATTTATTAAACTGGGCAAGCTGTATAGTGATGGAACAAAAGTGATATGCAAACATTTTAATTCTCATTTTTCTGTTGGTCATGGAGGTATTGTCTAAATCACCGAACATATACGTAGCCAGAAACATAAGGATGCTGAAGAGACTTTGACTTCACTTAAACTTCATCTTGTTTTGGTGAGAAGTGATGGTGGAAGTGAAAGCGATAAAATTGCAGCTGATTTTGTTTATTACACTGTGCATCACAGTCAAAGTTTTCTTGCAGATGACTGCTTGTCAACATTGATAAAGAAAATTGATTAACCAAAATTTTTTCCATCATGAACAAAATCGGAAGCAATAATTACAAGTACACCAAACTCCTGATTATTTGTGTTATTGGGACTGCTGAATTCCTGAATAATGAAATTATGGCCAAAAACTTCAATAACCCTAATATTGACTGTTAATTTTTTCCTAGCCTCAAACTAATTTGCAACACATGCCCGGCAGTTAAATAATCAAAATTAAATTGTACTAGTTGGAAAAAAATATTTTTTTAAAGAAGAACATGAGTTATATAAGAGGCTAACAAAATAAAGTAATCACATTTTATCTAAATTATATTTAGGAATTCACTTAATCAAATCACTTATCCCGCCTGGGCTTCACACACAAGTTACTGTAGCATAAACTGATTAATTCTGCAATATCAGCTCAACTTCCATAGTGTATTGACTTTAATTTATTCTAGTAAATGTCCTGCACAGTTTGCATACCAATATTGTGTTCAAGTGATAGCCTTTTGCAGCTTCTCCCTTACCAAACCTTTCTGAAATATTTTTTTTACAATTGTCAAGTCATAATTTTTTTGTTTTTCAAACATTTTAAACAAATTATTACAATATTTCATGTAAAATTTTGTGAACACTGAAACGCATCAATCTGAAATAAAAAGTTCACTTAAAATAAAGAGTGGGATATGGCCATATCCATGTTTGTTTTTCTTTTCGTAGTGCAAGGGATATCTTTAAAAAAAGCCACTAGACAGATATGAAAATGTATTGGAGGAAGTGCTAGATTGAAATGAAAACATCTGAATATGTGCTATATAGACATGAAAAACACAGACTGAAAACACGGAAGCACAATTTTTTGTGTGAATTCATGACTGCTTAAGTTTTTATTTTTAATTATTGTACGTATTTGGTAAAGTAATAGCGGAACAAAAAGCATTACAGTCAGTGTTGATGAATCAGATTAGAAAGAGACATAAAATATGTTTCCAATCATCATTATTTCTTTACCTGGTAAAACATCCAACCTACAGTGTGTTTTGTTGAAAGAAAAATAACACTTATTTTGTTGCTGTAAAATGCTTGGAAAAAACAATGTGAAAAAAACAGGAATTACACTCAATTGTTAAAGAATGGGAAATTATTAGTTTTTGGCCTATGGGTTCACTCAGCTGACAGAATTTTAAGCAAGTATGATGGGCTTCCTTCTTATTTTCTTAAAAAAATGTTCTGTTGTAAAAATTGTTTGAAGTTTTCTTTTTCAAAGTTTGGTTGCATTTGCAAGAGATGAAATTTCTACGTTCCAGCACATGTTAGTTTAATTATAAAGAGAATATTTTGGTTGCAGAAGTAGCCATGAACATTGAAAATTGTGTAATCAATTCAGGGACTAGAAAATGTGAAACATTTGTTAGTAATAATGTTAAAAAATGGAAATTTGTAGTTTATTCAGGAGTGAGAATTTCCATTAAACTAGCTTAGAATATGTTGACAAGTGGAGGTGCAGAATAGGAAATGCATAGAAGGTAATATGGGTTGGCACTTCTAAGCAAGACACCTGAATGGAAAATAAATATAGAGCAGCCTGAACAAGAAACTTCACAGAAATAGAAAAAAAAACTCAAGTATTTTATCAGTGGATCCTCATATAAATATTTAATTGTAAGGCAGTCGGATACACATTATAACAAAACTTGTTTTTATCTGAGAGATTGGTGTTGATATCTCCTGAAAATAGCAAAAATGCATAGACTTTCATAACTTTTGCAATATTGTAGAGTTTATTCTTGGTCTTCCATCGAGTACAGCATCTGTTAAGAGAATATTTTCTTGTATGAACCCTTATGTGGTCAAAGGAGAAAAATAACTCAAGTTTTGAGACAATGAGGGATATGACAGTGGTTAGACAAAATTCTGTCAGAAGTGTGATGATAGGGTGTTGAAAGACCAAATTTGCTGCAAAAGATTACTTCATCAGATAAATTTATGTGGTATAGTTGTGGTAAAATACAGTCCCTCTTCTACATTTACATACATTTTTATAATGGTTATCACTAAATGATGATGGGTTGTTCAAGTTGTTTGTGTGGTAAACTTTATCATAATTTTCCTAAATACAGAATATTGTATAACCCCATCCCATTTTTACCATCCTGCAGTCTAGTTTTTGTCTGAAGGTATGGTCAGCCTCTGTTGCACTGTTAGGTGGAGCATTGATTTCTTAAAATAAACTGTCGTGTACATCAAAAGAGTCTTAGGTTGATATTTTTAAAGTAGCATTTATTATTAATATGTTGAGGATACAGGCATGTTATTAGTGTTTGTTTGTTTCTAAATTAAAATTAGTTCATGTTTTTATGTGGTGTATGTAACCTGTAAATAATGTATTCTTTTTTTTTTTTTTATAGTAAGGCCAGTTTAACAACTCAGTATATTAATTTCTAGATTATTTACCTTTATCTACTTGTGCTGATGTTCATAGTTCATCGTTGTTAAAAGTTAAGACATTTAGCCAAGTGATAAGATACCATTAATACCTACTAATTTGCTCAAGGACAGTCTTGAACCAGCTGTCACAGTTGAGGCTCCAGTTTACCTAATTTAGAAGCTTTTGTGTATCATTTAATGCATAGAAACCCTCTTTGTTTTACCAAGTGTTACTTGTATCTTAAATATTCTGTTTTCCTGTAATAATGGTTTTACTTATAACAAGTAGAATATTTACTATAAAGATAATTATACTATTTATTAATATACTAATTACACTATCTTTATTGTTTTATACTACATTGGCCTATATTAAGCAAGCATTTACATTGAAATGCACCTCTATATGTAAACTCCATATATATTGTAAAATTTCTGTGAGGTAACTGAGCAAGTATTATTACACAACCACATAATAAGTTATGATGATGACTAAACAAAAATGTTGTAAGACCTGTGGAATTGTCAGTTCATCAAATGAATTATGGTGCAGATTATCACTAATGACACGCAAGACTAAAAGTATTAATAAGAAATAATTAGTGATGGGCGAGTTTAATTTTTACAGCTTAGTGTCAAGTTGTATAAGAATCAAGTAGAGTTCAATATAAAATGTTAAAGTTAAAATCAAGTTTGCACAATAAATTTAAATGTGTACCTATGTACACGGGTATAACACCCACCCTTTATAACTTCCTCCCACTCTGATAGACACGGTTTACCAAGAAAAAAGTGTGGGACTAGTTTCTACCAATAAGAATAATCCTTTGTCTGGTTAAATGATTCAAAGCACTCCATTTTCCCTCCCACCTATGAGTGAATGACTTTGGTAGGCAGAAAAAGAATGTTAATGTCAGCCACATGATGCTGATACAAGAAAACAAATATTACAGTTGCAGCATTTTAGTGGGAGGGTAGTTTTCAGGCTGGTCCATCAGCATGCTGCCAGGTGAAGGGACAATCAGTCCACATTAAAAATTTTGGTTTATAGTTTTTTTTTTTATTCACACGTTTTGAAAACTGTAATTACATGAAAAAATAATGGAAAGTTTAACATATCTATGCATATTTCTGCTGAAGGTGTGACATGCGATGAGAAAAAGACTTTTAATGTTTAAATACGTCATATGGTTGTATGTTGTTGACAGTGTTATCTGTCGGCTGGTGCGGTGGCGCCACACAAGTGGCAAGAGGAAGCGGCGTGTCACGTATCATCGGTTTTTATCACATCCGAACATCACAAACAACAGTAGAGTCTCAACGCATGTTGCAGAATTATCATTCCGGTGCAACTTTAGCAGTTTGGCAACGTAAAACTATTAATTTGCAAGATACAAAAAGTTATTTTTAAGTGCAAATATTTGTTTGTTTATAACTTAAAAGCACATTCAGTAACTCAATGCCTGCTGGAAAAAGACTTTACTCAAATGACGAGTCAATCTTTGTTAGTTCAACTCGACTCAATTTTTTGAGTCTAAACCCAACATCAGAAATAACTGATCCTTATGTAGTTGTTGGCCCTCATATGAACCAATGGTAACTATTCAAATTCACCTTGACTAAGTGGATTTACTTTTGTGTTTGATGAGACACAGGACATGTTCCAAATGGTGGCACTTCAATGACTTAAATTCTGTATTAATATTCTGTCTCTGTTGATATTTTGTACATTAACTTTGTAATGTGCCCATATAGAAACTTTATATCTGCATATTCAATTAAGATTGAGTTTGGGTGAAAGGTAGTGATGATCTTGCCAATCTAAGTTGTGCTGGTAACAAATTCACAGTGAGCCAGAAATGAGCTGATTCTATTGCTTGTGGCAGTTTATTAGTATGGTGTAATATTTAATTTAGCACCCTACCCACAGTTGGTTGACTGGTTTGCTTTTTGGGAGGAATTGCATTTGTGCATGTCAATAGCTCATTCAATACTTGTCTGCCATGTTCATATATATATATATATATATATATATATGACCAGTACTATGCAAGCCATTATCATTTTTAAGACAGGTGTTGAGTGCTGACATTATTTTCTTTGAAAGTTTGATTTTTTGTGCATCCTCAGTTGTGTACAGTACACATATAAACATGGGTATTGTCACAATTTGGTTGTGCAAATCTGAACTTAATTTCATGTTACTTCATGCAGCCTATGTAATTTGTTACCTGACATTCAGAAAAAGCAGAAGAGACTCAAGCGATAACATTCTTTAAATTAGTGGAATTGCAACATATACTATAAAGCTGTTTCATAATGGCTCAACACTAGTGGTATTGGCACTCAGCGCTTCCCCAAACATTTTTTTATTGACAATGCCATACCAGTGACAGAAATGCCACAACCATTATTTCTTTCTTTGAATTTTAAGGCCCATATTGCGCCACCCTTTGGTGTATAGGGTAGGGACCAACCGATCGACAGATCCTCAAGAGGGATCACCAACCTAAAACGGCCCCTAATCTGCACTTGAATCTTTTATGGTTTGAAAAACAGTTGTCGCCGCAAAACACTCCAGACCGTCATGTCGGAGATGGCCAGTTCTCTACTGCCACGAAGAGTGGACTTAAGCGGACTCGTACAAAACTCTGCCGGATACGCTGTATGTATTGTTCAGGCACGCGGGGATGACCTGTGGATTTCCCCTTACATAAACAACTAGTCTCTTGAAACTGCTCGTACCACCGTCAGATGCTCTGCGCAGTAGGAGGTGCAGTGCCATACTGTTGACGAAAATCACTCTGCACAGTCATAAGTGGCTCACACTTCTTTAAACAGAGAACACCTAACGCTTTTTGTTGCTGTGTTATCGCCATCCTGATGCATACTGAACGAACGTGCTAGTAGCACCAGCTGTAGTGCCACAAGGGTGACACCTACCGGCTACGTGCAACATGTGCCAACGGAAACATTAAATTTCAATGTGTATTTTACAATTTTCCACGAGGTCCTATCTTTATTCATGTAAACGTTATAGTATTGTGAAATTGGATGATTTTTTTTTTAGTTTCACGCTGTATATAAATTAAGTCTTCCAAAAGTGCTATGTTAACATTGAGTTTGAAGCATCAAATTCAAATTGCATCGGAGGAAGGGAAAGTCTAGGACGTGAGATTTTAATCCAAGTTTTCAAATGTATTTAACTAATTGCCGCTGTTTGCATTATAATTATAATGTGTACATCATATGTGTAATATTTTTATAGCATTATATAAAGTTACGTCTGAATTATAGGACTAAGAATGTTTTAAAAGCGCAAATTTAAAAATTCACCTCAATTTTTTTTTTAATTACGACACATTGCCGTATAGTCTGTGTGTATATAGACAAGACACACACAGGAGAAACAAGTTTTTTCAGAGAATGGATGTCTGGAGACAACCTGTTTGGACACTAGGCATCTTTGTACATGATGTTATAATGCCTGGCAGGTTGGCAGTTAGCGTTGCACACAACAGGCACCAGCTGCCTACCTCCCAGGAAACAGTGGTATTTGATGTAGTACTGTAGGGGTGGTGGTTATAATAAGCAGGTAGGCATTTGTAGGTTGCAGTAATTTGACTACCTTTTACACATTTCCATACATTGACATAAAGGAGGTGCTCAAAATGGTGGCCATCCACTTAGTTGCAGATGCAGTGCTGATACATTGCATGGCAAATCCTTTCAAAGATGCCACAAGTGGTTTGAACCGCGTTGTATAAGGCCTGTATTTGTTCTACGAGAATGTCTCAGTTCTCCACAGGCATAGGGTATACACAACTCTTGATGTAGCAGCACAGAAAGAAATCGACGGGTGCGAGGTCAGGTGACCATGGTGGCAATGGCATAGGGCCACCTCTCCCAATCCACTTAACACCAAATGTGTTGATGAGGTGTTGGAGGATGTGACTGTTAAAATGTGGTAGGGTGCCATCATGTTGAAACCACATGTTGACTTGTACATTCAGCTGCACATCTTCTAGTAGCTGGGGCAGCTCGTTTGCCAGAAATGCCTGACTGTCTAAATGGTTTGGAAGGATAAAGAGTTTAATAACATGTTCTTGGACGATACCAGCTCACAAGTTCACCGCAAACTGTTGTATATGTGTGGCCACCACTGCACGTGGATTTTGTTCTGCCAACATGTGACTGTTGGTGGGTTTCGAAATAGCTGTCTATTAAAAACACTCTTTGTCTGTAAACAACACACACCACACACAATGTAAAACTCTGACTCGGCAATGCACTGCTGCATAAACCACTGTGCAAACCGCATACAGGGCTCAAAGTCAGCTGATACAAATGACTGTACATTTTGTATATGGAATGGGTTTAGTCTGTACTCACAGTGCACTCTCCACACAGGGGTGTGGCTGACATTTGTGTCATGAGCAATTGCACTGTTATGTACCCAGTTTGTGACAGATTCATGGGCACCCTTAGATACTCTCGCATTGACACTATATGGCACATAAATTGAAGGTGTAATCTAGATTTCTAGGTTGTAGACAATGGGATACTATAGGAAACAAGGTAGGGGTGTGCCCTTGTTTTACTTATTAAATTAAATACCAGGAAAAGAACAAGATTAAATCAAACATCATATTTGTTTATTGGAAAACTTTATACTTCTATTCAAAAGATTTTGGCATACATGAGTATTATGAAGGGTTAACTAACCTTTTTTTTTGACATCTAAACAAAAAATTATTTAATTATTATTATTTGGTTTTGTTTTGGCCAATAATTTAGTCGTCGCGTACCCGAAATCCCATTTTTGTAAGTTTAGTTTAAAGTTCACATTTTACTATTGCCAAACAAGATAATGTAGTTAAACCGTATTTATTGTAAGTTAACATAGTTAAACTAAATTTATTATTTTGTTTCCCAAAAAAAATTCTTTTGTTATAAGTTCACATGATGCAATGTGTCGGTCCAAAATGTCTGGAGCACACACATTAGGTCATGCAGCAGGTGAAACCACATAAAAATGTTTTTACATCATTCCTTTATATGGAGTTATTGCAATTTGACAGAAGGAAGACATTGCTGTATCATGGCGAACAAGGTCATCCCACAAATGGGTGTGTGTTTCACATCACTCGGAGGTAGAAATGGCTGGCCATGACACTCTTATCCCATGCCGCAAACCTCTTAAACAAAGGAGTATAAAAATTTCAATAAGGCTATCAAAGAAATAACATTACAGCGTCGCAAAATAAAATATCGGCTGTAANGTGTCATGAGCAATTGCACTGTTATGTACCCAGTTTGTGACAGATTCATGGGCACCCTTAGATACTCTCGCATTGACACTATATGGCACATAAATTGAAGGTGTAATCTAGATTTCTAGGTTGTAGACAATGGGATACTATAGGAAACAAGGTAGGGGTGTGCCCTTGTTTTACTTATTAAATTAAATACCAGGAAAAGAACAAGATTAAATCAAACATCATATTTGTTTATTGGAAAACTTTATACTTCTATTCAAAAGATTTTGGCATACATGAGTATTATGAAGGGTTAACTAACCNTTTGTTTATTGGAAAACTTTATACTTCTATTCAAAAGATTTTGGCATACATGAGTATTATGAAGGGTTAACTAACGTTTTTTTTTGACATCTAAACAAAAAATTATTTAATTATTATTATTTGGTTTTGTTTTGGCCAATAATTTAGTCGTCGCGTACCCGAAATCCCATTTTTGTAAGTTTAGTTTAAAGTTCACATTTTACTATTGCCAAACAAGATAATGTAGTTAAACCGTATTTATTGTAAGTTAACATAGTTAAACTAAATTTATTATTTTGTTTCCCAAAAAAAATTCTTTTGTTATAAGTTCACATGATGCAATGTGTCGGTCCAAAATGTCTGGAGCACACACATTAGGTCATGCAGCAGGTGAAACCACATAAAAATGTTTTTACATCATTCCTTTATATGGAGTTATTGCAATTTGACAGAAGGAAGACATTGCTGTATCATGGCGAACAAGGTCATCCCACAAATGGGTGTGTGTTTCACATCACTCGGAGGTAGAAATGGCTGGCCATGACACTCTTATCCCATGCCGCAAACCTCTTAAAGAAAGGAGTATAAAAATTTCAATAAGGCTATCAAAGAAATAACATTACAGCGTCGCAAAATAAAATATCGACTGTAAAATCTTACCCAAAATGGTGAATGCAAACTATTTTATCCTAAGTTAAGAGGATGCAATAAAAGAAGAAAACCAGGCAACTACATGCTATATGGCGANAAATCTTACCCAAAATGGCGAATGCAAACTATTTTATCCTAAGTTAAGAGGATGCAATAAAAGAAGAAAACCAGGCAACTACATGCTATATGGCGAGAAAACTGAGAAGGAAGTCGTACGACCAGAAATATATATTTGCTATGGCATGCTTCAGACTTCGTTATTTTGCACAACCAATCAATAAATTGGACCTTGTTGGCTGAGTGGTTAGCCTGCTCGCCTTCCACCAAGGCAAGCCTGGTTCAATCCCCGGCATGTAACTTCTGGATTTTTGCATGTGGTAATCGTGCCGGACGATGTCGCAGGTCAGCGCGTTTTCTCAGTGATCTCCCATTTTCCCTCGTCCCTTCATTCCGGCAATGATCCATACTTACCTCAATCACCCTCATGTGCCTCGAGACCTTGATGTTTAGAGTCACCCAAATCTATTCAGTCACTCTATATATATATATATATATATATATATATATATATATATATAAGGTCCGGAAAGATGTATAATACATCATTAAGAACAATTTCCATTTTAACCATTACAAATTAAAATTTCACACCATTTTACATACATAAACTATTAATTCACATAAAGAAAAATATCTGCAAAACAAGAAACCAGAAAAAAAAAAAACAGATAAATGTTTAAACATGCTAAATTAATTCCATATAACAAAGTTAGTTTTAGGAACTTCATGGCTAAATAAACAAAAATAGTAAGCATAACTAGACACTTGAGCATAAAACAAATTTAGCAAAATGCCAAATTATTAATAACTGAATGGAATTAACAAAGTTAAAAAATTTACTTGGGAAATGTACCAATATAAAGAGCGACCCCCCGCCCCCCTGCAACCAGGACACAGAGTCCGCAAAGATGTGGCGAGAGCAGTGGCAACAAAAAAGTGAAAAACCCACACAAAATTATAAATTATACTATATAATAAAACAACACAAGTGCAAAAACTTTCAGGAGTAAGTACCACTAGAAACAACCGGTTAAGGAATTACAACAGTACTTTTTTGGCTAGAAGGTAGAATGGGTGCAGAAGATTGAATAATAGCACAAATCTTGGATTTCAACGAAAAGAGGATAGCAAACATGATGCAAAACACCGCAACAGTAGATAGGATAGATATAACATTAAGGTTCTCAGAAGGTGTAGTAGTTTGGGATGGAGGAGTTGCATAACGTAACGGAAATTAATGCCTTGGGGCTGAGAAGCCAGAAGGGAATCAAGGCCCTTAATGAGGGAACCATTGGGATAGAGATTAGGTAAATAAGAGAATTGTGATTATGTAATATTGGAAATAAGTTTTGGTAAATGTAGGACAGGTAAAGATTGATTGAAGTGAATATGCGGGGTTTACTTGTCCAAAAGTCTTGAAAAATGGTCTGACAGTGTCGCAATATAAATTAAGCATTGCTGATAAAACCTCCTCCAGACAATGAGAGTGTGAAGGTGGTCGAGACTCCAAAGTAGTCCTACACAAAAAGTTACTTCAGTAGAAAATTTTGTTGCCAACAACCAGAGATAGCGATTATTTTGAAGGAACGGTATCTCTAGGATTATGAAGGATTTTGTCACAGAAATAATGAGTTTTAACAGAGAATAAATTAAAATCACAACTGTTAACCTGTGCATCAAAAAATGGGAAGCCAGAAGATCATATCATATCATAGTACCATAAGTTTTACATTGTGAAAAATATTTAGCTGGAACAGTAGCAAAATGCTTTCTGTTTAGGTTGACAATAAGAAAGACAGACACTTTGAATAACAGATACCTGTTAACGTTAGGAAATAACACAGGAAAAGCAAAAACACAATAACTCTGAAAACTATCCTTATTTGCCAAAGGAACTTTCACAACAATATTAAGGGAACAAATATAAAATATTTTTTCAATAGTTACCGGAGCTATCATGTGCAAATGTAGTGTTATCAAATGTTGAATTTGGTTCAAAATATCAATGAAAGCCTTGTAAGTCAAAAGTGTTGAGCCTAACTTGCCATGGACACTAGTCTCAATTGCATGCTTCAAATTGAACAATTCTAACCTTGTGCTAGACAAAGCTTTGCTGACTCTTTAATAACATGGTACTAAGGNGCATGCTTCAAATTGAACAATTCTAACCTTGTGCTAGACAAAGCTTTGCTGACTCTTTAATAACATGGTACTAAGGTCTAACCTGAAACTAACAATCACAATCTTGCCCCACAGTTGCCTCCAATGTTCAAAATTCCCATTTTAGTACGTGACTGAGGCAGTAGAAAGGTAAGGGTAAGAACTTCAGTCTTGAAGGCAATGAGGTTGTTCACTAATTGCAAAAGAGCAAAATCAAAATTTTGATCAAACAAACGGTTTTCACCTTTTCTTTGAAAGTTCTTGTGTACATTAAAAACTGTTTTAGCATACTGTCCAATTGCACACATTCCTCATGTAATGGCTTATAGGCCAAAATCTAACACTATTGAATAGAATTTGTCAGAAAAGATAATGTCCTCATTTTTCTCAAAAATTACACCAGAGTTCAAGTTTGTTACCGTGACCGATGAAACATATGGCTGGCAACAGCCAGGAAGATGGCCAAAGGAGCAAACATGGTGTCAGTTTAGATGTCAGTCTAACAGGTGGAAACTGTAAAAAACAGAATGGGACCTCGTAAAGAGTAACGTGAAAGAGAAAACTAACTGCAATGTACAGAAACCAGACACATTACACCAAATAAACACAAAATTTAATTATCACTAACATTAATCATACAACAATGGTAAAATTATATCAACTATCAAATATTCCCATAATTATCAAATGACCTTAACAAAGAGAACAAGAACCAAATAAACAAGAGTATCTCACATCTGCAAAAGATTAACGATTAATTTTGAACGTAACTAGTTCTCCCAAACAAACACAAAATACCCAAAAATATTCGACTAGAATTTTTTTTTTTTTTTTTTTTTTTTTTTTTNGACCTCTCAAATGACATGAATCCTAAAACGACTCTACATGGGGCCTATAATTACTCGGCTCAGTGGGTTATCAGTCCACGATCAAGACTAAGCCAGGATAAAACGAGTAACAATTGTTATTGAATTAGTTAAATTTCTCTTCTCAGTATTTATTTTGTTAAAGAAGTGATTTGTATTGTGTGATTGTACAACCAAATAAACAAGCACATAGTTAGGGTCTGCAGCTTCTAAACGGTGCAAAAAGAAAAAACTATTTTGAAGAACAAAATTTTTTGAAATGAGACACATGAGCTCTTGTAATATAGGCTTCTGAACTTGGATCAGGAAAAGTGGTAGAGACTGGTGAAAAAAAATGTATTTGTTACAGGCCCAACCAACAGTACAAAATTTTTGCAGTTTTTTTTATAAATTGCCTTGCTGACAGGGTGTGCTTATAACAGAATAATGTCTCCTACACAAAAAGGATTATCATGGTGACGTTTATTATACCTGGCACAATTCTTGAAATGAGTGCGCTTTAAATTCTTGAGGACAGATGCCCAAACATTACGAACATCATTAGGATAGTTCGGTAACGTCATTCATATGCCACAAATTTGACAAAGGGTTATTTGGGATAAGGCAAACATAAGTTTGAATGGACTGATTTTATGTGATTTATGCTTGGCATAGCTGAAAGCCTATTGAAGCGAAGAAAGATTTTTATTCCAATTTGTTTGGTCCATCACATGGAAAGCAATGAATGCAGAACAATGGTTGCAATTGAAATGCTCTGCATGAAAGGAGGTGGATTATATGGAGATAGAGCTATATGGCTTATGCCATGAGAAAAACACAAGTTCTTAAAAAGATGAGAGGTAAACTGTGAACAGTTATCAGACACAATGGATGGTATACCAAAATTTTAGAAAATGAGTACTTGAAGAGTACGAATAGTGGACATAGGATCAGCTTTCTGAAGTGTAATTAACCACACAAATTTAGTGAAAGCATCAACACACACTAATATCATATTATTACAGTGAAACCTCGTTGCGTTCCCGTTTATGTAGTTTTCCCGTATCAGTAAATTTTTTTGAATGGTCCCAACAAATATCCTATATAAACAATGTTTAAAAAAAACCTGCATGCTACGCCCTTAAATCATTCATTTACCTGCATCCATCGATCAAATATTCTGTCCAAAAACCAAAATATATTTGGAACAATTGTTTATCTGTGAAAAAAAACTATCTTAATACTGGTACTACCAAAATTCAGTAGCGCCAAGAGCAGGTAAACAGACACTCCCTAACCTCAAATGCTAGTATATACAGCTAGTTGTGAAATGTTGCAATTGTTAACAACTACGTAATTTATTTTTGATAATTCAATCACTATTTGTTTTTAATTACTCACGTCCAACAACAGGTAAAACATAATAATTGCAGGCATTTTCTTGTTTCAAGTCAGCAAACTAATATTCGCACAAATAAAACACATTTGTCTAAAGGTTGTGGTACGGACCAGAACCAGACATTCATAATGGACGGAATGAATTTGAACTTTACTCTCGTCCCACAATGGAAACGTAATAATTTTTAGGTCAGTACGGTAAATAGCCATATAAATTACAAGCGTTTAAGGGGAACAGTATGTTTTCACCGATTAATTCTGTTATGATAAAATTACGCTTGTAACTTTTTTTATGAGTAATGCAGTGATATCAACTGTCATACAAGATGGCGAGTGTTGTTTAATTTGGCGAAATTTAAAAACATTTAGCGGTCAACACAATTTTTAGCGAAGTAAAATATAAATTTAAAAAAACCGGATTTTTACATGTTAAACTCAACAATTTTTAGCACGTTTCTATTTTAAATCATTGTTTTTAATAAAGTTTCTTTAATTTTTGCAATTTTTTTTAACATTTAGCAGAAATTTAATGAATTTGATTNCAATTTTTAGCACGTTTCTATTTTAAATCATTGTTTTTAATAAAGTTTCTTTAATTTTTGCAATTTTTTTTAACATTTAGCAGAAATTTAATGAATTTTATTGTAAACATTCGGCGGATTTTCGAAATTAAGTGCATTTCAATATTTTATAATACAATACTTATATTGAATGATTGAGATATGTTTTTTCATCCAGTATGTAAGATATGCCCATTGTTAGTTACAGGTAATCAACTCAGTATACCCAAGGATGAAAATGATATTTTTTTTTGAGGTTAGGTTTTACTTTTTGATAAGAGTGGTCTACATGCTGAGATTTCCCGCATGCTGAGTATTCCCACATGCTGAGTTTACCAGCATGCTCAGTTTTTTGTAGTTGGTCCCATGAAAAACGAATAATAGAGGTTTCACTGTACCTGATTTACTCCTGGGAAAGGGACCAACAAAATCAATTAACATTTTTTCCATGGGTTTTTCAGCTGCTTCAGATGACAAACCCCAAATGTGTATTCTGAACTGGCTTGCTCAGAGCACAAATTTTGCAACATTTCATTCGCTCAGAGATTCCAGCATCCATACATTTATAATTGAAATGCTGACAGATTGCCTGAAGTGCACGTCTAGGTGAGCACCAAGAAGTGATGAATGAAAATAATCAAATATGATAGTATTTAGATGATCAGGCAACACTACATTTCAGTTTTATCACTAGATCTGCAACACAGAAGACCTTTGGAAAGAAAATATGGTTTTGGTTCAACACCTAATTTTAAATTCGTAATAATTTGTAAAATTTACTGTCCTTATCATGATTTTCTTAAATGTCAGTAAAGGCTAAAGGAAAACTAGATAAAACATTATAATTTGGAAGTACTTTGGGTTCCTTTTATGTGTTACACTTTGTACTTTAATAATGAAATTCTAACTACCCAACAACCAATTTTTCAGAATTGCCACAGATTTGCCAAAAGACACGACAAATCTTGATTTTCTATATTGAGAAGAAATTCCGCATGTTCCAAATATTGCCTAAATGTGTCTACGCCAAAAACTTTGGCCAAACATTCCAACTCAAATACAGTTTAAGACTTTTTGTCTTGGGGAGTAAGAGTGCGTAATGCAAAAGCAATTGGCTGACGACAGCCATCAACCTCCTGAGCCAAGATAGCTACTATCGCCTGTCTCCAAGCGTCAGTCTGAAGGATAAATTCCTTGCTAAAATCTGGCATACATAAAACAGGAAGATGAATAATATCATTATTTTCTGCTGCTCCTCATCCCACACAAATTTAACAGTCTTCTTTCCTAATTTGTTGAGTGGTGGTGCCATTTCAGCCAAATTCGGAATGAAATTACAAAATACTGAATCATGCCAATAATTCTAGCTATACCTTTAGTATCTCATGGTGGAGGAAACACACTAATGGATTGTCCTTTCAGGATCAATGGATATTTCATAGGAAGTAATTCATTGTCCCAGGAATGAAATTTTTTGAAATACAAATTTAACTTTTGAACGGTTAACTGTAAAACCTGCTTTTTCTAAATGAGAAAGGACTTCTTTCAGATGCTCCAAATGCTGTTCAAAACTGTCTGAATATATGACAAGATCATTCAGTTAGTTACAGACAAACTTGAATTTTATGTTGGGAAAAATCATATCTAGAAGCTTAGTAAGTACCTGAGCACCCGTGGTCAAGCCAAATGGAACACAAGTAAATCAATATTAGGTTCTTCCAAGAAACACAAAAACTTGTAATTGGTTTGGAATCTTTTGACAAAGGAATTTGGTAATAAGCCACACTCAGAGCACTGTAAAAAATTTGACTTTTCCGAATCAATTGAATGCCGAATGGAGATCAGGAAGATGAACTGACTCAATTTCAATGTTTTTGTAAAGTTTTCGGTAGTCCACAACCATACCAGGTTTTCCATTAAGTTTCAGTACCTAAAAGGTGGGACTAGCATATTGGGAAGTAGATTGTTCAATGACACCTTTATCTAACAAATCTTGAACTCGTTTTCTAAAAAAAATTCCATTTGAAGGGGTGCTTAACTATAAGAATGGCACTTGACATTTTCCTTCTGAAGCAGGTTTTTTTACTCCAAAAATTTAGTGAGCCCTAACTCATTGGTAAGCACCTTGGAAAATTTTGTACACAAATTGTCAATAGCAGAATGCTGCTGTTCCTCAAGATGGTCAAACTAATCTATTACTGGATTGGACTCTCCTGTAATGTCAGGAGAAACACTGTGCTTTATTTGAGAGCCCACTAATAAGATTTTTGTCTCAAAGAGAAACTTAAAAAAATATGTTTGACGTGAATGTCAAGAATTAGGCTAGTAACGGCTATGAATTCTGCGCCCAAAATAAAATCTAAACCAAGTTGTTTCGAAATAAGACATCTGTGCATCCAAGCAAAATTACCAATTTTCAACTTGAAAGTGGCGTAACAATATATCAGCAGAAGATTCAACAGACTTAACTAACCTTAAATATCTAAATTTTTCAAAAAGCTTAGCAGAAATAATGTTATTCACAGATCCAGAATCAACAAGATCATTAACATATATGACCCTAAATTTACCTCAACATGTGGTGTAACATTTTGAATCCCCACTAATTTAGGAAAATTTACTTGATGTATTCCAAACCGTTTCTGCTCACAGTGGCCATAAGGACCGTACGAACAGCTGTTGAAAATGTCTGCAAAGGTTCACATTTTGAAAAAGATGAGCACTATACTCAGCATTGACAACCTTGCCAGAATTGCAAGGAAGATTGCTCACTTGTTGTCCCTACAGGGCTTGTTTGAAAACTTGAAACACTGGTCAATTGTTTGGCCTAACTTTTTACAATATCTAAAAGAAGGTGAGTTGTCTTGTTCAAGAGTGTCCGAGGAGGAAGGGGATTTGCCATCCTTCGGTTTCTGTGTCTGATCCTTTTTATCAGTAACTGCATTGACAGTAGAATCAGGAAGTAATTTATTTTTATTGTTACCGCAATGTGATTTGTGTGGCCTAAATACATACTGGTGTTTTTGGTAAGCATATATTATGTTCTGTGAGTATATGCATGTCCTATCCAACTCTGTGAAAGTCTTGGGTTTGGCGAAAAAGACCAAACAAGAATGCTGTTGATGCTCTAAGCTTTCCTATGTAGTATTAACCACTTTACTTTCAGATAAATTCAAATGCAGTATAATGGCAGCCTCCTAATACTGACTTCAATCACAGAAAGAGCCTCTCCAGGTTCTTGCAAACAATTAAACATCCTCAGTTGTAACTGAAACAACCTAGAGGGAATAAAAATATTGAATCCCTGAATGATAGGCATCAAAAGGCTAATGTTGTGACATGGCTGAACTGGCCTGTCCAGTAAGCGGACCTTTAGAGAAAGGTTAAATGACTTGAAGCAGCTGTGTCTCTGGCACTGTTTTACATAGGTGATGCTGAAGATGACATGTGCATATGTGCACTGGAAACACTGTTCATATGAAATCAAGGTGAGCTGTGGACAGATAAACCAGAGTGGAGAGCAGTATGTGAAAGGGGGGTTGATGCAACTGTGAAAATGATGGGTTGCTAACTAGGTTGGCTGGAATGGATTGGCTGGTGGCTGGAATACATTGAGATGGTGCACTGACACTAATTCCAGCAAACTGTTGGGTGACAGAGGTAATGGAGGTGGTAGGAACATCCTTGTTGCTGTTATTAACAACACTGATAGAGACTGATTCCAAAATTGAAATAGCATCAAAACGAGATTGGGTCTGACCCACAATGATCTCAAGTAAATTAAACAGAGCATCTGACAACTGCTCACCAAATTTAGTTAAAAGATTCTGAGCACGTCGCTTAAGATGAGTTAATCAGTTTTTCAACTTGGGATATGAATAAGACATGTCATCTTCACTTAAATTATCAAAAAACTCTTGTAAAGAAATTAATTTAGCAGTATAGGTATGATACCCTGCATCAACATCAAAATCAGACAGTTGTCCAGAGAAATAGGGATGACATTAAAATTTAAAGCAACATGTAATGCCCTTCTAAATGCTACTGCTGTGTTCTCTGATGCCTGTACACCTTAGATGGTGTACTCATACTGGCATTCATCTTGCAATAAAAATTCTGGCACTATGCAAAATTCCATGGTGCCAGAACAAACACAATTGTATACAAAGGTAAAACACTTAACCTAACTTAATCACAAAAGCTCAGAGCTCACACCAACACCATTTGTGCATGCCCAAGTCACAAGAAGATAGACAGCACATGCAACAAGCATGCACAACACAAAAACTTTAATCTACAACAGGAACCATCAGCTTCTGCTACTACATGTTATGCAACACATTTGTGATAGAATCGTGGGCAACCTTAGGTACTCTCGCATTGACATGAGATGGCTAATAAATGGAAGGTGGGATCTAGATTCATAGGTTGTAGATAAGAGGATACTCTAGGAGCAAGGTAGGGGTGTGCCCGTGTTTTACTTATTACATCAAAGTCATGAATTGGCATTAGGTACACTGATGGTGTAAATTTAACTTTTCAGCCACAACCCTACAGTCAGGCAAACACTCATGTATATATTTTAGTAGGACAAGAACAATATTAAATCGAACATCCCATTTATTTTTTGGGAATCTTTATGGCTCTATTCAAAAGCTTCCGCCATAAAAAGAGTATTGTGCGAGGTTAACTAACTTTTTATTAAATCTTGACAACAAATTTTTTATTTATTATTTTTAGTTGATGTTTTTTTGTTTTGGCCAATAATTTAGTTGTCTGATACCCAAAATCACATTTTTGTAAGTCTCATTTAAGTTCAATTTTTTTTTATTACCAAACAAGTATATAGTTAAATTAAATTTATTATTTACTCTCTGTCCCAAAAATTATTTCCTTTTCTCATAATTTCACATCAGTCCAAAAAATGCTGGAGCGCACCCATTAAGTCATGCAGCATGCAAAAATAAAAAAAAAAAATTTACATCTTTCCTGTTTACGGAGTTACTGTAATGTGATGGAAGAATGATATTGCTGTACCATGGCCAACAAGGCCATCCCACAAATGGGAGTATATTTCATATCACCCAGAGGTAAAAATGGCTCGCCATGACAAACTCATACGCCCATGCTACAAACCACTAAAACAAATGCAAAGAAAGAAAAATATTCTTAAAATAAGAAAGTTAAAAAAAACCCGGTAAATGTTCAAACATTACATTAATTATATATATCCAAGTTCGTTTTACAAACTTCATGGTAGGTAAACAAAAATAGTAAGCAGAACTAGAGCATGTTGCCATGAAACAAATATGGCAAAACATGAAATTGTTAAGAACTGAATGGAATAAATAAAGTTATAAAATTGACTTAACAAGTGCCAACACAAATGGCTGTAAATACTATGTTGGAGTAGTTTATTATATGCAACATGTTATTAAAAATCAGTATGCCACACATTCTGAATGGGAAACGGCTTTCTGTGAACACGTTACAACAAGTATTGTTTACGATGTCATTAGGTCATTCCCTTTAGCTCCATGTCGTAATGCTGGTTTACCATTGCTTTGTTGATTACACACTACCACAGCAGCTGGAGATTTTTGATGTGATGTGCTTGAACAATTTTTAATTTAATATGACATTGTCTCAGCATATTTTGGCCAAAATGTGCAGGTATATGTACGTACATCATATCCAGATCACTGGACTGATGTGGGTGGCCTATTGCCTGGTCAGCATGCTTGCTTGACATGATACCTCTCAATTTTTTTAAGATCTTGTTAAAACCTTATTGCATAAATTGTCAGTTAAAAGTGAAGAGCTGGTGATAGTCACAGATATTTGTGCATCATCAACATTACAGGAGTATTTTTAATGACCCAACTAACCCGTGCAATAATGCTAAAATTTGCGAGTATAAGTTGGTGATGGTCAGCACTTGGAACAGCTATTTTAAGAAATAATTGTTTGTAATGGCACTGTTGGTAATAATATCTTGATATTTCCCCTGTCTCTGGTATTAGTGCAGCACTTTTTTTTTTTTAATTTCTAAAATTAGTCTTGTATACAGTTACTTCCTTGGAAATGCTTTCTGTTAACACACCTTGCCATAATACTTTCTGTTAACGCACTGAGCAGATTGATAGTCAGCCAAGTGTGTTTATATAAACATCATCTATGATGGTAGGAAACACCACCATATCCATGGAAACAATTATAAACAAGGTTACCTCCAGAACTTTCAAAGTGTCTCATTTGTGGGACAGACTGTGTTAAAGGTGCTCATGTAAATTGAATATTTTATTGCTATTAATTGACCAGAAAACACGTGCAAGTGAGTGAATGTTTCTCCAACAAGCCTACACTACCAGCCATACAAAGAATGTTAACTGTCATGGCAGAGGCAAAATTACTTTTTCACTTCAAGCCACCAAATCTTGCAAATTGTGTCTAATGTAATTTCCAAAAGTGGTGGAAAAATTTCGAATTTGAATTCCATCATTCGCAATGTGTTTAAAATTTTTCCCACATTTACATGAACACACTTGAAAATTTATTTACCAATATCCAGGGTTGATAAAAATCAAGATATAAAAAAAAATCAAAATAATCTAATTTATTTGATTTAAATAAATTTTTTTAAAATTTATTTACATATTCCCATCTTTTTCATTTGGAAATCAGTTATTATTTTAAAAAAACATCTCTTTGTTTATTTTAATTATATTTTAATTTATAAAATACAAAAGAACTAACATTGCAGTTCTTCTAAAATTATCAATAATAATCACATTCAAACAAAAAATCAACAATGAAAAATTAAGAAAATCGACGACTTAAAATTGACAAAATCCGTGTGGCTGGTTACATAATTATTTTTTCCCATTCAGGTTCTTTAAAAGGAAAACTAATTTCGCTGCCTTCTCGGTGCCTAACCTATTTCTTATTTTGGTATGCACCAAATGAAACGTTGAAAATATTCGTTCCACCCCAGCGGAAGATGCAACAGCACTTAGCAGTTGCTTTATTATCTGTAATTCTGCTTCAGTTATACATTTTTTCATGTTTTGGATTGCTAACCACCAATCAGTAGGGGCAGTTTTCTGTATGACTTGTTCATCAACTAATACTCCAGTGAAAGGCTCAACTTTTGCATTTAAACAAATAATGCTATTCATCAAACTGGTTCCTGTCTCTCCATAGCTTTCTCGCAAAAGGCTGCATCACTTTCGTCGCTTGACAACTTTTCTTGGGGCAGTTTTGGATTCACCATGTAAGCTAGATAGTGAGCCGGTGTCATCGCTTAACGATAACGTTTCATGACAATATTAATTTGAATCATATGTAGTTCCTCCTCTAGTTGGTCAATTAACTCCTTCCAGATAAATACGCTATCTGAAATGGTACACTTATTGCTTTGAATCTTGTCCAGAGCTTTGGCTATTGGCTCTAGTCGTGCAATTAGACCTTCTGCATTTCTTTTAATACCCATATTTTGTACGAGGTTTCTAATGTCAGAGCTAATTTCTTCTTTATTTTCATCTGCTATTTGGATCAAAATCAGCCAGTTTTTAACATAGCTCTTTAGTGAATAAAAGTTATTTATGTGCAAGGACACAGAGCATGAATTAACCCAGAGCCACAGCTAGCAGTACAGACTCATTTATAGCACGAGCTTTGTAATTCTGCAATGGTACATTTATTTTGCTCAATATGATAGCCAAATTAAAGTAGAAGTGCACATATCCACGTGAGGGAAAGATACTCATACAGAATTATTTATTTGCAGTCATTATTACCATTGTTGAAGTTGTGCTGTAGAAGTGATTTTTGTTATTGAATTTATTTTGTGTAAAAATAAAAGTTCCTATGGAAAATATTATTGTTTCTCAATAATAGAGGAGAGTTAGTAACAGTATCGCAAATCCACCATCTTGAAAACAAGTTGTAATGTTGTATTTATTAAAACATTGCATTTTTTATTAATTTTTTCCTGTGCTGTTAGTAACTCCTGTGCACATGACCCAGGTGTGTGTGAGCGGATTTGCCAGCCCATTGAGGTGCTGCCACGCATGCATTGCTGCCCATGGCGGACACTTTGAGGATTGCCTGTGTGTGATGTGGCCAATGCATGTCCTGTAACTCAATAACAATTTGCTGTAGGAAATATGTTCATAGGAACATTTCTGCTTGGTTGATCCCAGGAATCACCTCCTGATGTTTGTTATAATAGTTTAGATAGACCCTTTAGTGGTACCATAAGTTTTACACTTTGGCAACAATTTAGATTGAACAGGAGCAAAATACTTTCTGTCCAGGCTGATAATAAGGAAATCTGAAACCATCAACAGAATTCTATTTACTTTAAGAAATAACACAGGAAAAGCAAAAATATGATAACTCTGAAAACTGTTCTTGTTTGCCAAAGGAATATTCACAACATTAATTGAAGAGTTATAAATAACTACCTGCATAGTACTAAAGCCATAATATACCTAATGATTTTCAAAAGTAACTGGAGCAATCATGTGCAAAGGTAAAAGTTATCAAATCTTTAACTTGGTTCATAATAGCAATGAAAACCTTAAACTTCAATACAGTAGAGCTCAATTTTTCCATGGACATTATTCTCAATAGTATGCTTCAGATCAAACAATTTTAATATAGTATTAGACAAATCTTTGCTAACTCTTCAGGGCATGGCCTACCAGCTAGCAGCTGCGAAATTAAATAGGAAATCCCATGTTATGGAAATTTTACCTCAGTGCATGAATTTTAAAGATAGGCATTTCAAATAAAATGTATTCTCCACAAATTTTTTAGGAGAAGTTCCCTACAGCGGAAATGTTCCCATAACATGTATAGCCTATTTGCAAGGAATATTTTTAATTTGTGTTTTATAAAAAAGTACATACTGCCTATATATATATATATATATATTGAAAATATATGCTTGTAAGGATCTTCTCCTAAAAATTTGTGAAGAATACATTTGATTTGAAATGCCTATCTTTAAAATTAATGCAGTGAGGCGAAATTTCCTTAACAATGGTTTTCCTATAAAAATTTTGCAGCTGCTAGCTTGTAGGCAGTGGTGCCCTTAACAACATGGTGCTGAGATCTAACCTGAAACTAACAATAACAAATCTTGCCCCAAAGTTCATGGGTAGTTTGTATTGTAACAACTTGGTAATGAGAGGCCAATTTCTGAATTCCGTTTGCCATATTTAAAATACTATCTTTGTTATCTTTAATTAAAATTATGTGATTGGCTACATTAACAGAAATAATTTCTTCCATATTGGTCAAAGAATGTAGCCTCTTCTCAAAAATTTTTAAATCTTCATCATCTAATGTACCAAATACAGTTTTAAGAATTTTGCCTCCAAAATTTATAATTATTATTTTCTCATGCACCTGAGGTAGAAGAGAGGCGATGGTCAAAACTTCAATCTTGAATGCAATCAAAATTGTCCTCAAGTTGTAGAAGTGCAAGTCGATAATTCTGGTCAAAAGAACTGCTTACATGATTGGTATCAAAATTGTTGTGCACATTAATAACTCTCTTTAACATCTCCTCCAATTGCCAACATTCTTCATTCAACGCTTGAAGATCAAAATTCAACACACTACAGTAAAAATTGTCTGAAAAGATAATGTCTTGATCTTTTTCAAAAACAATTCCAGAGTTCAAATTGGTTACAGTGACTGAAGAAACACAATCATAGGAGGCAACAGCCAGGAAAATGGCAAAGGTACCAAACATGACGTCAGTCTAAACGTCAGACAAACCGAACACACGGAACTGAAAAACAAAGAATGGGATCTCATAAAAAGGTAGGTGGAAAAGAAAACTGATGGCAGAGTTCAGAGACAACATCCTTTACACCGACATTACATTTAAGGCTTCATTACTAATGATAAAAAATACACAAAGGCTAAATATTCCCCAAATAAATACACACACACCAAAATATTCAGCTATAATTATCGCCCAATTTAACTAATTATAGAATACAAAGTGTTTCAATATTACATAAATAACAGCCAAACAATCTGAATTCAGAACACAAATACGTATATTATGTATACAAGCAAACACATCCTAAAAAGAAATAATTTAGTACTACAGTTTTTTCTAAAAAGGTGAGATCTCTGAAAACTTTGGGATCTTTCGGTAACAAGTAATTCAAATGCCACAAATTTGACAAAGGTTTGTTTGGCAGAAAGGTAAACACGAGATTGAATGGTTGTTTTGGTGTGATTCGTGCTTGGCATAATTGAAAGCCATCTAAGCCATGAGAAATTTTTGTCCCAACTAGTTTGGTCCATAGCATGGAAAGCAATTAGCACAGAAGGAACGTTTCAATTGAAATGCTCTGCATTTGAAGGCGGAGTATTGTATAGGAACAAAGAGATGTGGCTTATGCCATGAGAAAAACACACATTCCTAAAAAGATTGAAAGTAAATTTGGAACTGATATCAGTCACAATGAATGGTGTACCAAAATTTTTAAAAATGTGTGCTTGAAGAGCACGGATGGTGGACACAGCATCCGCTTTCCTAAGTGGAATCACCCTCACAAATTTAGTGAAAGCATTAACACATTCTAAGAGAATGTTATTACCTAATTTGCTTCTATGAAAAGGGCCAACAAAGTCAATAAACAATTTTTCATGGATTTTTCAACTACCTTTGATGAAACAAAACCCAAATGTGTGTTTTGAGCTAGCTTGCTCAGAGTGAATAATTTACATCATTTCATCCTTGCATAGATTTCAGCATCCATACCTTTATAAATGACATGCTACCGGATGGCCTGAATATCTTTGTGTGCGCCTAGGTGGACGCCAACAGGTGAAGAATGGAAATAATAAAAAAAATCATAGGCTTTATGCGAGTAGGCAACACAATTCCTTTCCGTTTATCATGAGACCTGCAACACAAAAGACTGTTGGAAAGGAAGTATGGATTTCGTTCAATACCCAATTGTAAATTTGTGTTAATTCATTGTCCTTTTCTGAATGATCTTCAATATCGGTACGTCAATGAAAAACTTGACAAACCGTTACAATTTGGAAAAGTTTTAGGTTCCACGTTGTTACCTTCAAACATTCGTGACGGAGCATCAGCAACTACATTTTGTGTTCCCTTGATACCCAATCCAGATAAAATTGTTTGACAATATGAGAAGGGGTGATTTTAGTTCTATTAGTGTCGAATGTTACTTTACCGCATTCATACCTGAATATAATTTACCAGCTTTCGTAGCAGACAGTGCCAGACACTTGTTCCATAAAATGTTACCGAATTTTGAATAGTCTAAACGTTACGCTTGTGGACGCACTAAAATGAGGGCCATTGTAAATGAAATGGCAAATTGACATAAAACAAGTGTTGCGAGTGTGTTAAGGATGGTTCCATTTTCTGTGGCAACAAATGAAAGTAATGACAGTTGAAAACTATACTCAATAGTCCTTGCTTATTACAGTGCAGAACATTCTACAGCGAATGGTGTATTGCTTGGTCACAACGATGCAGGATGCTGCCAAAGGTAAAACAAATAATAATTTCCAACTTTCAATTGGGCTATCGCCTTGTGGCAAGTACTTCCTTCCTTAATCTCTTTTCACTCTCCAGTCCCTTCCTAAAGTGTACAACACCCATCACCAACTCCCACAACACATTTCACTCCCTCACAGTTCTTGCACACACGGACTACTTTCGCCTTTCTGTTCCCCTCCATAACCTCTGAAACACACTACTATTTGTACCTCTCCCCCTGTACACACTCTTGGCTGAATGTCCACATAGGTGAGGTAGCTGCATTTTTTTTGACAATTTCCATCTATTTTATTGATTTTAGAAGGACAAATATCTGAAGAGGCAATGGTCATACTCCAAGAGCAATTTTATGCTCTGCAGCTGGTAAAGAGAATTCCAGTTAATACATCAGAGATGGGAGGATTTTAAGTGGTTTTAAGGTCAGTAAAATTGAGGGAATTCATGGCTGCCCGAAATATGAACTACTAACTTTCACCATGCTGACAATTCTTGTTATACCTCATAGTAAAACAGAGCGTGAAAGAGTGTTTATTGACGTAAAATAAACCAAAATCACATTAAGGATGTCTGTGCTGATGTTGTTTTAAATGACATACTTTTGGGAAATGTCTGTTCAAAGAAAGACCTATGAGCAAGATTTTAATCTTGAATTTTTTTAAAAGGCAAAATCTGCAGTGTGTTTATACTCACACAAGGATGAGCATTTCCACAAAGAAAGCTGTCTAACTTAATGCTTCTGTCATGCAGGGAAAAATGTTAGTTACATTTTTTTTAGTTGTACTAATATTGAAATTGAGCATGTGTGTAGTTACTTACCACTATGCACGTGAAAGCGAAGGAGGTGAGGGCAATATATTTTTGTCACAAATTCTGTTTAGAAACAATACTTTTATTGTAATTTTTATACATCAGGTCACCACTTAAAGGATAAGGATGATGCTTAGATTTTATTTAATTTGCTTTGGCGATAATAATATGAACGTTTGTGTAACATAACTTCTGTATTCTTTTGATAGGTAGCAGGCTACTTGGTTATTCAAGACTTGAAATTGTTTGCAGAATTATAAGGTTAATTTTTTTGATTGTGTTGCAGTAGCAAGGTAGATTGCATTGACTACAGTCAACAAAACTACAAGATTGGCATGGTGTAGAGATCTCAGTATATGGACCAGAGAACAGTGGGGCAATTTTATGTTATAGATGAGCCTGGTTTTTTTTTTCACAATGATACTCAACATGTTTAAATGTGGTGGGAAGGAGAGGAAGGTACAATCCAGCTAACATCATTGAAGAGAACCACACTGTATAGATTGTGGCATCTTGGCCTGCAGTGACATGTTTGGTCATATACACCATGCAGCGTGTTTGATTGTGGCTTCATACGAGGTTTGGTGTTCAGAAATATCTGCCAACAATACATCAGGCTTTTCATGGATGTATAATGGGAGCATATTTCCTATTTATAAATGAAAATGCCAGTCTACATTAGGCTTTATTGGTGAATGACTACCCAGATACCATGAACATCAATTTGAGTTGGCCAGCCAGTTCCCTCAATCTCAGTCCAATTGATAATGCTGGGTATACACTTGGGCATCTTATTGTGAGGCATCCAATTACTTTCAAGAACTATTCGGGAGCTTGGGTGTCTTTGTGGCAGGAACTGGACTCCTTACCTCAAGAACTGCTCAGAAATCTTGTTCTCAACACGAGAACCTATATTTACTGTGTGTTTTGCTGTCCTGGGTGACCACATGCCATATTGACGCTTTAGCACATTATACCATGTTGGTGTAATGATATGAATGTCAAGTGGTCTGTTGTAACTCGACTGACATTATAGTTCAGGGTGAGCACTGTTGTGTCTTTGGATGTGCACTGCACTAAACTAGTATTGTTTGTTGCTTCTCATGTTGCTGGAAATGCCCTAACTTTCATGATCCTTAATGTTTGCATGTGAGTATAGTATGTTTAATGGGAATATTGTGGTATATAGACTGTATGGTGGCTTTGCCCGGCGTATTGTTTCAAACTAAATCCATATTAATTTTTAGGAATTGTTTTGGAAAATTAAAATTTATGTGTTGATATTAGAACACCATAATTAAAGTTTTTATATGCTATTTCAGAAATTATTTTTGATATAAATATAACTACTGTGATATAATGATTATTGATACTACCAGTGATCATCAAAGTTTTAGTAAGCTATATGGTATTGTAGTTAGCTGTCATGACATTTTCTAAAAATTTTGTTGAAAGTGGCATCTACTTAACATTGTGATAATAAAGATCACAGTTGACTGCCATCAATTATTAAGGTTGTTACTGTAATTGGTTTAGGAGCAATCCTACCTGAAAACGGACAAATGGCAAACCCTGGTAGCAAAAAAAATTTTCAAAATAATGTTGTGAAAGGAAGAGGCTATATTTCCAAAACATTATCTCCATAATCCAACATTTTCAGGAGAGAAAAGACGTTTTATCTTGTGTGTCATTTGGTTTACAATTTTTTGTTCTTATTTATTATGTTAATCGTGTATTAAAATATATTGTACTATGAGCAGCGTACTTTTATATTAAATTTTTTTATTTCAAAGAAATATTTATTTTAATTTCAGAAGGAAATATATATTTATATCACTTACATATATGTGTGTTTGTCCCCTCAAAAAAACTTTAACTTGTGCTAAGTTTCACCAGATTCTCAACATATAGTACTTAGTAAGTACATCTGACTTTTATAGTTTTTGACCCCACTGGGTGCTTTTTTTAAAATGGTGAACATTTTAAATTTTAGGGCAATATGTCATATCTCAGTAACCTTTTAACCTACATAATAAAATGGTATGTTGACAGTGCTTCTTATAAGTTATGAATTTATAGAAGAATATTGTTATTGGTATGCCTATTTGAAAAAAAAACATGTGAAAAAATTAAGCTTTTAAGTTGTATCTGGGAAACTATTCATCCGATTCCCACCAAACTTGGCATATAAGTAACACTGTTAGGCCATGTATAGATATAAGAAAATGGATTAGGCTCCTATTTTCAAAATTGGAAGTCATATAGATATTTTAGGTTTATTTGCTATATCTACTACATCATTGTACTAATGTTGGCTAAACTTAGTATTCTTGAAGTAACTATTATGAGCATGAAATAGTATGTTAATATCTAACCTGTCAGCCATTTTTTAAGATAGCACAGTAATAAATAAAGTTTTTATGTCATCTCAAGGGGGAAAAATCAACATATTCATACCACATTTGGCAAACAAATAGGACTATGGTAGTTTTCAAAATGACAGTTATAAACATGCAGCTTAGTATGCTATATCTACAAAATCATGTAAAAAATTTCAAATTATCTTTGTATCATTGCAGTATTTTTTACAAAAGTCAAAAGTGTGTACACAGATTTTCTATTCTCTGCCATGTTGTAAGATAGCACCACATGAAAACATTAAGTTTTTGTCATGAAACCATCAACTAATTCCTCCCAAATTTGGCAAACTACTAGTACTATGCAGGCCATGTAAACAGATGTGTTTTATGTCAGTCGGACACTTCTTTCAAAATGGTACTATTTAAACATATATATCATATGTATACTATATATGTATAATATATATGCGTGTATATATACCGGGTGAGGCATCTAAGGCAGGCCACCTGAATAACATCTGCAATTTCAGTGGTAGAAAAAAATGTTTCAGACAAATTTTGCTTGGGACCAAGGTGCTAATAACTTGATAGTGGTGACTACCTGGTACGTGGAAGGGTAAAGAAGATACAAAGGTCAACTTCGTTACTTTAAATGGAATGATAATTTTTATTAAAACCCCTCGACAGTCTGTTTAATGATGTAATAAATAGTTCTTAACAGAACTTTTAGTGGTAGTTGGATCTGTCGATTTGGAAACACCAAATGGCCTGCACGTTCCCCAGACTTAACGCCTATGAACTTTTTTCTGTGGGGAACATTAAAGCAACAGGTCTACAAAGACCAACTGACAAATCCTGAAGACACGAAAGGCCATATAACACTAGCTTGTTCTGTGATAAGTCCAGATGAAATTCAACATGTGGTATTGTCTGCTCAGAATCGCTTTACAGTATGTATCAATGTACAAGGTCACCAATTTGACCATCTGATATAATAAAATAACAAAGGAAAGATAAGTCTGGGTAAAATACAGGCCATTTCATGTTTCCAGACCAACCGATCCAACAATTATCAAAAGTTCTGTTAAGAACTATTTATTACATCATCACACGCACTGTCGAGGGTGTTAATAAAAATTGTAGTTCCATTTAAAGTAACGAACTTGACCTTTGTATCTATCAAGTTATTAGTGCCTTGGACACAGTCTCTTTTGTGCAGCATTTTGTAAGGTAGTGCCACATGAAAAAAAATTAAAGTTTTTTTGTTTTATCTCAGGAAACAATCAACAGATTCCTACCAAATTTGGCAAGCAAGTATTGCTATGGCAAGGTTTTAAGTTTGTGAGACATCTTTTTTAAAAATGGTAGCCATATAAAAATTTTAACTTAGTACACTATTCAAAACCATGTAAAAGATTTCAACTTAACTTTGGATGTTAGCAGTAGCTATTACAACTATCAGATGTTTCTACACAGTGTCTCTTTTATGCATCATTTTGTAATAATGTGCCATCTGAAATATAAAGTTTTTGTGTCATATCTCAGGAAACAGTCAATTAATTCCCACCAAATTCTAGCGAAATTTTTTAATGTTTTAGTAGTCCATCTAGATTTATGTATCTTAAAGTTGTCACATATTTTAATATAACAGCCATGTACTGTAAAATCTGTCCAAAATTTAACTCTGTGGGATACAGAAATTATTTCCATTTCAGCAAGTTTCCAGTTTAGACAGGTGACTTAGAAGTATGTGCATACTGTAAAACACCAATTAAAAAAAATTTGATATTTTGGTGACACAAACGTACAATTAATATATTATATATGCAGCAAAATGCAGTATGTAATGTGTGGTCATTATATTACCATATATATGTAGTCCTTATGTCAAGGCTGTGTTCTGCAACATGTTCATCAAAGTTGACAGCTTTACTGTCTTCCGTATAATAGCCCTTATAACGCACCCGAGATCTCCACAGTGAGGGCAGAGCGCCCAGCATCTCGTGTCATCGTCGGGACAATACAGTGTGAGAGACGGGCTGGAGAGAACGAACGAGCATGCATGGCACATGTCGCACATAATCACAAAAACAAGAGCAGCAGGTCAATTACATATTTGTGCTTCGGAGATAAAGGGCACTATTTACATTTTACAAAACCAAGGTTTTGACATCTTATTATATTTTTTGTACTATTTCCAGGTTGCAAATCTCTATATACTATACTGAATAATAAGCAATTTATCCAGTAGGAAAGGGCATTATGTGCCATCATGGTATCGAAGTAAACAGCACTCTGTAAATTTTCATATTTGTGACATAGTGCCCTTTACTTCTGATGCACACACACAGATCTGTAGTACACTTTATAATGTTGGACTGCAGGTAAGATGCCAAAGACGTTGCTTTACACAATTGACAGACATCAAGAGAGGGCTGAGTCTGGCTGAAAACTGCAGGGTGGTCATATCGCTGTATAGCCCACCATGTAGATAATTTGGACCATACTGCCTGATGCTTTTGGGAGCAGTGGATAGGTGAAGTCACCCACACATGGAGGACCAGTTCAGGATGGACAAAGTCGACAGCCAGTTGAGAAGATTGATAAATCATTTGCCAGGTGCTGAGGGGTCTCATGTCAACCCGGTCCACGATACTGGCCAATGTTGGGGTCTAGCAGATGCCGTATGTTGTCCTGATACAGACTGGCCCATAATTGTTGGACAGCGTGTTCAAAATTCCGGATACTGTGGCATGACTGCAGTTGTTCCCTCACATTCTCAATTGGGGACTTGCCAGGGGAGCAGGCATGCCATGGTAGTATTTCGACATGACGGAGGCAGTCCCGGGCGACCTGTGCCGTGTGTGGTTGGGCGTTATCCTGCTGGATGGAATCCCGGCTAGAAATGGGAGCAGATGGGACATATGATCTCGTTCCCATACTGCTTGACCGTCATTGTTCCACATAACATGACAAGAGCAAATCTGCTATCATAGACTATGGCCGCAGGGAATGTATGTTGCTCAATAGTGAGATTGAGATTGTGGCATTCACCAGAGCTCTCCTTACCTGGGTGTGATCATCAGTCCCTATAACGAAGTGACACTTATCACTAAACACTACACATCACAATTCTGTGGCATTCAACTTTGTCCATCCTGAGCCGGTCCTCCTTGTGAGGGTGCCTTCACCTATCCACTGCTCCCAATAGCATCAGGCAGTAAAGTCCAAATTATCTACATGGTGGGCTATATGGCGATACGACCACCGTGCGGTTTTCATCCAGATTTCAAGTCCTGTCTTGAATTCTGTAAATTGTGTAAAGAAATGTCTTTGGCATCTTCCCTAGAGTGTTCTTCCCTCTGTTTTCTTGCTTTGTATTGTCTAGTATTTCTCACATTAATGGAGCTTCAACTACATGTCATTGTCTGCAAACGCACCAACTTATTATCATGTGCTTACCAGCCCGTGCCCTCTCCATTTACATAGTTTCGTCGCTGTCGCATGGTTTTCATTGTCTGGCAGTTTATTTAGTGCTAGTTGATTATTCTTTTCCCATGATCAGAATTCCAAAATGGATGTGGATAAACATTCAAGACTCTTATCAACATATGTAATTCATTTGGAGTTGTTAACAACAAAATCATTAAATTTATTATTTAACGTATTCATGTTACTTACTTTTTCATTATAATAACAATTATTTCCTACATTTTCTTGATCATGGATTAATTTTCTCACATAATTTATCCAAATTAATTTTTTTGGTAATCTTTTGACTACCAGATTTTAATGTTCTTGGTGAATGTGTTCTTTCAGGTGTATGTGGTTCAGATCTCAAATGTAGTCTTTTAATATATTTTTCTAATTTTGTATATTTATATTTGTTTTTTTTCTTCATAAATTGGTTTAATTATGTTCATTTACTTCCATTTACAATTAGAATTTACATATTTATCAGAATCATATTGGTTAATCAATGCCTGTATAATTTTCATAATCTTTTATCAGTGAGCATACCTTTGAAATCATGTTTATTTTTAATTAACAAGTACGGTAGTCCTTTTGTTAGTTTAATGTCTATTTTTGACAAGTAGTTTTTTTATATTTACTTCCATCTCACCAATAAAAAAAGTCCATCTCTTAAACAATATTTTTATTGATAACATTGATACTTTAGTATATTTCTTTACCAAGATTAATTGTTGTTGGTGATACAAGTTTCCATATTCCTGGAACTAATTCTTCAAGATAACTTTTATCACAACTTTCTTCATCTTTAAAATATTCCCTTTCAAATGATGTTTCTTTTGGTATTAGAGAAATATCTCAATTATTTGCTGTAACAAAAATTAATATTGTAATAAAATTATAATTTTCTTCACTTGTTCTACTTTTTCACGAATATTTTGCAATTCATGAATTAATGGAAGGTCTATATTTTTGTTTCTTTCATAATCAACTTCCTGAGCTTTTTTATAATTTCCAATCTTTTCAATTTGTAATTTAACTAGAGATATTAGCTTTGGGGGAACTTTAATTTTGTCCAATTATAGATAACTTGTTTACTTATAATTGAGTTATAAAATCATTTAAAAAGTTTGTAAAGCAAACATTTCCTCCCATAGACCAAACAAGGGGAAATCTGAATATTTACAACCATAGAATTGAATTTGATAGACCTATTGATGTTTTTTCATTCTATGATGATTCCTATGTTTATGAACAGTTTGGACATGCAAAAAGAGATACGTGTGGTGATATTGATACTACATACACTGAAGAGCCAAAAAAACTGGTACACCTGCCTAATATCGTGTAGCCTCCCCCCCTCCCCCCGAGCACGCAGAACTGCCGCAAGACGACATGGCATGGACTCGACTAATGTCTGAAGGTATGCAGGATGCAATTCACACCATGAATCCTGCAGGGCAGTCCACAAATCCAAACTGCGCCAATTTGAGAAAGGTTTGCACGTTTTGTCATGTTTAATGATACTCGTCAGTTGTCGTTTGTCCCGTTCTTTAACAATCTTCTTCCAGCCGCAGCTATGTCGAAGATGTGATGTTTTACCGGATTCCCAATATTCACAGTACACTCGTGAAATGGTCGTACGTGAACATCCAAATGTTATCGCTACCTTGGAGATGCTATGTCCCATCTCTCGTGCACCGACTATAACACCACGTTTAACTCGCTTAATTCTTGATAACCTGCCATTGTAGCAGCAGTAACCAATCTAGCTGCCAACTGCATCGCGTTACTCTGGTTCCATACCTCTGTTATTTGCATACGCACGCCTATACCAGTTTTTTTTGGCTCTTCAGTGTATAACATTGATATTTGTTCTAAATCTTTCCCTGTCAGTTTTCTCAGTTAGAGTTACCAAAACATGGAAATATAAGTAACCCTGTTGATAACACTGAATTAACTTAAATTATTAATGCTTTACTGGCATCATTAGGTAAACAGTTTTATTTAGAAATGAGTGGCATTTATAATAAATTGAAATTAAAATCTGTGTAAAGCTGTTGACTAAATAAAATTATATATCCATTTTGGTTTAGTTTTCAAAGAGATGATAAGATAATCTATTGGAAAGGGGACTATTGCATTACTTTCATTTATATTTATTCTGATAACTGCTTTAAATATATATCAAACAATAAAATCTGATAGTGGCATTGTTGTATATTTTTATGTAAATTTTGATCAGGAACTTTATTGTGTGTCTAGAAAGATAATGCTCCCATTGTTTATAAACTTCTAAAACTATATCATCTACATTATAGTAATGTATTTGTTTTCAGTAAAATGGACGTAATTTACTGAACCATTTATGTAACAAAATATTTTTCCAATAAAAATTTTTTTCTCGTATTGTTTGGTATCTGGAGAAATATATTGGTGTATGTTGTTTTGACTTTTTTTCTTGAAAATAGCAAAGATTTAGGGCATCATGCTACTGAGCAACTGCAGTGTGGTATGAGCAGTGATAAAATCTACGATACTTAATTTAAATATGAATGATAAACTAAATTTATGTCATGTGAGTTTTGCGAGTAATCTGTTATCCCATCATGATGCTACACTGTGGTTGTGTGAATGGAATCAAGTGTATTAAATGTTTTAAAGGACCTTATTGTAGCACTTAACTGTTTGAATTACCATAAAATATATTTTTGTTGCAGTATATTGTGGAACGCCATGGAAAAACATTACTGCCTCAATATTTGGGGTTATACAGACTGACTGTAGATGGAGTTGAACATTATCTTGTGGTAATGAGGAATGTCTTCAGTAATCATTTACAAGTACACAGGTATTTTATTTTTGTACATATTAGATAAGTGTGCAACCTGTTCGTCAGTAGTAATATTTTATTAAATCATTGTGTGTGTGTGTGTGTGCATGACCAAAACAAATTATTTAAGTATGGTATAAGCTAGGCTATAAATGCATAGTTTTCATACAAATTTTTAAAATGTGAGAATGATAATATCTGATGCTCAGTTTTCCTTATCTGTAAAAGATCTTTGGTAACTCAACTCGGAGAACGAAATTTTGGTTTCAGTGTTACTACACTCATTTGCAAAAAAAATTGATTGCCATGAAATAATTTTACGAGTACAGCGAAGGTTGCCACACAGTATCGTCATCACCCAACATGTGTTCCATTTGAGTTTAATGCAGTTTGCTTGCACAAATGTGCCACTAGGGGGGAAAACATGTCCTTCAATCAATCGTATCTGCAAAACACTGAATAGGGCCTTAGTAGCAGTGTGAGCCACAGAGCCAAGTTCAGTGAACATGCAGTGTGCCCTAATGGCACATTCCACAAGTCTTTGCCAGCTGGATGAGTTTGAGAGGGGCTGCATTGTTGGCTTCCGAGAGGCAGGTTGGACGTTTTGGCACATTGCTCGCCACTTGAACCGATTTGCCTACAATGTGAATCTGTGTTGGACGCAGTGGGATCAGGAGGGTACACACACTTATCGAGAAGGCTTAGGTCAATGCTGGTGGACCTCCAGCAGGGAGGATCGTTTCATCATGCTACAGGCTGTAAGCACTCCACGGGCATCACTGTGTACCATCCAGGGACATGGTACGGCAGCCGGGGATATGCCTGTGTCCACCAGTACCATATTCAGGTGGCTTGCAGAGCGGGATCTGTTATCGTAGCGTCCCCTATAACATTTACCATTATGACCTGAGCATCACCAAACACGTGTGACCTGCCAGGAACAGGCATCATGGTAGCTTGTGGATTGGTGAAGAGTAGTGTTCGGCAATAAATTACGGTTTTGTTTGGATACATACGAACGCCAAATTTGAGTCTAGAGACGTCCTGGCCAGCACCATAATCCACGCTTTATTATAGAGTGGCACACCACTCCACTGGTGGTGATTGAAGGAAACCTGATGACGCGGCAATATGTCCAAGAAATTCTATGATTATGTTTGCTCCCCTTCCTGGTGCTGCTAGACAACCCCATTTTCTAGTAGGATAATGCCAGACTTTACACAGCATGGGTATCTCTGGCCTGCCTTCATGTTGTCAACATGTTTTTTTGGTCAGCAAGCTCCTCAGATCTCTCTAGCCCATTTAGAATGTTAGGGACCAGATTGGTCAGCAACTTTGGCCAGCATCAACTACAGCGGCTTTGGAGTGTCACTTGTGCAAGCTGTGGCAGGATTTTCCTCGGGAGAGCATCTGACACCTGTTTTCCTCCATGCCCGACTATATTGCTGCATGTATCTATGCTACAGGTATTCCAACACTATACTGAATGTATCCTGCTGGTATTGGTGTCCTGTAATGCATGCGTGGTGTGGTACAATTTTTGATGTTTTCTGTATACATGTTACTATGTTTTGTGCCTGTATCCAGTTACATGCCAAATTGAGTTGGGGGCCTGCATTGATATCAGCACAGAAATATGGTGGAAGGTGTGTATAAAAACAAACATTAACTTATCACTTTGAATGGTCTTCAGTTTAATAAATTCTTGCAGCATTTAGACAATTCCCTAACAGAGTTCAAAAAGTACATTTGTATGAATGATAATCTATGAAATTTGATCCGATGGATTAGCCACGTTTCAGTCACTAGCAAGAGGAAATCAAAATACAAGGGATGGACAAAATAATATGAACACCTGACATATACACAATATTTATTTATTAATAAGGTGTTGGGCCACCATTTGCTTTTAGAACAGCTGCAATTTATTTCGCGGAATAGATTTGTAGAGTGTCTGAATAGTTTACAACGGAATGTTGTCCCATTCTTGTACCAAAACATCCACCAATTGCTTCAATGATGTTGGAGATGGAAATCTGCTCCTCACTCTCTTCTCTAAAACTCCCCATAACGGTTCAATTATGTTGAGGTCTAGCCAGGGAAGATGTTTGATGCTATTCTGATGCTCCTCAAACCAAGACTGAACCTTTTTGTGTGTGTATGGCCGCATTATCATCTTGGAATATGACAGTGTTTGGCAGCAATATGCTAGTCATAGTAAGAACTTCATCATTGATGATGTCGAGATATTCATTCACAGTAATCCGGCCAGTGATGTGAATGAGAGGACCAGCTGAATACCACAATATAGCCGCCCAAATCATAACGGAACCTCCCCCATGCTTGACTGTAGAAAGCATGCAGTCCGGATCGTAGGCTTCTTTTGGGGTTCTCCATACATATACCCGGCCGTTTGTAGGAAACAATGTAAACAATGATTCATTGGACCATACCACATTCTTCCAATCATCAAGTGTCCAGGTTTTATGATCATGGCACCACTTCTTTCGCAGCTTAGCATTGGCTTCCGTTGTAAAGGGTTTCGCAATTGCAGCCCTTCCATGAATGTTAGCTTTGTGGAGCTCCCGCCGTACTGTTTTTGTCGAAGCAGTGTTACTTAAGTAAGTGTTGAGTTCTGCTGTCACTTTTGCCACGATAGGTTTATGTTGTCTGGCCACAATTCTTTTTAATGTTCGTCAGTCTCTGTGCGTTTACTTTGGGTTTTGCCCACTATTCCTCTTCGCAGATGATGTTTTACCATGTTTTTTGTATGGTGTCATTACCGTGGATACTGTCGCTCATGAAACGTTAAACAATTCAGCTGTTTTCGTCACAGACGCTCCCACTAATTGAGCACCAACGATTTGCCCTCTTTCGAAGTCTGAGAGATCACACATTTCACCGATCGCTTGTTTTAACCGTCGCGGAACAAAGCATATAATACACTAAAATATAACCTACAAGACTTGGCACGTAAACTGTGCAATACATACGCGTTGCATTATTTACATGGAAGCAGTGTTGCCAACATGCAACAAAATGTACTATATTGCATGGTGTTCATATTATTTTGTCCATCCCCTGTAGGTGAATGCAAATAACAAAAAATATTAACTTGGAGTACAAGAAATCCCTACTGAAAGTCGTGTGCACCACAAAGTGATCCACGAGCAACAATCATGGACAACGCAAGAGAAACATATGACAAAAATTTATGAAAAATTATCATAAAAAATACTTTACATTGTTGATGTTTGGGAAACAAATATTGTACCACGTCATACTTGCGTGATGGTGATGTTATGGCACGGTGGTCAAATCTCAGGACAATCATCACCGTTGCACTCAAACGCCTGGTAATTCCTGTTCTACCTTCAACACAGCGTCCTTGCTCAGCTTCATACTCTAGAATGAATGCCAAGCATAACATCGCTTAGGTTTGTTCACCAGGGGCGTGGTGCTGCAACCAACCCACTAAAATTAATCCATTTAAAAACTGAATTCTCTCTTTAAACCTAAGTTTACAGTAACCAAAACTTCATTGTTAGATTTATGGCTTAGAAATTATTTTATATTATATATTGCATTCCCAAAGTACAACAGACTTTATTAAAATTCGTAATTACATCATAGCAGCAGACATTTAATCAAAATTCAAATTCCCAGCCAATCACCAGTTCTTTGACACAATTGGGTGCTTGTTTGCAATTGAAATAACTTCCTAATTGATTGTTCAAGATAATCATATCACCTTTGCAGCTTTTAGAATAAAAAATGTTTATAAAAAAGTTTTTCAACTAGGTTGCACCACAATTTTACAGTTGAACATACATTGTTGGCCATCTGTGCCAGTTTGGAGCTCAACAAATATGCTATCACCATACAACAAATACAGGTAATGTGGTACAATTTTAGATTAATCTGCATATAAAAATGCTGTTGGCATACCACAAGTTCAGAATACAATAATTACACAAGCTAATGGGAAGAGCAAAAAAAATATATAATAATCATTAACAAGGCCTCTTCTAGCAGGCGAGTCCATTCACAGCAAGTATACATGCAGGCAGGAGTACGTAATTGAAATAATGTGACATTTTCAAATATTTTAAAAACTGAGCAATAAATTTTTACTCTGAATTGTTAGGTTATTTGTAATTTTTATTTAATTTTTTTTACTGTATGCTAAGAGTTTATGCCTGCAACTTTGAATAAATTAAGGTTTTATTGGAAAGAGAAAGGGACATGTAATTTTGCTCTTTAGGTATGGGATATTTAATTTTTATTATAGTGTCAGTGGTACTGAAAATTATTTACAGGATATAGTAAATACTAACATCATAAGAAAAACTATCACAAAACTTTCCTCAGCATTTTAGGGATTACCCTGAGCAGGGTTCTGTCATTATCTACACTATTTTATTCCAAGTTCTGTTTAAAATATACATAATGATTATGTGTGGGAAGTACACTTTGGTGTAATGCCAACAAATTCTCAGTTATGTGATGTGTGTGTAATGACTCTTAAGAATGCCACAAATAAAGATGTTACCAAATGTTGTCAGATAAGAATTGCCAAAATAATTTGGTATTGTGTGTAATGAAAAATCTCTTAAAACTGTGTTACACTGTTCTACAGTCTGGTGAGTTTGAACGCCTGGCTCATCAAGACTGGATGAAAGAAAACAATTGTTATTGATAAACCCCTTCTTACCCAAAGGAAACAAACAGGAAAAAACTCTGGAAGTACCAACACACTACTGAAATCAGAATTTCGCAGAGTACCTTCAGAAAATAGAATATTTCATTTGAAATCTTTTCAGCAGAATAGTTGATAATAAATTAAAAATGGTATGCAAATGAAATCAACTTATTTAACCTATAATATTAACACGGTGGCAACCATACAGGCCTGCTTCTCTTTATAATGGATCTTGCACGTTTTTCTTCTTCAAGGCGGCCTGGATACTGTTGCGAACTTGGCAATTATTAACACCAAATCTATTTTTAAGTCCAACTGGCTAAACCCACGTGGATCAGCATCCTGAGTGCAGGACGTCATAAGAAAAACCAAGATTGCTGAAAACGTCCCTTCAAAATGAATTAACTTTAGGCGCCTTTAATAAACCAACCAATCACAAGAGCGTTAGATGCAAACTTCTCGTGCTGCTCAGTTGCTATGGCAACAGAACAACAACTTGCTTAGTAAATGAAACAAAGTTAAGCAAACAGAAAAGACTTATAAATATGTAACCATAAAAAAACCTGCAAAATATCTGTGCACTTAATTAACATAGAAAAAAAAAATATTCTGTTTCAAACAAAAATAACACCTATGAAAATAATATTATGTCCTTAAAACATAAATAAACACAGAATTAACATTCTGTTGAGGGCTTGATTTCACAATCTTACAACATATTTATCAGCACTTTAGGGATTCACCTTAGCAGGGTTCATTCATAATCTACATAATTTTGTCTTGAGTTCAGTTTCACCTATACATATGAACAAAAATGCAATACAGTTAATGATACACAAAAGTAACAAAGTTATACTAATCAGTTATTTGTTTCAAGCTGCAAGTTAATTTAACTTTAATTTTATAACCAAGCGAAAAGTGTGCAGCTTTGTCTTCATTGTGCTCATTGATATGTGTATGTACACTGAAGAGCCAAAAAAAACTGGTATAGGCGTGCGTATGCAAATAACAGAGGTATGGAACCAATCAGAGTAACGCGATGCGGTCGGCAGCTAGATCAGTTACTGCTGCTACAATGGCAGGTTATCAAGATTTAAGTGAGTTTGAACGTGGTGTTATAGTCGGCGCACGACAGATGGGACATAGCATCTCCGAGGTAGCAATAACATTTGGATGTTCGCGTACGACCATTTCACGAGTGTACTGTGAATATCGGGAATCCGGTAAAACATCACATCTTTGACATCGCTGCAGCCGGAAAAAGATAGTGAAAGAACGGGACAAACGACGACTGACGAGAATCATTAAACGTGACAGACGTCCAACCCTTTCTCAAATTGGCGCAGTTTGGATTTGTGGACTTCCCTGCATACCTTCAGACATTAGTCGAGTCCATGCCATGTCGTCTTGCGGCACTTCTGCATGCTCGGCAGGCCCTACATGATATTAGGCAGATGTATCAGTTTTTTTTGGCTCTTCAGTGTATATATGAGTATATATAGAAACTGAAAGTGGTTAACAGCCACAACTTGTGTAAGAATTAATATGGTCTGTCCATAGTTCCCGATCATCTAGTATTACAGAGGGAAATAAATACAGTGAGTGTAAATTGTAAACTTAAACAGGAAATTCAGCATTTAGTCGTTTTACCTTATTTCATTGCATGATTTATTAGCAGGAATTTAAGAATCATCCTTGTGTCATTTAAGACACATCCTTGTGCTGGTAGACACCTTGTGTCTACCAGCACAAGGATGTGTCTCATTCCATACCATTTTTCTTCACTCTCCCAGGGATGGGCAATGGTGTGAATCACCAACTCCTTCTGTGAAGAACAGAGGGGAAGAGCGGAAAGTGAAAGCAGGTGTTACACCCAAAATGACGACACCTTCACAGTTGCATAGTGGAGTCGTGCTGGTTAGGTGTAGATGAGACCCTAGTCAAGGTTATCTGCTTCCCTTCCCACCTGACAGGAGAAAAAGGGAGTGAGTATATAACAAAGTTGTTAGGTAACCGCCTCCCAAATCGTTAGTTATATTAGGCCGCACATGACCATGTTGAGCAACAGCCAAATTTACATGAAGATGGCCAAAGCCATAACCCATCCAAACTAAGAAATGAAGAGAGTGATCTGAGACCATAGAGTTAGTCTCTGGGAACCACACACCCCACCATTAGATATTTTCATGGACAAGCACTTTAAAACAATCCATACCATTTGACAGGGAATGGATTTTGAGTTATTAAATAAAAAATGTGTTATGTTAATATTTTCTTTATCAAATAAGTTAACAATTTACTTTCTTCTGTTGTGATTCATAGTGCACACACCTCATTTTTTTTCTGCTGTTCGGAAACCCTTAGAAGAAGCCACGTCAGCTCTCGCTTTCCACAAATTTGTACACACAAACAGATTCAAAGAATGGTAAAATAATTTAAAAAAAGTATGTTTTATTGATTTCAGTTTCTTCACACATCTTCACTTCTTTTAGTCAAACATAAGTGTGATACAAGATTAATTTTTACACAGTAAATTTTACCTTTGTATTAATATTTGTTATATCAAAACACCTAATATGTAAAAAAAAAATTCCACAGAACTAAAGTTTATGTTATATATGTAGAAGGTTCTGTGCTTCAGCAAATGATTGTGTACGTCCTAGTGAGTTTGTTGACAAATATTAAATGTGATCAAAGAGTCATTATCTCTGGCAAATATTACAGTCACAATGAAACACAAAATTGGGTGAGTAACAACTATTTCTTTCTAACGTCCATTTTTCTCATGCCCATAGATAACCATCACTGACTTCATAAAATGAAAGTAAACTCAGTAGGGATAATCGTTCTTGTTACAAACTGTCAATTAAATGGAATTTTTACTTATTTTAGCTTTTGGGTTTCAAAAATTCTTAGTCAATTCTCTAGTATGCAGTAAATTTGCTTACATAAAAATAATTATGTCCAACACCAGTTCAGGTTCTTTACCTATTAGTTTGAAATTTTGATAATTACAGTCCAAGGATCCATCAGAAATGTTGTTGAATATATGCTGTGTGACAAGTGACGTTTTTTGTACTGAACTGCAAATTTGAATTTTGTGCCATTCTGCCATATTGGATGAACCACCAGCCCTTAAAACATGGTGCCAGTAAGATTATTACTGTACCACATTACTAACAATTGTCTTAATTAAACAGAAAATTGTTAGTAAAGTGTAAAAAAAAAAATTTGTAGACATGCATAAAAGTATGTTAACTTTTTTTGGGATAGTTGCATCATTCAAAACACGTATTTTTGGGATAGTTGCATCATTCAAAACATGTATTTTTGGGATAGTTGCATCATTCAAAACACGTATTTTTGGGGTGTGTGACATTCACACCAAATGCATGTACACACATGCAGAACCAGTTCAAAATACCTTTTTTTTCAACATCAAACTTTAGTAGATAACAGTTGCATTCAGCAGTGCATAACATTTGTTGAAAACTTGCATCTGTGAACATGTTCTGTAATTGTGTTTGTGAAAAGATAATTTTTTTTAAGAACAGTCTAGGTTTTTTTTTATACCACAATTGCATATCTAAAGACATTAAATAAACAGATCATTTAACAGAAACAACAAATACATGACGCTAATGCCTATTGCCTACTATAAAGAATTTTCAGTAATGGCTCTGCTCATTTGTCCTTTACCTGAGGACTATTAGGTAACGAGCATCACAGATAATTTAAAAAAACCTATGTTTACCTTTTTCAAAAAAGAGTTAGAAATTTTGTATCCATAATAATTACAACTCTCTTTATTGGACAGTTTTTTTTTATAATATATGGTAGGTCCTGTTAAAATGTCTGTTTATATTCTTATATATCCCATAGTTACAGAAAACAACATTCACATTTTGTAAGTTAGTTTTCCTATAACCCCACTATTACATCTAGTTGTTCATTTCCCAGTCTTTTTGAGGCTCTAATTATCAACTTGAAAATTTAAACACTATTCTATGTGACAAATGTTGGAGATATAAGCTGTGAATGAAAAAAAAAACTTTCATTTGGGAACATTAGTTATGGCAAATAGAAAAATTAACTATTGATACTTTTCATAGTTATGTTTATGGTTTACAATCTAATATGAAAAACACTTCAGCTGAGGGGGCCATGGTGGTGTAGTATTCAGACTTCTTATCTGCCACCATGGTGAACTGGGTTTGATTCCTGGCAGAGTCACCTGAATTTTTGCATGTGGAAAACATGGTAGTAGATGTTGTTTTTGTCCGGCAGGTTTTCTTGGCACACTCCCATTTCCCCTGTTCTTACATTCCACCACTGTTTCATCTTCACTGGCAGTGGAGACCTCATGTTAAGTGCTGACCAATGCACAAACTCGTTTTAGGACACCATTGTACTGCAGCTCCAAAGGATGAATTCTTCCATTTTCCACATCCCGTCTGTGCCCAAAAATACACCCATCGCCTCACAGAGAACTGAAACACTTAAATAAACATGTCTAAGATACCATTCTATAAAAGCAAATGTCTGTTTACCAAGCGATATGCAAATTAAATATGTATGTTTTGAAACTATGCAAAGAAAAAGTAGTTTATCAACATTTGTTTGTTACAGTAACAAAACTGTACTGTGCTGCCATTTTGCATTACTTGAAATGACTACATAATTAGTTTATAGTTACCGCGAGGCACTGGGAGCGCGGAAGCACTCAAACCTTTTTTATGATGGCACCATTAGATACTGAACCATATTTCGACACTGAACAACCACGCTGCCAGAACAGCACTGGGAAAAACGCAACGAGTTTCTACCTCTGTCTGCTAGAATTCGCACCTGTCCGCTCAACTCCAACACATGCCTCTCGTTGGATTCTAAGCGTGGCAGATTTCCCCTGTGTGGCAGATTCCCCCACTCTCCTCTTAGGAAATTACAGGTTACTTATCTACATTGTGATAGAGATCTTTCCGCTATCTGCCTGGACCGAACTTGTCCTCTCACCGCCATCTTCTCAGTAGAAGTAAGGCGACAAAAGAGATCACCAGAAGTTAAATATTTATAATCTCACGCACACCTGTCATGGGAGTAGAAGGAGCTTTCTAGATGTTTTTCCTGATCATTCCACTGCTGATCGTTTGCATAGAAGTCTTACCAAAATTGGACAGCGCACATGGGAGTGAGACTGAAAACTTGCTCACGATCCTGCTTCAAACAAACATGCACGGCGCATGTGTTAAAATGTGCCACTCAACAAACATCACAGACCATCTGCGACATGTTCACCCACGGCAAAGACCCTACCCGCGGCAATTAGTGTGAAAAGTAGTGCTGACAGAATTCACAAGAAGAAAAGCAGATTGTTTGTAAAGATCGCAGCCAGCTGCTGAACTAAAGAGTGTATTCTCCTCCCATGTCAACAGATCCTGAGAATAGAATTACCTGAAATTAACGTTAAACCTTCCAAGTTCAACTTAAATTGTCCACCCGAATTAAAAAAACCATAAATAAATTTTTTATCTCAAAAAAATTGCCATAACAGTATAAAAGAAACAAAACACCAGTCAAAAACCTATGCTCATTAACTTACTTATCATATTATTATTTACTCTTCTTTTTGGACTGCATTAATTTTTCCTAGGCAAGTTTATACCATTGGCAACCGGTTCTGCTGTTCTTTTACATACTCATAATGTTCTTCATATTGGCTTAAAGGAGCATTTTGTAAAGTACCAGAGATGCTTGGCTTGTTGCCAAACATTAGATCTAGGACTATAACCAGTACTTGAACCTGGAGGAGAGTTAAACACAAAAGTGGCATATGGTATCAAACAATCACAATATTCTTGATTTTGGTTTATTTAATGACTTAGAAACTCAGCCATTTTTGATGAGATCTTTCTCTAAAATTTGATCGTGGGTGATAACTGGTTGTGTGTAGTTATTTTACCAGAAGTAGCCAACACATTTGTTTCATTATATCACTCTTGGAATTGGACCTTTTATCTGTAAATGCTTTGGGAATACCGTATTGCTAAATTACAGGCGCTACAAATTCTTGAGCTATGGTTCAGTCATACTGTTCAGGTATTATTATTGCTAGGGTTACTAGTTAAATTGCCCTAGCATATCAACAGGTGTTTGTTACAATGAATTGTTTTCTTTCAGTGGACCGAGAATAGCTAAACCACATTTTTTGAAGAAAGTCTCTAAAGTAGTTGTAAACAGTTCCGTATATATTCTTCTATTTCTGCCTTCATGTGGCGCCACTATAAATGTTATCAAATTTGGTTGTTTGTACGTGTTGACCCTTGATGCCCACCGGTAAGGGATGCGTGGCATTCCTTAAGTATTTGTTTTATTTGGCTAGACTGAAAGTTGCATTTTTGGGGTTCTCCTTAGGCTCTATACAGTTTCCGTTCCCCATTTCTTCCCTGGTTTCATTAGTTTCTTTTATTTTACATACGCGGTGTTAGATATTAGCCGTGTGACATGCGATGTTTTTGCTCTGAACTGCAAATTAGAATTCCGTGCCAGTCTGCCATATTCTATGAACCAGTCCTCAAAACATTGTGCCAGTAAAATTATTACTGTACAGTGTTGCTAACACTGTTTGGTCTTCCAGCCTGGATTATTATGGTTTTACACACTGTAATGCATGGCATGAAACTCCCAATATTCGTGAATAACCAGTTACGGTTCGAAAACAGTCAGTTCGGTTTGGGAACTGGAAACTGATTTACATACAGCAATTGATGGGCTGAATCCATATTTTCCGGTTGCCTGTTCTCTATGAACGGCCGTATCAGAAAACATTCATGGTAACTTTGCGTATGTGAACAAGCAAAAATGTATTACTCGTGTTGCAAAATTCATAAGGTTAATGGAAATTAGAACAAACTGTAATGGCTTAACCTGCAAACCAAGGCTGCAAGATGACTGAAGCTACGCCTGAACTGTAATACATAATTTTTAACTACTTTTTGGCTCAAGCCGATGAAACATGCGAGTTATATTAAGCATCATATAACACTTAATTGTAGCTAAAAGATTTCAAAATTACTTTTTGAGGGAGTAAATGGAAGGAGAAAGGAATTACTGGCCAATTTATTTGTGCTTTGTCCCAAGTCACCGGCAGAGGAAACTGTCCACTGGAGGAATTTAAGCAACAATTTGCTTCATATGAAGCTGTGTTACGCGAATTACGCAAGATTCACAACAAACAAAAGTTAAAAAGGGCAAAAGTCACATCCAAAATCCTGAATGATAATGGTTCTCCTAGCAGGTGTGTGTTTAAGTCCCAGTGTTGCTAACTTTGCCAGTGGCAACTTTTAGCAGTTATAGGGCTGAGTGGACTGGTTTTGCCAAATTGTTTAATTCAATGGTTGGTGATGCCCCACACTTAACCAGAGTGCAGAAAATCCATTATTTATAATACTACCTGAAGGACGAAGCTCATGATCTGGTAAGTAATGTACCAGTCACTGATAAAAATTACACTGTTATGTGGGAAATGTTAGAAACCTAATTTAAGGACCTGTCAATCACGGTCACAGTTCACGTTCAAAACATTTTGCATCTTCCAGCCTTGGAGAGCCACAAAGAAGGGGCAATTACACAATTTATAACTGGGGTACAGAGGAACCTAAATACCTTAAGGCTCAGTTTTACCCCTTTTGCAGAAATTCTTAGTTTTTATGTCATAGTTTCAGTTTCAGAGGTATTATTGAAAATGTTTGGTTATAGAAAATTTACAATTTACTAGTTTTTTAAATACTTTTGTATCTTATTTGCATTGTGTGTTATTTCCTGCGTACCAAAAAGGCAGGAACTTATTGGTAAAGTATAAATATGTTTTCATCATTTTACAACTAGCAAATAACACAAAGTTAAGCACAAAAATATTAAACAACTCATAAAATGTATATTTTCTATAATTGTACATTGTCGGTAATTAACTATAAATCCGTAATTATGAAGCAAAAACGAATTTCTGCAAAAGGGGTGAAGCCGAGCCTTAAAAAGGCAAATAAATTTCCAGTGGATGAATGGGATTTCCAGCTTTCAACATTCTATTGAAGAAATAGGATGCAACGCCTGAGACAGGCATTTTAAATGTCGCAAGATGACGACATACCAATATATACACACAGTTCATCGAATTTCTCGAACAGAACGCAATGGCAGAGGAGCATGTCCAACTAATTACAGTAAAGGGACAGGTGAACACTCACCACCAGAAGATTGCAAGAAACAAGATATCCTTCAGTGCTCACAAATTCTGGCCATTGAAGGCAATGAACACCTCTCAGTGCCTAGCCAGTCCCCCCAAGACAACTCTAGTATCGATTCAGGACGTAGGTGAAAACAAAAGAGTCCAGTATAAGACAGTAATCATGCTTTGCACCAATGTCTGACATTTCTTTCAGTCATCAGGAGAAAGGTGAAAGTGTGTGAAGGATAACAGGCTGTGCTTCAACTGTCTACGAACACACCAGGTGTCATCTAGTTGTCGGTCAAAATATTGACGTCAACGCTGTCATGAATTTCATCATAAACTTCTTCATTTTAGTGACAGTGAGGAGACAAGTGATAAGGCCACCAATTCTGATACTACCAACTCTACTAGCAAGGAGGAGAGTGCAGTAACCATATGCTCGGCTAGGAATGAAGGCACCTAAACCATCATAGTTTTATTGAAAACTGTGCTGATTCGTGTGAAGTATGGTGTATGCGATTACCAGGTGGTGCAAGCAAGCATTGTTAGATAGAGGTTCCCAATCGTCGTTCATAACTGAAACGTGTGCAGGACTCAAACATGACCAAACATATATATCCATCTCTGGTATAGATCATACAGAGGTCTTAAATGCAAAGGGAGAAGTGCTTTGCGAAATCAGTTCCATACATTCACAGTAGCTCGATATTACCTGTAGAACTGTGATTCTGAAAAAAAATCACCCAAGAAGTTACCATCACTACGAGTTGCCTCTCAGACACGTGAGCACCTCAATGAATTGCCATTATCAGATCCTTAATTTGCCATGCCTGGTGCAATTGAAGTGATGATGTCTGCTGAGATAGTGGCTGAGGTTATGACTGGACCTAACATCATTGACCAACCCCATGCATTTCATAGTGCATTTGGCTGGGTTATAACTAGCAGTGTCCTCTTGTGAACACAATAACCAACCACAAGTTATGGCCAACCACAAGTTACAGCTTTACTTGTTCGCACAGATGCATTGCTGGACGGAGCGCTATAGAGGTTCTGGGAGATCGAAGAAGTCTCAAGGAAAGGGTTCACCTCCATTGAAGATCAGCATGGTGGTTAAAACTATTTTCTGGATACCCATACTCGTGACATGGATGGCAGGTATGTTTTGAAGCTACCATTCACATCTACAGATCATACAGTAGGGAAATCTTGCAGTGTAGCTCTGAATTGGTTTCATGGACAGGAACGCCATTTACAGCATTCGCCAGAGTTGATACAATAATATTAATATTTTATGAAATAATATAAATATTTAGACCACATGACATTCATTGATGTTTTGAACTGACCAGGCATTAGCAATGTGGTGACACTGACCTTGAGTACTAATAACCAACCAGTATATGTAATTCCACATGATGCAGTAGTGAAGCATATGTATGCTTTGACCAAGGACAGAGTTGTGTTTGATGCATCAGCAAATGTTGCTGATGGGCCATCGCTGAACAGCCAGTTACTGCCTATTCCAAAACTGCAAAAGGATATGATAGACATTGTATTGAACTTCCACATATCACCAATTGCAGTGACAGCTGACATGTGCAAGATGTACAGTCAGATAGTTATAGGCTCCCAGAATAGGAAGTACCAATATATACTATTGCATAACTCTGTCAATGATCCAGTAAGTGTGTACAAATTAAACACGGATACTTACAGGCTTATATCACCTTCCCAGGCCATACAGACTCCTCAGCAGGTGGCCATGGATGAAGGAGCTAAGTACCCATTAGCTGCACATACATTGCTCTATGATGTGTTTGGTGATGATGTAGTAACTGGGACAGCAACTATATCAGAGGCTCAAGAGTTGAAAATGCAGTTGGTTTCACTCCTTAGCGCAGGTGGGTTCGAGTTATACAAGTGGTGCTCTAGCTATCTTTAACTGTTAGACATGAATGCAGGTAAAAGTGAGTTAAGGACTTTTGACTATGCAGTGTCAATAAGTGTGTTGGGATCCCAAGCAAGATCACTTCTCGTATCAAGTGATGATACCAGATTCGCCAGACACCAAGGGGGTATTTTGTTGACGGTTACTTGTTTGTATAACCATTGTGGTTGGTTATTCCTAGTAATAACAGCTAGCAAGATCTTGCTGCAAGAGTTATGGACTAAGGCCTAGGATGGGATGAGCCAGTGGGAGCGGAGGTGCAGGATCAGTGGAATCATTTGAAATTGTCACTACCCCGGGTTTCAGAGGTGCGTGTTGCATGCCTCATTCCATTCCATGGCACGGAGGTTCAATTTCATGGGTTCTGCAATACCAGTAAGAAGGCTTATGCAGCAGTATTTTTATGTTCATTGCATTAAGGATGACTGGGACACCCAGGTCCATCTGCTGGTTGCAAAGTTTAGAGTGGCACCAGTGAAAAAAGTTTCCTTTCCGAAGCTTGAGCTGTGTACAGCTTGCTACCAAGTAGACTATGGCAGCATGTCAAGAACCTTTACGAGTTGAAGGTTGCAAAGGTGGTGTTTCATGGTTAGACAAACTATTTGGTAGTCCTTACATGGTTGCAATTGTCGTCTCACATGTTGAAAACCTTTGTAGCCAACCAAGTCTCAGAAATTCAGTGTATTTTAACCCCCAATTCATGAGTCACATTCCATCAGAGCACAATCCTACAGATGTAGCTTCACAAGGTTCCCTTCATGACCACCTACTAAAAGGCTCTGTTTGGTTAACAGGTCCAAGTTAGCTAGCTCAGGCTAGGGAATTGTGGCCGTTAAGAAAATGTTGTGAACAAGACTTGCTCCCAGAGTTGAAGCCTCCTATGACTTATGTACTGATAGGGCACCAGACTCAAATGCAGACCTTAGAAGATCCATTAGGCTTCCTAGAGTGGATGTCCTCTCTGATGAAACTTAAACTTGTAAAAGCATGGGTGTTCACCACCTCCTGTAAACGAATGCCTGACAGTCAATGAAATGGGACATACCTTGATAACATTAATAAGATTTGTGTAGACTTTCTGGTTCCATGCAGAAATTGCAGCTCCTGAAAGGTGAAGTGTGTCAAAAACACACATAGGCGTTGGCACCATACCTGGATTCAGATGGAGTTGTCAGGGTGGGTGGATGACTGTAGTGTGCTCCACTTCCATACAACAGCAAACATTTGATACTTCTCCCAAAGCAGAGCAAACAGTTTTTGTTAATTGTCAGCCACTACCATGTAAACAATCTACATCCAGGGCCAACAACTACTTGTATTTGGTTCGCAAGGAGTATTGGATATCAGTAGCTCAAGGATTAATTCTTAGTTTTCTTCATCTTTGCATTCCCTGTTTTAAGACAAAGCCAAGTTCACCAACCTCTATGATAAGCATGCTACCAATAGTCAGGTTAGAACAAATAAGGCCATTCAGATTGGTTGGAATTGACTTTGGGGGAATCCCTTCTGCCGCACCAGTCATTAAAGGTACACGAGTGTGTTTATTTGCATGAATACGAAGGTGGTGCATTTAGAATTTGTGACATACATTTTGGCTGTCACATTTCTAGTGGCACTAATACAATGTGTATCTTTGAGGAAAATTCCAGCAAATGTATCCTCCGGCAATGGTACACATCTGGTGGGAGCATGCAACTACTTGAAAGAAGTCTACCGTTCCTTGTTTCAGAGTGACAACGGGCAAGACATTGTTAGTGAGTCAGCGCGACAAGGCATCAAGTGGTACTTCATTCTGCCTATAAGTAGTAATTTTGGTGGTCTCGGGAAGGTGGTCATCAAAAGTATTAACACCTGAAGCAAGTTGTTGGCACCCAGGTGCTCACATTTGAATAATTGGCAACACTACTGGTGCAGGTATCAGCAGTGCTGAACTCACTGCAACTATGTGCACTCTTCTCCGAACTGCAAGTGTATGATATGCTAACACCTGAACACTTCATAGTTGGTAAACCTCTTGTACCATTACCAGACAATGACTTAACACAGTTGCCTATGAATAGACTGGACATATGTGCATCTAGTCACCCAGTTCCAGCAACGGATTTTGAAAAGATGTAGCTTGGAGTATCTGCACACTCTTCAACAGAGGACCAAGTGGACTAAGTCTGCTGCCAAGACCCAGGTTGGACAGCTGGTTTTCCTGAAGGAGTTGAATTTGCGACCCTAAAATGGAAATCTTTTTGCATAACTGTGATCATCCTTGTCAAGGTGTAGTAGTCATAGTTATGACACTTAAAACACCCTTTGGGGACTTCACCCATTCAGTCAAGATGATTTGTCTACTTCCTGTGGACAAGTGTGTTCAATGGCACAAGATGTCTATGTATGTGTGTGTAAATATATACACACATTTTTTTCTTTGAAAATGTGCTATTTTTGGTGGGCAGATGGTTTGATATATATTTCGTGCAACATATAATGTTTTTGTACTGAACTGTAAATTGGAATTCTGTGCCAGTCTACTATATTGAATGAACAACCAGGCCTCAAAAATGGCACCAGTAACATGATTACTATACCATGTCTGTAACACAATATTTTCCAGACCAATATTGAATAGTGTAGTTGTACTCCTGTAGCGTTAGATACTAATCGAGCATTCTAGAGTGAGGGTTCTTAACATTTTAAATCCATGTTAGTAATTTGTACACATATTACTGTGAAGCACCACCTTACAGATGTAATAGGAAATATTTAGTGGCCCATACAATGCCTAGTAGCTTATGTTATGTGTAGAATAATTTTTTTCTGCCATAAAAGTTCTGCTGGCATAGGCTATTGGCATGTCTTAACCCAAATCCCCTTGTGATAATATAGCACTCAGGATGAAAGGCCATTCAAAATCAGGGTATTGTATGTAAGTAAAGTAAGAGTATTTTTTAAATACCAGTTCTTGTACTTCCACCCATTCAAACAGGATGTGTTCCTTAAGTAATAATCATAGTGGTTTGGCTATTCTGCCATAATTTTGAGTAAACTGCGAGTGGTGCCCGGTTAGTCCTAAAAATGACTTAAGTTTCTTTTTGTATTGGGTCTGGGTAATTGAACTTTATCTACCTTTTTTGGATCTGGTTTCACACCCTCTTTCGTAACCACATGTTCCAAATATGTTACCTCCTTCCAAATAAATTCAGATTTATCGGGTTAAAGTAAGGTTATGGTCTTTCGAATACTTCACATAGTCGTTCATTGTGTTCATATAATGATCTCCCATGCACAACAATGTAATATAAATAAGACAGTGCACTTAAACCCATTTAAGCCTACTAATACCTAGTTCATAAGGCGATGGAAGGTGGCAGAGACCCCCTTTAATTCAAATCTCATGCGTGTAAATTTTGATTATTTTATGGAGTATTAAAAACTGTTTTATTTCTATCCTCAGCCTTCATAGGAACCTACAAGTAGCTACTGGCAATATCTAAGGTGGATAAATGCCTTAGTCTAGCTAATCTCAAGTTTTGTTAATGTTGAGGTTCAAGAATGAAACTCCAATAGTTTTCCTATTAACAGTGTGGAAATCAACCACAGTTCTCCACTTTTGTTTGCCAGGCTTATCACATTTTTTTGGTATTACCAGAATGGGGAAATTCCACGGGCTGTTATTAAGAGTGATTATTTGATCTCTGAGTATCTTCTATTCTTATCTATAACCTTTTCCTTGTGTGTTTGTGTTATCATATAACAATGCAAATTCACATGCTGTGTATTGGCTGTCAAAAGTTTGGAATGCTTAATTATAAGGGAAAATGTTAAATTGTCCCCGGGTAGACGCAAAATATAATGGTATGTTAGCATATTCTAAATTAGATATACCTTTTCTTTGCCATTCAGATTGCTCACTAACAAGAGTTCATGCAGTTTTGTAGGCCTATCAGTATAATTTAGCACTTAAAAATGTACTACTACTGCCTACCATGGTTCCAATTTCACTGTAGGCATAGGAATAGTTAAGAGTTCAGAAGTCATGACAACTATTGTTTATCTCCCAAAAATGATCCAACACAGGAAATGTACTATGTACAATTGAAAGTGTAAGACAAGTACATTTTAAAAGTGACACCACATGTGATATAGTTGCAGGAATGTCCGGCATGGAACAAACATGGCTGCTTAAAATCACTGTTTAATTTATATACTTGCGTACAACCTGCATACACTCGTTTGAAGGGGTATGTATTGTACGTGTATGAGCTGTTTAACATCCTTGAAAATAATCTCCGAGGTTGCCCACAGTTTGTTACCAGCGATGAGGCAGATGGGAAATACTATCAGCTGCATTATATCCGTCAATGTGAGCCACCTCTCGTCCAGGCATGGGTGGGGAATGATTGACAGCCGACCTGGCTGGTGTCACAGCCTCTCCTCCCCTCTGGGAGAGTCGACTTGAGAGGATGAACAAGAATTTTCTGGTAATATTGTCGGTGCAACGCGGCATTTGGAGAAGTTTCTGGGCAATGGCCCGACACTATAGTAACTCCCGCGGCCAGAGAATTGTGAGTCTTTGCAAGTGCAATTTGGCTGAAGTGTAGTTATCAACCAAAGTCAGGTGCAGCATGGGACATCAGCAAATATAGACGATGGTGGAGGTTGCAAGCTGGTGGGAGATGAGTGTTTTTTTTTNAGGTGCAGCATGGGACATCAGCAAATATAGACGATGGTGGAGGTTGCAAGCTGGTGGGAGATGAGTGTTTTTTTTTGTAATGAGGACGGGCAAGAGGGCATGGTGCTTGACAACAGGCTACTGTTTATGGAGGTGCGTGGAGATCTCTAGAATATTTTGGACTGGTGGAATATGGACTGAATTATAGCGAGACTGTATTAACATGTCATAGGACTTAATTGCAAATCTTGGAACTGCCAAGTATGGACAGATAATTTATAANGTAATGAGGACGGGCAAGAGGGCATGGTGCTTGACAACAGGCTACTGTTTATGGAGGTGCGTGGAGATCTCTAGAATATTTTGGACTGGTGGAATATGGACTGAATTGTAGCGAGACTGTATTAACATGTCATAGGACTTAATTGCAAATCTTGGAACTGCCAAGTATGGACAGATAATTTATAAAATAATTAAATAGGTTTTGATATTTTGTCCATTTCAACTAATTTTAGTTATTGCTTTACATCAATTTTTTTTTTAGGCGATTGTCATTGATTGAATTTATTAATTTTAAATAGCCAGTAATAGCAATTTATTGTCAGATATTGAGTTGAGTACTTTCTATGTTGTTATTGTAAATTATGAAATTTTAATTAACTCTATTTATTTAATTAAGACTTTCATCCCTTATAGAACCTGGCTAAGCCCACTGACTTTCAAAAATTGCAATACTGGTGTCAGAAGTGGGATGATGGCGTTTTACTTAAAAAAAAAAAAAAAAAAATAGTTGTAATTATGATTACAGTTGGATACTTACTGGTAGGATAATTTTGTAAGTCTAATAATAGTTGTAGTAATAAGCCCAGGAATTGTTAAGAAATTTGTGGATGCTAACTAGGAAAATGCCAGAAGACATGGAAACACTGTGCTCTTTCATCAAAAGTCTAAATGGCCAAATAAATAGCAAAATAGGTAAAGTAAATAGATTAGTTGTGTTAGTGAAAATGTTAATAGTTGAATACATAGTGTTAAAAAATCTGTAAGTAGGCAAATTAGTAGTGTCAGTGTACTGGTGGATAAGCAAACAGATAGTGTAAAAGAAAATGTGGATAAAAAATAGACAGTGAGAATGAGAATGTAGACTGAAAGATAAAAGGTGTAAGCGAGTTAGTGGACAATGAAATTTACTGTATGGACAAGAAAATTTACAGTTTGAGCAAGAGAATAGACTGTGTGAATGAAAGTTTGGAAAGTTAAACAAAAGGTTCGACAGTGTTGAGTGTAAGGCGGAACAGGAACTTGGCACCCTCAAGAAGGAACGGCAAGAATTCCTACAGCAGCAGGGAAGAAGACATATACAGTGGCCAAGGAAGAGCGGAGATTTACCACCACCGAGCCAACAAGTGCGGGCGGCGAAGATAAAGTAGAGGTTGACACAACTAAAGCCAGTTACAGGAGATGCCTTGCAGTTCTGCTGTGTGAGTATGCTTGCAGCCAGGGGTGGGTAAAGGCATAACAATTAAGCCTACCCCCCTACAATGGACAGACACCCTGGCGTGAATACCGGAACCAGTTTGAGATTGTTGCCGCCTTGAATGGTTGGACTGATGAGCAGCGGGCGTACTACCTCATGGCTGTACTGAGGGGACCTGCACTGACCATACTGCAGTCCCTGCCAGAACGACATTGACTGGAGTACTCCACTGGTGTCTTGGAGCTGTGATTCAGTGACAATGAGGAATGTGATGATTTATGCAGTTTTCTTATTTGTGATCACCTTCACTTCCATTTGACCCAGTACTGGAACGCTATCTTTGCTGAATGACGATAATGCTTTTGTTCTTGAAGGTTTTAAGTTTAACAGTCCTTTGTTAGCAACTAAACTATCAAAGACATTGCACTGAGCCCCAGTATCCAGCTTAAAGCTTACTGTATGATTAATAGGAAGTTTGCGCCTCTCTATCCAGTCCAGCTCATTATGGTGCATGATTGTGGATGAAACTCTCCTTCATTAATTTCGGGAATGTGGAGGTGTTGCCTGCTAATGATTGTATTTAAATGTTTCTGCCTACATACCTGTGCAAAATGACCTAGTCTTTTCCAAATGTGGAACATGCTTGTTGCTGATGTCTATATCCACACTTTGAACACTTGTTTGTTGCACTGGTTAGATCTAGTATTTTTGACTGAATTTTTTGTTTACTTATACCCACAGTATATACACCTGATGACATTTCAGTCCTCATTGCATACATCTGTTTGGTTATTTCACATGCCTTGCATAGATTCACTGCTTGGTTGAATGTCAAGTTCTCTTCTGCCAAAAGTTTCTCTCAAACAATCACTGAAAATCCCCACTACTATTTTTTCCCAGAAGCCAACTGTCGTACAGGTCTTTGAACTCACATTTTTTACCTTACGTGACTACAGAGGTTAGGAAGTCATCAAATTGTTGACCTTCAGCTTGTGTTATTTTGTTGAAAATGTATCTTTAATACGTATTGATATCTTGATGTCTTTGCTTACTGCCTCGGAGAGAGAAAATGTATTGAATATATTAGCTGCGGTAGGTTCTATGGCAGTCATGAATGTCGCGACTTGAACCTCTGGAGATTTCGTCCCGAGGTTAGTCGTTGTTGCATACCATTCAAATTGTTGCAAAAAAAAATTTTTACTTGATGTGTATGCCATTTTCAGACACTGTCTATTGCTTCAGAGGATTTAAGCTAACCCAGTATTCTTACATTGTTTACTTATTCAATGCTTACTTTGGGTTCTAGGGTTTCGGCACCATTTAGTGTTTGTTACACTTAAACATCACTCACAAATGATTGTGTTTACCACTCGTCTATGTAACCCTCATTATACTACTACTATATATTGTTAATTACATACAATTAATTACACTGCTCTACTATGCTGCTGGTTTTACGGGCCTGCCAACCTCTCCACCATGTATTTTACTACGTTCATCCATGACATCTCCGTTTTTAACCTAACACATAAGCATTGTATACTACACAATTTGCAGTACAGTTGGAGTTCACAAATCTAGTTTCTGATCTCTGACATTGCCCTTATTTTGATTTCATTGTTATCTGGTAAGAATGAATTGTTAGTTCACAATCTTGTTATTTGTTGCACCTTGTTAAATTGTTCCCCAAGCTAGTAGAGCTATGACATATTTTTTTTAGTTAGTACACTATCTATTTTTTATATTGTTTTATCCTGTGCGGTTACGTGCAAAGCTTCTAAGTTTTTAAATTCTCACTTTAAGTTTTGATGTCACTTTCTTGTAAAATTTAAATATATTATTAAGCAAAACAATAGGCATACTGAAAAATTCAGCATCAAATAATACTCATTCACTCTGGAAGTTAGTGCAATAGTGTAACTAAAAAGTTATATTAAACTGCTTTCTGTAAATTTTAGTTGTTTATTTTTTATTTTTTTATTCATCAATTATGAAATTAGTGAAATTGAAAGTTGGGTTTTTTGTCAGTGTACATTATGCATTTTATGAGACTGACGTGTGGCGTAATTAGGAGTATTAGAAGCGGCGCTGTCACTAACCCTCCCCCCCGCCAGCTTAAACCATGTAGGGCCTTCCGGACGACACGTGTTGCCCATTTATGCATACCGAGGTCAAGCCGAGATGACGTAGCGCGTCCAGGCCCTTACACGTGTCATTCCTGCAGCGCAGCCCTCCTCCCACCCTCCTCCCACCCCCTAGCAAGCCCAGTGAAATTTGTAAACGCCGAGAAATGCCAAGATAGAAGGGTGTATTTCCCCCCGAAGTTAAAAACACGCCAGAGAAAATGGCTGACAAGCTTGGAAAGTGGTGCCACGAGCACCCCTCCCCCTTAGCTAACCATGGGGCAACGTGGACACACACCGTGGAAGA
>NQII01002804.1:174957-209184 GCA_002778355.1 Clitarchus hookeri
AACAAGGGAGACACGTGTAGGAAACGAGGGAGGGAGTCGAGAAAGGATATAAGCGAATTTACGAGAGAATAGGGGCTGAGTTCGTTATTTCCGCACAGAGAGGCAGGGGTCAGTTCATTATTTCCGCACAGAGAGAGTCAGTTACGTCAACCAGTCAGTTTTGATCACCACGCCGAGAGAGTAAGTCGGTGCAACAGTTACCAAGGCCGGGATATCGGAACCCGGCCACGTCCGTCAGCCGCAGCATTAAGGGGTCAGCCATATCGGGACGTGAGACGCGTAATGCAGGGTAGAATCACAGACGATTACCAGAGTTACGTTGGACGAGTAGTTTCACCACGCCGGGAGGCGAGTCAGTCAGTCAAGTCAGTCAGTCACCAGTCATTCAGTTACCATAACGCACCGAGAAGGCGGAGTCGAGTGGTGAGCTTCAACGAGAAGTGCCATGTCGAGCTAGTGGGATTAGTCCAGTGCAACCCCGCGCTGAGGGCCGGGGTGGGGGCCTGTCAAGGGTCACCTCGCCAGGACGTGGTAAGGAAGTAAGCAGTCTGTTACTACCCTACACTGAGAACAGGAGCAAGTGTGGTGAGCTTCAACGAGAAGCGCCACGTCAAGAGGAAGCCAGCTGCGTGCAACACACCAACAACAGCCAGACAGAGGCCCTATAACAGGGCCATCAAGCTCACCAGATCTCATCAACTGCCGGAACCACTACCACACAACAAGAACAGATAAGTAACCACGTCATCACTCAGGGACCTGTCCTGACACCTAATGCCCCCACAGCGTCGGAAACGTAGCCAGAACAGTGTAACCAACCCTTCAGGCCTGAACTCGCAGGGCGTTAAAGTATGAGTAAATTCTCAGCTCAAGGTGCCGGGAAAGTATGCATAAAGTCCCGCAACAGTGCCGGGAATGTATGAATGAATTCCCGTTAAATAAACCGGTTCAAAACTAAGAAGTCGTAATGAAGTCCTTGTGTGATATACCCTCAACCTACAAGGCACCCTATAGTCTGTGCCACTGAACATTAACCGTAGACCCTACGAACCATTCTGTACACCACAGGTGGGGAGTAGCGTCAAGACTGAATGTTCATATGTTATATGGCATATTAAAATGTTCACATTACAGTGAAAAAACAATTTTACATCAAAGGGTAGCCCTAGATTTTTGACAAAATTATTTTTTGTCGAGAAATGTTATTTGTAGTTATACATTTTTTGTAGCTACATATGATTTGGGTTTTACTTATTATATAATCATTATTGTCTTTAAATTTATTTTAATCTATATTAGGTATTTACATTATGTGTTTGTACCATCATTATTATTTATCTCCAGATTCCACTGGAAAACAAACAAGTTTCTATGAGAGTAATGTAAAATTCTAGTTATTTAATAAGTTAATATTTTTTGTTAACAAGTAAAGTTTTTTATTATGTACTCACCCTTGATGTTTGCCTGGTTTCATTTCAACACAATAATTTCAAGTAGATAATTGTGTGATTCAATAACTAACAAATTTAAAAATTTCAAATTCCTTTTTTAGTTATGTATCTACACACCAGGACAGCCATCATGTTCTCTACATTTCTCTTTGTTTATACAACTTCATTTACCACCATTCAAACACTCAGGTTTGTCAGGAGACTCACAGGCATATAGGTAGTTTTGAAAACAGACCAAAGTTCTTCTGTAGCTGCAGTCATTGACGGTTCAGATTTTTGGGCTGCGTATCGGAGGTGCGAGGTTTTTGTATTTGTGCCATCTCAAATGTTTACGATTTTTCATGTTTTAGTTTTTGTGTTTTTGATTAAGAGTATTTTGCTGATGTATTGATGTATTGTTTGTTTGAAATGGTTGCTTTTGGCTATGGACGTATTTGCTGTTGGCCATCTTTAAAAAAAAAAAAAATTATAATAATAATAATGTGAACAGGCCAATTGCTTCAGCACATTCACATGTTTAACTATGTTGCTTTGTCTTGTGTCTTGTTTTAATATTGAAAATGTGTGAAACAAATTCTGTTAAATTTTTCCTAAATTTTCTAAGCGTTTTTGTTATACTTACTCCTTGTTGGAATGAAGCAGCAATTTCATCATGAAAACCAGCAGTACTGCATCAAATTGTGAACAAAGCAAAAAATTTAGTTTTTGTTTCAGCAGCTTTCTTTTATGTTTATGAAAAAGAAGGGACTTCACAGTTTCAGCTAATATTTATATCTGTGCTATTAAGGAAGTAGTATTAGTAGTGTCCTTGTGATGTATGGTTCAAGGTTAAATAATTTTGTGTGTGTTGGAAGTTTATTTAATCACAGAAAGTAAATATTGTAGTTGGTGTCACTCATATAATAATTTCAAAAACTATTGTTGCAATTAGATATGTTATTGTGGTACATATATGTTTATATCTATCTATGTGTGTGTGTGTAAAAAAAAATCTCTACAATTACACAAAAACAGTAGAACCTTGTTAGTTTGGAATAGTTTGGACTTGGCCAATCGCAAATTACATTTCACAGATTAACAATTCAGCGCTGGAAATGGTCAGCACTATTGTAATTTATTGCATCATCTCAAGATGTATAGCTATTTAAATTTGCTAACAAATTGGCATAGCTTCTTTATTTAAGCTTATTTCAATGCTTGCTGTTATTTTTCCTGTGTGAAAGTGACTTAATTTACCTAATGATTACGATTGAAAATAGTGAACAGTAGCTTTAAATTACAGCACAATAATTTCTATATGTAAAATAAAACTGATAGAATATCACTTGAACTAGACATTACTGTAAAGTTTTCACCAATGTTAACCTTGCATTTGAATAATGATGCTATTAAATACACTGAGCTGAACATACTATATTCAGGTTTTCTTCGATTCATAAAGTTTTGTGCTGCCATTTTGCTTATGTACCACCACCATTGCTGCTATACGGACATCTCCTCTCACTCAGTGTTGCAACACACCATATGATACACACAGTTAATACTGTCTTTTGTTCCTGTGCAAGGTGCAAAGTGGCTTTAACTTCATGACTGTGGAGGGGATGAGTGGTTACATGTATGGGATCCTCTGGCAGCAAGGTTCAAGGGAGGGTAGAGAACAGCTACAAGTAGACTGAATGGTTTCTACAGAGGGGCAGAAGAGGTGATGGCATTGCCTATTCATCTCTCTGTACAACAGTGCTTCTCGTACAGATGGACCCATCTAAAGTTAGATTGGTTTACTTGCTACTTGTAGGACACCACACATGCTCACAACTAAAAGCAATGTGACAGCCATTCCTACTTTAAATTTGAATTCTTAACAATTCAGAAATTTTCCCATGGTTTCGGATTCTTGATTTACCACATTATGGATTAATGAGGTTCCACTTTAATAAAAGTCTGGATTATTAGGAAACCATTAAAGATATAAACTGTAGTGTTTTGACTTTACCTTAAAGATTCTTATGTAAAGTTTTTGGTCTTCTTTCTCTTTGTTCTTAAAATAATACATTTTAAAATAGGTCTGATTGCATTAATCTAAGATTTTTAAAAATAGTATCTTGACCATTCTTCTAGGAAGTTTGATCTAAAAGGTTCAACAGTTGATCGGGAAGCTTCAGACAAAGAACGAGAGAAAGATCTTCCCACTCTCAAAGATAATGACTTTGTAAAAGAAGGCATGAAGATTTACATTGGGGATGATGCCAAGGAAAAACTTCTTGAGACATTAAACGCGGATGTAGAAGTGAGTTCATTTTCCTTCATTCTTTAGTTACTTTTCTTTGTGATGCCAGAATTTCTGCTTAGAAGTATATAATTATTTATGCCTTTTACGTAGTTTATGCATCTCTGTTCTTTTAAACCTGTCACTTTAAGTGATTTGATATATCTACAACATACTTAACAGATAAAAATAAATTTTTTTTCATAATAATTGTGAGGCACACAATTAAAAAATCTCCCAACCTGTAACTGTTCTGTATTTTTGAGACCTAGATAGAATCAACCTAATGGAATTTGCAAATGCAGCAGATTCCTCATAATTCCTGAGAGCAAGGGACTGAATTAGCATGTAGAGGCATGCAGTGATACAGACTACAGCTATTAGACTAAGCAGTGACCATGTTGTTTTTTGCACATGTAACTAAAGATTCTGTCCTCCCTGTTCTTTTGCCACTTCAAAAGTTCTAATGGCTGTGTACTTCTACCCCACACAGAACTTCTTGGCCGTTTGTTCAGTCAATACGTCCAAGCTCCACTCATTAGCTGGTACCAGTAGCCTATCATGGCTGTGCACTGTTGCCTAGTTTACAGTGTTAACAGTGGTCACAACAAGTCAAGCAAAATGTTATGTACTCAAAACATTGTAAAAGGTTTATTAAAAATTTTGTCAATTTTGGCAAGAAGCTCATTTTTCTAAGTAAGTGAAAATTCTGTCTGTATATTTATCCGCTTGTGTTTTACATTAAGGAGTGTGCATAACAGTTGGCATAAATTCACAACAATTTTTTTTAGAATGGAGCATATAATTAATTCTTCCCCCGAGAGGAAATAGTATTTTTGTGTGTGTGAGTGTGCCAGCCTAGCTTTGGAAGGTGACAATGATGAGTCTTACTTGTGCTCAGTTGAAACAAGATAATGTGTACTATAACAGCCGCCTCACTCTACCGAGTGTTGGTGTCTGCTCTAGCCTATATCGCCAGTATTGCGATGGGTTTTGAATAATCTTTATTGTTTATTTGCTTGCATGTAAAATTTTTCATTGAAATTATGGTTCTAAATAAACCTTATAATAGCATTAGTAGTTGTAAACAGGAAGTAGTTCACAAACAAGTTTGATTTACAATATTCCCTCTTTTTACTTCTTTCTTTTTACTGAACTGTCAAACAAAATTTTATAATTTATCAATTTTAAATAAATAAACAGTTAAACAGCAAGAGCACGTGACATCGGTGAACTTAAAGTATGACAGTTGATGCAGGATTGACGTCCTGCCCTCTAGGCTGTCTTGTGCCGTGCGCCCACCACCGCCTCAATTACACCAGTGTAGTGCAGTGCCTTGTGTTGAATGTGTGAATACACCGCATAGTACACATAATGTAAGTGGTGTGTCGTAGTCGGTCTGCCTCACACCCCTTCTGTCAGGTTGGTCCCATCCGGTGAGGAGGTATGAGAAATTTCTGTGCGTGCAAGTGAAAATTTATGAAAAGTTTGTGGTAATAATTCTGCAAGATGTGAAGCAAATATAAATAAAATATTAATTAAATTAATAAAAGGATGTGTTTTTTGCGCGACTGGTGCACCTTGCAGCTTCTCCATTATTTTCAAAATAAATTAAATTTGCGTATGTCCATTTTGATTTTCATTTTCTTACGTTAAACATATTAATTAATTTTCATTATTGTGTTTTGTTATACCAGAGTTGTGAATTTCTGCATATTTTAAAAATGTGTGTTATAAGTGTTTTTTATTTTATTTGAGCACGTGCATTAGCTTTGGCATGCTGCTGGCCTGTCTCACCCAGCCACGTGCCAAGAGCCCAGCCAGTCGGAATCTATGGCTCACTGAAACCACCATTCATTACTGCGCTCCGAGCACATTCACCTTTCGTCGCCCATCACATAATTTTAATAGTTTGTAAATTCATGGAGCCGTTTGATTTTTAGTGCCCGAAGAACCCACCTCACCTTCCTCGGGACTAGCATTGCCCGGGCAAGCGTAATTTCATAATTTCATGTATGAAACACCATGTCTTATACCGTGAAAGCTACCCTGGCTGGCTCAGGCCAAGGGTCCGTATAACATTTCTCTGTACACTATTGGGAGCAAAATGCACATGTGCAATCTATATACAATATTTCAAGTACTCTGTATATTATTTGAGCACCGTCTGTTGGTATTTAGGTGTTGTTGCAGATTTATAGAACCACCACCTTTGCAGTACAAGCCTTTAACATTTTATTCAATATATGTGTCGTATATGTAGTTATCTTTGAGAATAATAAATAAAAGAGTATGATGATTGTAATATTATTTTTTCTTTCACAAAATGTTAATAGCAAACACTAACATTTAATGGTGCCGAAACTCCAGGGAAGTGAGGAAAAATCATGACACGAATCAAGAGAAATTTCAATCTATTTTCACATTATCCAGAGCTGGTAAGCCTCTATACATTTACTGAATAACTTCAACATATTAAGTAGTTTGTAGCAGTGAAACACATGTAATATTTGTTATAAATTACTAGTTACCTATATAAAAAAATATGAGTTACTTAAGATTAAAATAACACAATTAAAAAAATTAAAAAAAAAAGTGCAAAATTCAGTGTTCTAACATTACACCTCTTGTCAATTGTGTAAATGAGTATAATGAAACTACGATGGTGGATGAAATAGAGTATCTATCAAGCTGTTTACAAGAAAGTTTTAAAAAATTTTACTCTCGTAGGCGATACACCATTCACAATTTGATAGATGATTCAGAATACGATACAGACGTGAAAATTTGTAACTAATATATTGAAAATGGAAAGCCTGCACTTCACAAAGCTAAAACACTACCTTCTAAAGAAAAACACCAAGTACTTTTTACATGATACAGGTCTGCGATCCACCCAACCAGTGATCACACCCAAAGTGAAACTTTCCACTATTAAATCAGAAACTTTTATGGGAGTTATTGTAACATGGACACACTTCTGGGAACAGTTTGAGTCATCAGTAGATATGAATGTATCCATATCCACAATCAACAAACATATATTTCTCCGCGGATACCTAGACAGCGAACCAAAACAGGCGACATAGCGGTAACAGCAGACACATACAAATAGAGAAAGAATATTCTCAGATCACGTTATGATGATAAAAATAGGATCATTCAAGCACATCTAGATTACTTGGAACATTTACAACCAACACTTTCTGACACACCGGAGGACCTGAACAATACAAATATAGTGTCGACAGATTCAAGCACTTGTAGCACTAGGGGAAGATGTGGATGTATATGGAAAATTACTGACACCTTAACTCCTTCGAGCCTTTCCGGATGACCTCTGTCGTCGTTGGCTTATTCATACCAAAAGATCAAACATTCAAGAAGGTAACATATTGTGCTTGATGGATTACATAAAAGAAGTAATAGAAAGCACTTTTAACTACCCAGAAAATACTAGGAAATTCTTTTCTGACAACTTACACACAGACAGCAGCTACTCTTCATTCGAACACTAGGTCTAGGTCTAATAAATTTAAACCAAACAACAAAGAAATCCAAAATCCATTTTGCGAATTTTGTGAGAACCAAGGACACTGGGGCCAAGATTGCCAACAAATAAAGAACTACCAGGAAAAAATTGATAAATTGAAAAACTAGGTAAAGCCTCGTGCATTAGTTGTAAGAAACACCACCATAGATTGATCTACAGTGAAGATACCTCACTACCAACCTCTGTAAGCAAAATTGACATCAAAACTCTGAATTTCACTTATCTTCAAACTGCTTGAGTGTGGATAATGGGAACTACTGTAAGAAGTAAACTCGTAAGATGTATCGTAGATGCTGGTAGCCAANTGGGGCCAAGATTGCCAACAAATAAAGAACTACCAGGAAAGAATTGATAAATTGAAAAACTAGGTAAAGCCTCGTGCATTAGTTGTAAGAAACACCACCATAGATTGATCTACAGTGAAGATACCTCACTACCAACCTCTGTAAACAAAATTGACATCAAAACTCTGAATTTCACTTATCTTTAAACTGCTTGAGTGTGGATAATGGGAACTACTGTAAGAAGTAAACTCGTAAGATGTATCGTAGATGCTGGTAGCCAATCCAATTTCAACTCCTCCTCCTTGGTCAATTCATTATAATTCTAGGTCACTGATAACCAAACATTGGTAGTGAACACATTTGGATCAACCTCGAACACTTCAAGTGCCAGACAGCGAATCAACATTAATGTTAACATTTTTTGCACAAATGCCATCCTCACAGTTACAGCCGACAAAAGTAACAATACATACTCACCTCACCCAGTTATACAAGATATCAATATTTTGATATCTACTAGTAAAATAAAATTAGCCGATGCTAAAGACAGTTTACCTGAACAACCCATTGAAATCCTTATTAGCGGAGACAAATATTGGAAAATTGTGAAGACTGAGCGGCCAATCAGAATCTTGCCATCCTTAGTCCTACTTCTAACAATCTTTGGATGGATTCTTATTGGAAACAGATCTGCCACTATTGTGTACCAAGTAACTGTTCAGCACATCTCACTTTCCAATGATAAAGAGGTTTGATAGTACTACACACCTATCCGATGAAACGATACAAAAATTTCGGGAATAAGAAACTATAGGTATAATAAAGAAACAGAATCGTACTCTGACAGCCAAAGGCAGTGCTATCCTTGAAGAATTCCATAACTCATACCAAATTGAAAATGGGAAAAAAGTGGTATCGCCCCCTAGGAAAAGACATAGTTTTCTCTGATAATTTACACATAGCAAAGAATTGATTTTTTATACTACAGAAAAGATTTCAAACAAATGAATAATTTAAGGACATGTATCACCAACAGATGCTGAACTACATTACAAAGGAACCTGTTGAGATGGTAGTTCATGGTGATGCTTGTAAATATGTATATTATTTACCTCACCATGCAGTAAAGAAACAGAAAAGGAACAGTACAAAGTACAGAATAGTTTTCATGCATCTTCTCGTGACATTAACTCACCTTCTTTAAATAATGTTTTAGAAATGGATCCAAAATTACTCCCTGAAATATTAGCCACTTTATTAAGGTTTTCAAAATGTCCCAAGACCATTGCTTGCTATATTATTCGAGCATTTCTACAACTCATTCTGCATAAAAATGACAGAAACTTGACACAATTTCTTTGGTATTGCGTAGAAGAGGACAATGATAAAAACTAAAATACAAGAAGGGAAGTAATATTTTACCGTTTCACATGTCTGCCATTTGGCCTAATTAGTAGCCACTTCCTATTGTCAGCCACAATATGAGATGTAGCAACACTTTATTTACAAAGTTTTCAGATGGCATCAGAAATGCTAGATAAGTCCACTTTCATGGATGGCTTCAATGCCAGCGGATATAACTATGCGATAACACTTTACTATGAACTAACAACACTATTAAAGAACATCAAACTTCCACTTGAAAAATAAGCTACATGCTCAGAGCCATTGAGACACATGTGGAATATATGGAAGATTAAAGGTCGAAAAATCAAGTTGGAGACATATTCTCAGGGTGGACTGGAATACAATAGAAAATCACCTCTTCACTGATGTGTAAACAATCACGAAAGACATATCACATAAACCTGGAACAAAGCAGAACATCCTATCTGTAATAGCCAAATTCTACGACCCATTAGGCGTGTTCACACCAGTAACTTGTCATAACGAAGATACTCTTTCATGACTTAGAGGTATAAACTGGGAAGAGTTACTACCTTCTGATCTTACACAAAGATGGCAGTCATGGGCATCAAAACTAGAGATACTATATATCATACAAATCTCCAGATGGATTGGTATATCTAACAACGAAATCAATTCTGAAGTACATGTTTTTTCTGGTGCTTCAGAAAGAGCATATGGAGCTGTTTTGTACATAAGATTTAATACAGACAAAATTTGTTTAGTACAATTGGTTTGCAGCAAGACTAGACTTGCTCTTATAAAGAAGATTACGCTACCTAGATTAGAACTTTTTGCCGCATTAACCGCGTCATGCATCCTTTATTATTTCTGCACAGCAACAGACTTTGACATTACCAAAACTACGTAATGGAGTGATTCAACGATAACACTTGGATGGCTATGCAATGATCCCAATAAATTGAAATAATTTGTGTGTAACAGAACCGCAGAAATACAGAATCTTAACACTCCGAGTCAATGGAGAAATTGCCGAGGGACTCCTAATCCAGCAGACTACTTAACATGCTGTACTGAAGCAGATTTGCTAGACCCCTGGTGGAATGGGCCACATTGGCTTACTGAAGAATACACATCAGATACAGCTCTGCTAGAAATCCGAAGCTTCCAAACTAGAGTTCTTACTATTACTACACCTCCAACTGTCATGAACGCACAAAATTTCAGCTCGTATTGGAAATTACTGCATGTCACTACCTGGATCTTCTGCTTCATAGAAGCCATCAGATATAAAAGGAAATTCTCGCACACTCTTACTGATGTTGAAATTGAATATGCTTGGAACTACTGGATCCATGGAGTTCAAGAATAATGTTTCACTGCTGAATTAAACGCACTGCAAGAAAATACCACACTGTCATTATCATTACCAATTGCTCAATTTAATCCTATTCTACAGGATGATATCATTAGACTGGAAGGAAGACTACACTTCACAGACTTGTCCAGGACAGAAACATCCTATTATCCTGGATGGCTCTTATCACTTCATACAATTACTAATAATGTACACACACATCAGATTTCATCATTTGGGTGTCCATGTTGTGTTGACAGAACTATGCAACAAATTCTGGCTTTTAAGAGCTCTGCAGACTATCAAAAAAACATGGGGTGTGGCTGTGTCNTGACAGAACTATGCAACAAATTCTGGCTTTTAAGAGCTCTGCAGACTATCAAAAAAACATGGGGTGTGGCTGTGTTGGGGACACGGCAGTTTGTTTTGCGTGAATGTCTGTTTTTACGTTCCCGGCACCGCTTCACTTGATCATATGGGGTTTCATGGGTATCACTAGATTGCTCTTGATATGCTCTTTCCAATCGTATACGATTTTTGCATTTCGACTGGACTTTTTGACGAGTATAGGCCGGCATTGTGTTAAGTTTTCAATTTTTTTTACTTTAAACTCACAATTTCACCATAGCCACGCCACACAAATGTTTTATACACTCAATCGATTGATCTCGACGAGAGTGGTTGATTAAAACTTAAACGAGCGTAGTAGCTACTCCGCGTCAAAAGTTATACTACGTGAAAATTATGAGACGCTGCGAAACAAACTCAAAATGGCGGTACCCCCACCCCCGCCGCGCGCAACGCTTCGCAGTCCTCACTCAACCTAACAAATTCTTTTATCCTTTGGTAATAGAGTGGTGTAATTAAATTTTAGACGTATACGATAGATTCAGAGCTGCAATGCCAAACTGTATCCCCCGATTTTGTTATCATTAGATTTTCTGGATTGCCCACTATGGTTGCAAATTTAAAGACTTATTCACGTAAAAAGTTCCTTCACAAGTGCCTACCATGTAAAATAGCACATAATCAAAGACTTGAAGAAATTTGTGGAGTTGACAATGCTGGGCCAGAGCACACTTAAATGGGTTATGGCAGCTCTAAAGCACTTTGTGTGTTGTCATGTTAGGCCGCATGAATTTTCAGTGATTGTGTGACAAATTTTGTTGGTGCAGCACAAGAATTCATAGAATTATTCACAGTTGTTAAATCAGAGGAACTGCAACAAACAGATGCCACTTTTCGTGCAGATTAAGGGATTTCTTGACAATTTAATTCACCAGCAGCTCCTCACCAAGAGGACTTTGGGAAGCTGGAGTCAAAAGCATAAAATATTGTCTTCATTGTGTTGTGGGTCATGTAACTCAAATTTTAAGAGTTCTACTCAGTCTTAACTGTGATTGGAACATGTCTCAACTCTCACCCAATAATTCATCTCTCTGGTGAACCCAGCGACTTCTCTGTAATGTAGTCGGATGTCAGGTGATATAGTGGGTCCAAAATTTTGGCAACATTACTCATCAGAATATCTGTCGAAACTTCAGAACTTACTAAAGTGGTGGACCAAGAAGAACAATCTTTACATATGAGAAATGATGATCCTGAAGGATGAAAGATGCCAGCCAAACAATGGAAGCTTGGCCACATTGTTAACACCTTACCTGGAGCAGATGGTCTTGTGCGGACTGTAGCAGTTAAGACTGCCTCTGGGAAGATAACTAGAGCAGTGGTCAAAATAGAAATTTGAACATTTTAATAGTTTGACGCATGCCATCTGACCTAAAACCATCATTGCCACTGTTACACCTCACCTGGATCCCTCCCACCACAGCCAAAGACGTAAGGTGACTTGAACAAGGGTTGGTCTTCCTCTAAGCGAGCATAGATACCATCTACTCCACCAGTTAACACCTTCTGCCAGTTAACATTTCACAACCCAGCCTAGTTTGACCACCATTCCCTATCATCCCCTCTCGTGTGCAGCCAGTTCACAAAGCTACCATGGAGTTGAGGTAAGAAGAAGCAGTGTTGTCACCCCTGCGTGTGCCTGACCTTCAGGATGTCTGCTGTGCTGCGGCCACTAGCAAACTGTCCATTAAGGATTAGCAGCCTTAGCATTTGAGTTACCCTCAAAGGTGTTTGGAAGCTGTGCTTGCTTTGCTGACCGCCTCATCGCGACTTGATCTGCGACTTTGACTCACATGCATAAGTTTGCTAGATTATGGTAAGCAGCTGTAATATGAGCATGGCTTAGGCCAAGTTTCTGCCCTGGGCATAGGTCAGACCCGATAGGGATTTTTTTAGTGAGCTTGGAACAAGTAGAACTTCCCACTGGAGAATATAGACTATTCTGAACAAACGTTGCAGCCCTTTATTCAGAAGTTTTGTCTGCTTATTGGAGAGGGCTGATCCCTATTTGTGTCATTAGCTGCAGTTCCCATTAACCCAGTAACCTACCATGACCACAGAGATTTCTTGGCAAGGAAAAGGGAACTGGACACACACATTCAGACAATAATTAAACAATTCTGGCAGCGGGCGATTGTGCCTCAAGGAGGGGATCCCCATCATAACTTAACGCCCAGTACTGTGGCTGTTCTGTCTGTCTTGGACCTGCGTCTTGTAGACAATGACTGTCACGCACGGTACCTGGAAGCCAGCACTAGGTCTCACACAGGTTAATTCTAAGCTACTGTCCTCATTCTCAACAATCCAGCACGCCACTACAATTGACCCAAATGTTGGAATTTGAGGGTGGTCGTGAGTAACTGGGATCCTGGCACGTATAGGCAACGAATAGACACTGAGCCTACCCATCCACCTCTATATGTTCCAACATGACTTGCTGCTGGGTGCAGAGGTTTGGGTTGATGGTCCTTATCTTCCACGGGAGAAGAAAACTTGTGCACTTCTGCATTGTAACAGAGAGATCCCTGTAGCGCTTCCAAACACCCCACCCCTACTGATTCCTGTCTCTAAGCAAAGGGAGAGAAAGGAAGGGTAAAAATGCTGCAGAATGAGAAACCTCAGATTCAGTGCTGCAAGGACCTCCAGTTCTGGTGGTATATATGAAGCAGAAGGAGCTTGCTCAGCTCACATGGCAGCAGCAGTTCAACTAACCCTCTCAGTATCAACCTGGGCTCTTTCAGCTGCCCGCCATGGTGCCCACCACCCATGGGCCGCATCTGAGCAAGCGTAACCCCATGATGTAATACATCTACGCGACTGAATGACATCAAGCCTAGAGGGAATGCAGGAACACGTTACCCATAGAACCAGCCATTCCCCGAGGACTGCTCTTCAGTCCATGCCGAAAGAAAAATACTGTAACCACCGCCAATAACAACAGTGAGTATTTTGATGTTAATGGCCTCCTTCTTATTCTTCTTTTATGCTGTTGGAAACTTGTGTATTAATTTTAAGTGGTAACTGTGAATATGTGTTCTTAGGTATAGTCAGAACAGGCTGCATCAGGCTGGCCGCACACACAGGCAAAATGCAGGGAATTTTGGCTTAATCCCGAAAAAAAATTTATTGTTTCTTATACCTGTCAACTTTACAGATTTTCTGTAACTTTTACGGGAAACATGCAGATTTCACAGTTTTTTTAGTAGCAACTCTAATTTTATCATTTTTATCTTTATGCCATCTTGAAATTGCACAATTATTTTGCCACGCCAGTAAATTGAGCTGAAGAGGCATTAATTATCATAAAAATTGTATGTATACCATACTTTTGATTGAGGTACCATGTGGTGTGTAATAAACCTAGCATACTATATTTATGGTCATTACACCATATGTTTTACTAGTGAGTACCATGTTAATTTGTATATCTGACGAAAGTAACAGAGCATAGCCAAGTCAATAGCCGATGGTTGCTGATGCCAAAATGCAACAATGGCTGTATCAACACACAAACTGGACGTAACGGCTTTGGTTTTCGTATAATTATTGAACAAGTTTTTGGAAATTCTGTGTGAATTAAAAGTATAACAATCTTGGCATTTGTAGGACTGTTTATCGCAAATACGTGGGAATATGTATGTATACAGTGGATTAAATTTTGTTTGCTACAAGTGAAGTTAGCATACAATATTTAATTAAGTAAAATGTGTGCATACAACACAGATCATTGCACCATTTCAAAATCATTGAGTGTCATATTTATTGTTATATATGTGCAGTTACTGACATTGTGCTAATTAATAATATTGGGAAATCACGTCAGAATCAAGTCGTGACAGGAAGTGACATTTGTTTGGTGGATAAAGAAGTAACATAAGGTATTTATACTAGGGAAAGTTGCAGTATGTTATTTTATACTTACTGATTATCATTAATCTTATAATTGTTCACCATAATTGATGTTTTGTGTCATGTGTGTCAGAATTCAAGATGAATTTAAACAAAATAAAACTTGTAATTGCTTTTGTTTACATTTTACACGACTGAGTGCCTTGCTTTTTTATTTGTGCAGTGGCAGGGTCATTGACAGATTGTGGTCATTAAATTAATTTTTGTGACAATTTCAATGTGTTGTGAAAGGAGATTGCAAAAGTTAGTTTTTATTTGATTTGTGAATTTTAAATCCTTACTCATTTATGCAATGATGAAAGTACAGTTGTTGATAATTGTTATATACATTACCTTCATTTATATTTTATGGTATTCCTTTTTTTATGATACATAGTTTTGTAGTGCTGCAAAGGGTTGCTTTTATTCATTACAATGTAATGTAGGCTTTTATTTCATTTATATCCTTGGGAATTTTTTATAGTCATTGCTATATCAGTTAGGTAGAGAGCAGGCAAGTTGTAGCCTTTTTTGGAGGAAAAGCAAACATTTAATTAATTTCAACATTGTTTTTATTTACTTTAAAACTGTAGGTATTAAATCAGTAATGAAATAAGTTCAAAGGTTTTTTATAAGGAGATGTTACAGTTTTGGAACATGGCATTTTAGTATTGCATTGTCAAAAGGTATAGGTTATAATGTATCACTGGCAGTTAATGGTATTTTTTGCATGGCTTTTCAGTATTGCATTTTTAAAAGGTATAGGTTATAAAGAATCACTGGCAGCTACTGGCATTTCTTTCTTTTTTCTTTCCAGAGCTAAGACACCTCTCTCAAAGTATACTAAATCTGCAGTTAAAGAAACGTGACCCCAAAATGAAGATTTTTGAGGAATGATTACAGCCAGTTGTGCATGATCACAATGTTACAAAACACAGTTCCGAGTCCCAGAAAACAACATATGTTACCCTTACGTTAAACAAAATTACTAAAAATAAAAACAATTTTGAATATTTTGGCCTGGGTGGTTGAGAGTATATGACGTTGATGTTCTGGGGCTTTGAGAATACCTGATGTCACGTGGTGCTCGAGCATTTTGGTACTGCCCCCTCCGTTTCTCTGCTGACCTCTTACACCACTCACTTGCCCTTTCACACATATTAACACACAGAGGTGTCATCTGGGTGCTACTGGGTGGCTACCAGGGCTGGGCTGAAGGTTAGGGGAGGAGGTGTGATAATGTATTTCATATTGTGATTACATCATATTTTGTTTTCAGAAGTAAATTTATATCACAAAGGTTTAAGAAACAGTTATAAAAGGTTGCCACAAAATTGTTTGAGAAGGATATGTGAAAATTGTAAAGAATAGTTTTAATGTTTGCCAAATATGGGGCTGTTATCCTGCTGCTAAATTAGCAAACTTAAACAATGGTTGCAAAATTTGTTGAGTAGCATTTGTTTGTCCAAGTGAAAGTACCGCCCTTATTCTTGTTGTGTGGGTGATTTCCATACAACTTCAATCTGTTTTAGATGCTTTCGATAATTAAATAATATCATAAGAGCTCTTGTCATATAATAACAATCTATATACATTCAGGTGTGAAAATGCTCTATATTTTTGCAGTAGTTTAACTAGGTTAGAAGTGCCTTGGAGCAATTATAACCCCTCATCCACTGAGGATCAAATCCACTTGTTATGATTATCATTAACCAGTAACATTTTAATTATTCTTTGTAAATTTATTGTAATTTCATGAAATAAATATTTTATTATTTCTATATATTTTCTAATGTTTAATGTTGTTTTTTGCTTTTATTTAGAAATATTTTTATAAATATCAAGAAATTAATAATTATTGCTTATTAGTAACACAAAATTTTTTTAATAAATTATTAATAATTCATAAGTTGGTACAGGAAAATTTTGTGAGTTCAGTCAGTTTATACTGCACTGTTCTTTGTATTTTCGAGCCTGTACTAATTGTTAATTTGTTGTTGCTCCAATGAGTAGCCAGGTTTACACCATACCCGGTGGCATGGGATTTGGTCCTTGTTTCCTTGCAGATCTGTTATTGGTTTAGAGTTCACCTGGGTGTATCTATTAAATTATGGTCTATTTACAAACGTAACGGAAATTAACATATGTAGTCTAGCTTGTCCTAAAACAAATTTGTGAAGTTTTCCCAGCCCTCTTAAGTAATTGTAGGAAAGATTAATTAAAAATGGTAGCTGCTGTTGATATGATTCTAAGGACGTTTATTGTCAATAAATTTAAAATATATACATTAAAATTAATACAATATTATAGGAAATCTTTTATCATGCTGTAGACATAATATTTAATATAATATGAAACTATGAAGTATTAAAACGAAGCATCAATACAAGTAAGTGTGTGTATGAATGTTAAAAATAGCATCTTCTGCAACTTTCCTTGAACAAATAGTGAGATTACATGGCCAAAATCTTTTTTTGGCTCTCTTGACATTTTTAATGGAGATTATTGCTATAGAATTCAGGCAGTTCTAAGACATGCTTCTTCTAAGGTAGTTGTTGATGATTTTTGGTTTGGAAAATGACCTCTCAGTTGAGGCAGTATTTACTGCCACCATAAGGAAAATCAGACATGGACTTACAACTTCAGGGAAGCTTTAGCACCTTGTGTGCAGATTAGTAAAATTTTCTCTAATATTCAGTAGTCTCAAGTGGCTTACAAAACATATTTTTAATCCTGTGTACTGTGTACCTATACCATGAGTAGTCAGATGCATAGCTTTCAATTATGTGTTTGCTTTGTTTCCAGAATTTCTTCATAATTTGAAGAAACCAGAAACAAAGGTTTCAAACATTGAATATTTGTAAAAATTTCATTTATTTCCTGGAAATGTTCATTAACCTGAGTCTTCACTAAGTCCGGGTTATTGTTAAACATTTCAACATGAAATTGCCTTTCATTTTAACTTCTCAGGAAAATGAGGTTGTAACTTCCCATTCTTCACTCAGTTTTGTTATCTTGTCACCAGGGAAAGACATTTTGGATGTATGTTCTAGGTATTCTTGAACAATTTGTAAATTTTTTGGTAAATTGTCAATAGAATCTAAATCTAAAGTTTCCAATACTGTTATAAATATTTTATGAAATCATTCAAAATAGTCTATTAGTGCTTTTGCTTAAAGCTCTTCTTTTTGACTTTTGCTATTTAATGTCACATACATATGTGTCTTAAAAACATCAAAATAACCACTACAAAGTGCATTGAGTGCTTGATTTTTACCAGACCACCTATTTGGACAAAACTTTAAGAAACAGAACTAAAAAATATGTACAGATATTGAACATAGTCAAAGATTTTGAATTCAGGAATATTCTAAACAGTCATTAATTACTATGTTCAATGCAGGAACACAGCAGTGTACATTCTTTGCCGATGAATTTCCATTTTTAATTCTTGCCTGAAGGCTCGTCTAGAGCGTATTCATATTTTCTGCTTCATGGTATCCTTAGCCTCTTATCAAAAAGTTTGTGAATTATTCAATAATACAGACTGTGGTTTCTGGGAAGACTCCTCATGGAAGTGTGAGGCAGAGAATGCCTAAGAGAGGACTCACCCTGTCGCCAATTGTTTACAAGCTTGCTAACCGTACGAAAAAGTAAAATCACTGAAGGACCCAGTTATGTAATATTGTATGTATTTTTTGGTGAATGTTCTTTAAATTCACAGTACTTTGTAGTTTATGCCTGCTTATTTTTAAAAACCAAAACTTTTGCAACCCTTTCAAGCCTGGCACTTGGAACTACTACTCCAACTCCTCTACTATAGTTACACTAGAGTATTTTTGGGATTATATTAGCAGAAATGTTTTACCTGTATCACAGTTCAAAGCCATGTATAATGTAAATGCTCTCAGTATTTTATAAATAATGTCCAGTTTTACAAGGGCCATGGTGGTACAGTTGGCTGGAGCGCTCGCCTGCCACCAAAGCGAACCAGGTTTGATTCCTGGTGGTGTTACTCCTGGAGTTTTGCACATTGTTGCTAGTTAGTTGGTTTTCTAAGAAATCTCCTATCTATCTTGCCCTCGCATTCTGGCTCTGCTCAGTTCTCGCTTTGCTTCACCTTCATTGGCTCTCAAGACCGCACTGTTAAAAGCCGCTTAAACCTCTCCATTTCATTCCCAGTTCTACTAAACCTACAGAAGTACTCTCTGTCTCGTGTAACTTGGCAATATTTTGACAGTTCAACGAAAGTAGCGCAAATGTTAACTTTTCGTTTATGTATCCTTTCGCCATCAGCTGGTGCGTCAAGTGGAGGCTGTATTTTTTATCAACACGCTGTCAGCTTATCCACTTGCCGTTGTACTGTAATGTTAAACAAATTTTAAGATATTTTAGACTGACATCTGTCTAAAAAAAATTGTAGGTTATAAAAGTAAAAATATAAAACCTTGCAAAAAATGCAATATTTGCTAGCTCTTTTTTAATTTGTCCGAGACAGGGAATTTGCGTTAACATTTGCGTTAACATTTGCGAAACGCTAGTTGTAACTTTTATCACACTTTGTACGTCATATCTAATATAACTGGAACTAAAAGTAATTCGGGAAATTTTATTGACAACGCACTTCAATTTGCCATCAATTCACCAACGAATATTGATTGCAATCCAGTAATTCTGCTATTACAGATACTAAACAGTTTGTGTTGTAAATATGTGACGTGGAATAACGTAAGAATTGCTTAAAAACTATTCACGTGTGTCCCACTTTCTTAATTTTATCAATACAATATAGTAACAACACGGAAACAAGGAAATGGGTTTTCTGGAGAACAATATGGCGTATAATTTACGTAGACGAACAATTACCGGCTGAATAGAAATTACTAGTACTCAAAATCGCTGTACACAAAATATATATTACTTTAAAAATTATGCAGAGCTGGCGGAAAAATAAAACTATTGTTTTATGTTTGTGAATTTGTTATATCACACATGAAGGCTATTCTTTTCTGGCTGGTAATGTTTCTGGAAAGAGCAAATAGATGACGCGCATGGTATGTCAGGGTAGGTATGAGCCATTTGCATTGCTCAACAGATAGCAGCACAGTCTGCCTCTTGTTCCCGTTTTTTTAAAAGTTGACTGTTCTTCTATTACTGTCTCGGAACGACACAAATTTGAAATATATTTCTTCAAATTATTATAAAAATATGTCAACTATATTATGCAATATTTCTGTATGCTTATTGAATTAATATCCAGCAGGTATGGAAAGCATGGTTGGAGACGTGAAAAAGGTTTTGAAGTGGCGTTTAATTTGGGTATGGATTGTTTTATTGTGCATTTCATTTTGAACACCTATACATTACTACTTTATCACAAAGTTTAGTTTGTAACACTAACAACCACTGTTTTGTTACCACATAAAATAAAATGTATTAATTAATCTAGGAACTCTTTCTTATCAACTACTTTATCACAAAGTTTAGTTTGTAACACTAACAACCACTGTTTTGTTACCACATAAAATAAAATGTATTAATTAATCTAGGAACTCTTTCTTATCACGTATTTTCTGCTTGTCTAACGTGCGTCGGCAGTGCACCCAGAATAGATAACGTAATATTAACTTTTGTTTGTTCGTGCATCAGCTGATACAGGATTGTGTAAATGGCACTTTGTTTGTTTTGTATACATTAAGTTGCCACTCACTGACTGTCAGAATCTTGCCAACTTATATGAGACAGACCATAACTATGTGATTAAAAGTTCAAAATGCAATCTTTTATCTCACCAAAGTTGTTTTATTTGCAGTTTCTCACAAAGCTGCACTTAATGGATTACTCATTGTTATTGGGCATTCATGATTGTGCCCGGGCTGAACAAGAAAACCGTGAGCGAGGAGAACAGGAAGAGGATGAGAATAATGGGTTTGAAGAAGATGAAGACTCCGAAACTGGCTCAGGAATTGATATCAAGCAAACTGCTGGAGAGAGGTGGGGTGGTACTATGGCCACGCCACCTGATTCTCCTCATGTTGCGTTGATGAGGGAAACAAGTTTGCAGTACGAAACTGGCATTGTGCCAGAACTGGACATCTATGCAGTTCCAAGTTCGGAAAGTAAGTCACTATAAGCTTCTGTTAACAATATTCAGTTTTGAAAATGTAATAATTTTTTTAATTTAAGTCTAGTTATCTTCCTACTAACTGCAATACTGGAGGAGACAAGTGTTGTGGATAATTTAAACCCTAAGGTAACGCACACAGTCTGCAAAACGCGTGGTTTTCCCACCCTAATTTTTTGTTGGTAAATTTTAATGTTGCGGTATGGCAGTTTAGAATGGTTTCCACTGACACAGGAGTGACAGAGAAAACTGGCAACTGTATACATTGCCACGCCAGCACAGTTGACTTTGCCACATAGGACACATCTCCTCTTTCTTGCAAGTGTTGTTCTATTAATAGTGCTGTTGCTTTCCTTCCCCATCTTGTGGTAACTCTTCAGTGATCATGCAGCAGATGCCCAATTCCCATTGTGTGGTGGTTGTGAAAGACGTGTGAGAAAGAAAGGTGACTTCAGAATGTAAATCAGGACCTTAGATTTTATTTTTGTCCACTATGTGTCTTTTTTTCTATGAAATAAATGTGAACATGGTTGTCATAAATAGGAGATGCACGAGGCATGAATTTATTTAAGATGAATTTTCTATGTGAATTTACTCATGGGTTGCCTTTGTGTAATGAGTTTTAAATAATAAGTAATCATGTTAAATATAGTACATACACCTAGCTGTAGACTGAATATGTCAAACTCATTTATAGTGGTCAAATCATTACTAAATATTTTGCTTAGAATAGCATGCTCCGTAATGCTTTGCCACTGTTTGAACTGATTTGGCCATGCTTCACAAATAAGTAAGGCTGATTTGGCACATGTTATAGTTGGCACTTGTATGCCTGTAACATGTTTCAGACTTAACCAGTCTGATGTTGTCTTGTTTATATCTGTATTATGATGGTTTCATTCTTTTTATCTTCGACAAATCACTTGTTAAATCTGCACTGCTTGCATTGCTGATTGTTTTGGTTTTATTGTTTTATATTTCCTGAATTATGTTTTCTCATGGTTATTCTATAGAAGTGACTTTTTCCTAGTTGATTTATTGGTTTAAGCTTCAGAAGTAATTTTAACCACGTTCGTGCAGACATTTTCCAGTTTGAAATATGCATTTTTTATATCAAACATATTTATTATGCAGGAAAAAAAGCTGACATTCATGAATGTGGCAGTTACATTTGCAGCTGTTAGTTTGGCAGCATTGCCAATGCACTACTTTGTATGTCTTATTGTATGTCTGGAACATATGCCATGTTGTAAATTTACCCTGTTATACAATTCAGCCACAATTATACAATTACTGTTTACAAACGTACAATTTGTTCCATTATCTGACTGAAACAACTTTTTCTGACAAAGTTTACATAACCTAAAAAACTAATATTTTTGTTCTAAGTGGACAGTGGTTGATGAGCTGTAGAACAACTAAAATATAATATTTCGAGAGTTGAAATTTGATGCAGTTTCAGCACAAAATGTTTGTTTGACTTAAGATTGACCTACACTTAACTATGGCTGTCCACCATCTTTCTTACTTACATGTTAACCAACTGCTTAAACAATGCAAGCTTCCCGTGGTATTGCACTTATAACATTTAAACAAAATGAAAAGACAAAGTCACAAATTAATCTAGAGCATAAAAAATATCTAATTGTTTTTATTGTCCTCAACACCCTCCCTCAATAAAAACAATCACACATTATCAATTACATCAGTCCGAGACTTATTCTCAACTTTGTAAATGGAGGTTGAGCCAATGCCTTTATCAAGAAGTCAGTCAATTGGTCTTCTAAACGCACATAGTGAAGTGTAGCCAATTGTTCTTCTACCTTTTCCTTCGCAAATAGACACACATCTGTATGTATAATAAGTCTTCTATTTTCTGCATTATTAGCAACATGGATTGCCAACTGATTGTCTTCGAAAATTTTTGTTTGTTGGTCCCTGGATAACTGCAAATCCTGAAATGGTTTCTTTAGCCAACAGGCCTCTACAACAGCTGCACTCATCACAAGTCGCCTGCCCAATTTGCATCCTCGAAACCACAAAGCTCGGGTGATTTATTCCTTCTGTAGATCAAACACAAGTTGATGGTACTTAAATGTAACACAGAACCAATTAGAATGCTGTCTAATGTTCCTCACTAGCGGACTCTTGGTACCAGCTTAAAACACTGACAGACCAACAAAGATAGGGTCTCGAACCCATCATTGCATGCATCAGACAGCCAATCAACCTGCAGCAATTTGATTACACAGACGTATTTCCTATTTTTCTTTTCTTTTTTAGACAAATTTTGAAGTTATGATTCATAGGTGTTTATATTGGCTTAAAGTTTATCCATGCCAAACTTCTTACCCTTAAGGTAAAATGTCTGATTCTACTTAATTAACTTTGTTTTTGTGTCATCAATTCATATTCCGAGATTGTTAGGCAGTCTCTGGTTTGCACCGCTGCCCTTGACCCACCCGGTGCAAGCGAATGTGTGTGTGTGCAAAGGCCATGCCAGAATTTGAGGAACAAAGGCATGCCAACGCTGATACTGCTGTGTGCCATCACGATAAGCCTACGTATTTCCTAAGCTCGTGACCTTCGGCAGATTGAATTTCTGCAGATATCTGAAAGAATTTTCTGGTTCATTGTCCTTGCCTCTCAGCGTGACTCGGGGTGCAGGTAACCTTCCAGATCTAGCGACTGTGATTATTTAAGCAAACGAGCCTCCGAGCTGACAGTTTTTGAGAGTTGGGAGTTTGGGCGATTGTGCAACCTTAAGCAATAGAGGATGAGCCAGAAGAGCAACCAGTGGCGATGGAAGTGACCAGCAGGAGTAAAATCTTTGGACTCCAAGCATTGGTGCAGTGAAGAGTGCAACTGGTAGGCGGGACTATTAAACTGGATGTGTGAGTGTAAGACATTTCAAATGATGGCAACAGACGGACTGAAGATGTGTTAATAATTAGTGTGAATTAAGCAACTAGTCAATATAGAGACATTGAGAAGGACTTTAATTGGAGTTGAAATAGACATTAAATATTGTGCTCACTGAGAATAATAAGAGTAATAGTGCAGATAAATATTTTAATGTTTTAAATAATAGTTGTGTGAATAATTTAAAATTAAATTTATTAATTTTATTTTTATTAAGACCTCCATCCCTTACAAACTCGAATACGTCCCTCTGGCATCTTGTAACAATATGTATCAACATAACCAAGAGCTTTCATTTTTAAACAACTACATAGTATGGATTTTATTTGTTTTATATCGGTCTTGTTATTTTCCACAATAACAGCATATTCAAATGGCCACTTTTCCACTTTTAATAATACAAACAACTGTCCATTTCTGATCTGTTGAAACGTAGTTTTTCCACAGTAGGATTAAATTTCGTGTCTCAATTATTTGGGGGCTTAAGACCATTTATTGATTTGTTCCATTTTAGAACTGCATTCTTTCGAGCAGTATTAACTCCTTAAGGTACAGAAAGATATACAGTATAATCTATATCACCATAAAGAAAGGGCCCTGAAAGAGGCATTTGGGGTACAGATAAACCCAACTGATTTGCATCATCCATAAGTACTAAAAATGTTGAGAGCTTAGCCACAGGTGCATAGGCATCTCAAAAATCAAAACATTCTGCTGGTTGAAAACCTTTAGCAACCAGCCTAGCTCTACTAGAAATTTTGTTACCATCATCATCAGTTTTTTATTAAACTCTTTTTGCTTCAATTAGAGGAGCACCATCTAGTCGTTCCATTTCAACTGATTAAAATAACTTCATGTAAAAAATTGTGAATTTCGTGACAAAATATTTGGTATTCGGTTTGTGAATTTCATATTGGAATTTTTTCTGTCAATATAATTTTATGGCATTAATGTAAAATACCGCATTACGAAACAGGATAGTATCACTGGTTTTGTGAAGCGACTTGATTTAGTGACTGGTTTTTTCGGAACGCGCCCTACTTCCTTCTTCTTGCTTTCAACTCATAATTATGTGAAGGAATTTTTTATTAGCTCTGACTATTTTCCTACTAATGGTGTAATCTTTTGAGTTTTACCACCTTTGGTAAGCGTTTTCTTTTTCTGTTAGTTATTTGTCACCTCAATAATGTATAACTATGACCTTTCCTCATTATTTTGTGCATAAATTTTGTATTTACAGCGGTTGACATGTTGTATCAAAAAATGCTGTATTGAGGCATTTCTCTACCTTGCTGCCGAGGTGTGGCAGACTATCTTTGTAGTCGCCTTGCGTCTTCTTGATGCTTGATGCCATTTTAAAGATGAAGTAAAACCTATTCTGGCGTTGTGAAGGGAGAGATGTCGCAAAGTTGGGCCACATCTTGGGAAAGTCCAGCCACCTCTCTTTTATTTTCACCATGTGCATGAAATACAGCAGTCAAGTCGCCATGTTATTTCGGACTCAATATTTTATAAATTGAGTAACCTTTATAGTTTTGTATGACTAGACATATTTTCTAATTCTGTCTGTGTTAATCTTACTTTGAACTCTTATCATTTAAAAAAACGAAATAACGTAACCTCCAAAAGGTTTATTATGGCTCAAGAAATTTTGTTGTTTTGAATTATTGTATGATCCCAACAAAATTGACAATAATTTTTTCCCTAAAAAAAAACCCCCTTTAATAACTTTTTTGTACCAAAGAGATTATATATCCTGTTACACATTTGAAATATTTATTATTATTTGTCTTATTAAAAAAATATTAATTTTGGCCACATGAATCTCAGTGTTACTTTATTTATCAAACATCTTGCTCTTTTTATTCTAAATCACATTTTGCTTTATTGCTATATATAATTATTATTAATTTTATGCTACAGAATCATGCTGGATGATGCCACTGGTCTGCGAGTTTTCTCGGGAATCTCCATTTCCACTGCCTTTATATTCGGCGCTGCTCCATTCTCACCTCATTTCACCCTCATCGGCCCTCAAGAAATCGTTGTTAAAAGCCACCCAAACCTCTCAACTCAACTTCTTCGGATTTAGGAGATTCACATGAAGAGAGAAACTTTTTCTGACTGACTGTGCAAGGTTTTCAGCATAATTCAAATTTCTGTTCACTAGGTATATATACATAAAAACCCTTTTGAGGTTTTAGCATATCCCACAAGCAATTCTTTCTTATATTTAGGATACCATGTTCTCCTCTTGGCTTTTCTTATATGAACATACGCATTTGATCCAAATGTCTTTGGCTGTTGTATTTCATAATCCTTTTTAACCACAAATTGTATGGAGTTGTACCTTTAACACTACTTGTTCCAGTTGTGTTCACAACATAAACTACTGTGTTAACAGCTTCTGCCCAGAACTTTTTCCCTATACCTTTTGTCATCATAATTTTTTCAATTCCACCACTGTCCTCATTTCTCGTGGATTATGTTCAAATCCAACAACATTCTTTTCACTTCTGATGAAATAAACTCGGTTCCACAATCAGTATACAACACCTTGATGACATCTCAAATTTTATTTTTAACCATAGCTATAAATGTTTATTTTTTTGGTCACTTCATGTTTATGCATGTAATAAAATGCACAAACCTAAAGTTAGATAAATTGTCTTTCAACAAGAGGAAATAATTATATCCACCAACTCATGACTTTTCCATGGGACCACATAAGTCTGTGTGAATGATCTCTGCAATGTTGGTTGACTTATAATCACTTTTTTTTAAAAACAATTTCTCTTCTGCTTTCCCAAGACATAATGCTCACAAAGTATATTATCATCAAAAAATTTTCACTATGGGAATTCAAAATTTTCTTAATCGGCCTTATATTCTGTTATGCCATTCTTCTGTGCCAAGAGTACAGGTTTAAATCACCAGAAGAAAAAGCACAAATAGTTTCACTTGTATCAAAGTTAATTTTACACAACTTTCCATCTCATTCTACTTTTGCAGACACCTCACCATCCACAAAATACTGCCATCTGTTTCCATTTTATAGTCTTTATCTAAGGTGGAAACCACAGAAAATAAATTTACTTTGATACAAGACCAAAAAGAGCACCTTGTAGTGTGAGTGGTATCCACTTTCACCTTTTTTTAATTTCAATTATACAGTAGAACCTCGATTATCCGGGGTAATGGTGAGGAGGGGTAGCACGGATAATTGAAAACCTCTGTTAATTGAGACACTTTNTTAATCGAGACACTTTTTATTTAACGAATTACATATGTACTGTAATATGGGTGTACAATGCCATGTTATAACGTTATCACTGCTTGAAATATGAAGTAATTAGTCTTTGTTTTTTGTGGTTTGAAATGGTTTTCCTTACTTCAGTTCTAATTTTTCTCAAATTCATGACGTCATGGAAGTCAAAATTTTCCTGTTCGCAGAAGTTCAGGAGGATATAAACTGCCTTCATTGCTTGACTTGGCTGAATTTTTTTCTTCTTCACAGCCAACACTTTTATCATTGTCATTCTCGTCGTCCTCTGAATCATCCTGTTGTGTAGGTGGCGTACTGCTTGTGCTGCCATAACGAGCTGCTATGTCACTGTCACTTAGTTGTTCGAATCCCTCTTTATCAACGTTAGTGAAATCTGGAATTGATGTGGCAAGCTCAAGACAAGCTTCTATATCCCCCTCTTCTATATTTTCTTCGTCATCATAACCTTGATCTAAGATTTTTGCCCACGAAAGTCTTAACGTACTTGCAGGTACGTTTTCCCAAGCCTCACATACTGCGAAAATGGCGTCTTTAATGGTCCACTTTTTCAGAAAATCTTTCAATGAATCAAAATTGTAATTTTCCTGTAAAATAAAACGGAGAAAAATCTTTTTGTACCTTCTTTTCAAACAGGAAATCATGCCTTGATCCATTGGCTGGATTAAGGAAGTCACGTTAGGTGGTAGGTAGTAGACAAAAATTTTGACCATCCTTTGTTTTCAGGGTAGGGGCTGAGGTGTGTGAAGGGGCATTATCAAGCAGAAGAACAGCTTTTTTTGGTATCCCTTTCTCATCCAGAAATTTTGTTACAGATGGTACAAAAACGTTGAAAAACCATTCACGAAAAATAGCCTGGTTCATCCAAGCTTTTGGGTGATTGTAATAGTCACATGGAAAACATCTCATTTCTGTTCCTTTAAAAGATCTTGGTTTTTTAGCTTTCCCAATTACGGTTAATTTGAGCTTGTGTGTCCCAGTCGCATTTGAACACGTCATAATGGTCAGTTGTTCTTTGCTAGATTTGTGTCCGGGAGCTGATTTTTCAGATCGCGCAGCGAGTGATTTTGAGGGTAGCATTTTCCAGAATAGACCTGACTCATCTACATTGAACACTTGGTCATGGGACAGGTTCAACGTTGNCGAGTGATTTTGAGGGTAGCATTTTCCAGAATAGACCTGACTCATCTGCGTTGAACACTTGGTCAGGGGACAGGTTCAACGTTGAAAGCAATGAATTGAATTCCTCATTGAACAATGTTGCAGCAGTCAAGTCTCCACTCAGAGATTCGCCTTGGATGTCCAACTGTCTTATACCGTGTCGAGTTTTGAACCTAAATAACCAGCCCTGGGAAGCATTAAATTTTTCCTCAATTTTCAAATTTTCATGAAACCATTCTGCCTTTTCACGAACCATTGGCCCAGAAATCGGAATTCCTTCAGTACGCTTCTGTTTAAACCACTCAAAAAGAGCAGATTCCATGTCAGATAATGGTGACTTTTTCATAGTTTTTCTCGCAGCTGAAAGCTCAGAAGTTGATTCTGCAGAAGATATGAACTTGAAAATGTCATTTTTTTGCTTGATTAAGTCATGCACGGTCTGTTCACCCACACCAAACTCATCCACAAGTTTTTTTGCACTTTCACCACGATCTACAGCACGGTTTATAATCAATACTTTTTTCTCTAGAGAAAGCACGACACGTTTACGTGTAGCACTCATTGTTGACCGCTTGGAAGGACTATGTAAAGCGACGGCCAGAACCAAAATGAGAAGTGTGAAATGAACAATTGAGCCGTTTGAAAAGGAAGAGAAGAGGGGACAATTGCCTAGACTAAAGTATGGCCGCTTACTAGCTAAATTCCTAGAAAATTTTAATAAAGGTTCGGTTGCATTTTTTTTCTCAGTAGTACCGGGTCTCTGTCTGAAGTTTCTAGGAACTTATATACATCAAACTTCCTGCTTACTTGCCTATGCCTTTCCTTTGTGCCTGTACGTATTTTAGAATTGAACCCCTTACAAAAACAAAAAAAAATTCTCCCGGAATAGTGAGCACGGTTAATCGCGAACACGGATAATCGAGACACGGTTAATCGAGGTTCTACTGTATGTCACAAATACCTATAGCATTCAAATCTCTACCCTCTCCAAAGCATAAACACAACTTACTTCAGTCAGTTCATGGTAAGTAGAAAATAATTCACATTGACAACACTGGTATTTACTTGCCCCACTTGCCAAAAATCAAGTGTTTAATTTATTTCATGACTATCACATAACTAACCTGAGGTCAAAATAATAAATGCTTCTTCTATTTTATCATGCAAAAATGTTTGGACTTATATTATTACTTGTTGAACTAACTTGACCTGTCAATTTTAAACCACCTTTCTTAACGTGTAAATCATATTGCAATAGTGGCAACATAACAGTGGAGTCAGTTAAAAACATTGGCCCTAATGTTGTGTATTTTTTGCACAATCATAACATTTGATCACGTTACCTCCCCTTTTACTGTTTTATTTTGAACTACTATTAGCAGTTAAAGCTAGTGCTATCTCCTTGTAAATTTGTTCCTCCTCCAATAACAGTCAAGCTGTTACGTTGTTTAGTGTTCTTCCCTAAGCTGACACTGAGTCCTATATCGTCAAAAAGTGAGGAAATTTTTAAGGTAATGCCATGACATTTTTAGTAATATAATGGTGTCTGAAATGTCTACTCGTTAGGTTTTACCAGCTTGTTTAATTTGGCTAACTCACTGAACTTTTGACAAAAATTTTGTAATGCCATCATCACCCTTATAGTGAAAGTAAAAAATTATCTGATAAAGGAAATAAATGCTGAGAATTTTTTTTTCACACACATTGAGCAACTTATTCCAAATCTCAGCTGCTGTCTGACAATTTAGTATATATGAAATCTGTCCATTATCAAGTCAAGAAACAATGTTATCTTGAGCCCTAGAATCCTTATCCAACCATCTTTAAAAAGCCTTTCATTACCTGGATCCAGTTTTGGTTCATAACCAGAGACCGGATTATATGCAAATGCATATTTTGGCTATTTTTACAGGTTTTAGCATATTTAAATGAAAACTTACTGATATCATATTTGCGCTATTTTTACTGATCTAAAAACATTTAGGTAGGTACGTTTCCAAACGTAACAAAGTCGCTTGCTACCAACCTAAATAAAACGCACTGCTTTCTTAGCATTCACACATTTTTTGCTTAGGCAAGTAAACACAGAATTGCGTGGGACAAGAACGGGTGACACCTTTTTGCTTCTACCACACTTCTCCCACAGGCCAATCAAAACAGAATACGCGCGGTTATGTTGTTGACATAATAATTTGCTGTGCACCGCTAGTTTCATTCGCCTTTGATTTTGTGACAATTTAAAGTGTACGATGCCTTCAGAGAAAAAAAGTGTCTCAACGTGGATAGTGGACTATCCTGGAATATTTGCTTATGACTGGAACATCTTATTTTGTCGAGTTTTTGAGAAAAATGTTTCATGCATGAAAAAATTTCAAATAAACCAGCGTGTTAGTACAAATCTTCATATTGCAGCATTGAACAAGAAGAGTCCAAGACAATAACTTTTAACTGCGGCAAGTAGCAGTGCCTCTACTTCTAAAGGCAAACAAAAAAAATTAGTTTTGCTTGGATTTATGTGAAGTATTGCTTGCAAGTAATATTTCTGTTTACAAACTAACAAATCCTACCTTCAAATGTTTTCTAGCAACACATTGTTTGAATCAAAATATACCAGATGAATCAACATTACGTAAAAATTACATGCCAACAATTTACCAAAATGTCTTGGAAGAAATACAGAATGACCTCAAAGATAGCATTGTATGGATTTCAGCTGTCGAAACTACAGACAGTTGCGGCTTATTTGGTAGCCTGCAAAGAACTTGAAAAGACAAATCATTCTACCATCGCCAGATTTGTGAATGAGGGTATAAAAAAAATATTTCCAGATCCTTCTGTAGATGAGAGTGTACATATTTATTTTAGATGCAGCCCCCTATATGATCAAGGCAGCCAAATCCTCCAAGTATTTCATCCTAATTTGATTCATGTCACCGGTTTTGCCCACGGAGTCCATCAACTCGCCGAAGAAGTATGATGCACGTTTGGAAATTTAAATAAATTGATTTTGTCAACAAAGAAGGTATTTCTCAAGGCACCCATTCGCATTAAAGCCTATAAAGAAAAACTTCCTACTGTGCCTTTACCACCTGAACCAGTGGTGACCCGATGGGGAACGTGACTTGAAGCTGTACTTTTTTACAATCAACATTTTGATGCATTAAAGGTGTAGTAAATAGCTTCGTCAGTGCAGATTCTATGGCAGTTTGTCAGTGCAAGGAAGCATTTGAAGACTCTTCTATTAAAAAGAACATAGCTCTTAGCAGTACCCATTTTTCCCACATACCGAAGAGTATTAAGAAGCTTGGAACTCATGGTTTGACGTTGAATGAATCCATTCAGTTGATGTGTAAAATCCACCAAATGAACTCGGAATTGCCAGAAATATTCCCGCATAAACATAAAGAAAAGTTCGGTAAAATTGTACACAACCACCCCGGCTTTGAACCTTTGTGTCTAATTAATAATTTTATTAATGGCACGGGTGAACTTTTGCCTGAAACGATATCTGCTAATATAGCACCTAAATTCAAGTATTGCCTGATAATCTCGGTGGACGTGGAACATTCCTTTTCCACTTATAAAAATATTTTAAGTGATAGAAGGTGCAACTTTGCAACTGAACATTTAGAACAATACATTATTGTAAATGCTTACAAAACCAACAAAGATTTTTTATTAAATTTTATCAAATAAACAAAACTATTCGATTTTTTGTTTTATTTTATGTTGCATGTTTTCACATATAACTTGCATATTTGCATGCATATTTCAGTATTTTTATGTTGCATATAATTCGGTCTCTATTCATCACCAGTAATTACTTCATTAACCTGTTTCACTTTACAGAAATACCTTGGTCTAAAACTTTGTGCGTTCCAATTGTTTTCTTACACCAACTTCATAGGAAAATTTATAGATTCCATTTCATATTTTCTTTGAATTTTTAGCCACGGGCAAAACAAACAACCATAATATAGTGAACACGCACAACCTAAGAACACAAGCTAAATGTATTGAATTATGTTTATATCAACACAATAACACATACAAAAAATTCAAACTTAATATGTCAAGAGTAAAAATTTTATGCAGGTTCAGCACAAAACCCTAATTTGACTGGTGACTGAAGACCGACAAATATTAAACTACGGTCATATGCCATCTTTCTTACTAAATGCTGTTCACGGTAAATTAGCACTTTTGAAAGCGCTGCTTATTTCATACTTTCAGCCCGTTGCATATCCGTCTGCCGTATATCAATGTAAACATTGCCACGTGGTGTTTGTTTAACCAGCTATTCAGAAGTTTGCTGTATTTATTTACATAATGCAACAAGTGAGTATCTATTGTAGTGTACACTGTAAGTACACGTTAATTCCAGTAAATAATATCTCTTTGTGAATACTGATGAATGTGATTTGCACTAGTTAGAAACAAATTGTCTTAGCTTCGGAAATTATTATTCTTTATCCTGTCTTGAGAAACTCAGAAGAGTCGAACACTTGGGTTATTTTTCCTCATTATATCAGCGCTATGCTATTTAAAACATTCCTCATTAAATATGTGCAAGGTTAAAATTTTGGCAAGTCATTAAGTATCGTAGACATGAAACTCTCCAAGATAATACCCCATATTCAGTCCATCTATATGGCAAATAACATGTACATATATATATATATATATATAACACAGCCGAAGCCATGCTTTTATTTGTTAACGGGGCACTCTTAGCAGTCAGGCCATTCTGCACCCGGGCCTCCCAGTTGGCGGGGAAGAGGGATCACGCCCTCTCAATGCAGACGTGACCAGCGCTGACCGAAATTGACGAAATCCGTAGTGAGCGTAGCTCCGATCTGATTTACCAGATCGCACCGAGCATGTTCTACCTCAAGGCCTGAGATCCTAGCACTCAGTTTACCAAGCGTGTGGTCTGGCCGGAGCACTACCCACACCCCTGACGTCATCTCGGGGACGCCCCCGGAGCAGTGCCCTGCTCACCGCCTGGCTCCTCAATAAGAGGGGGAATCTCTCCGAGCCTCCTCCAGCATGCAGAGTCAACCACTGCCAGCACGAGTCCAACCTCACCTGATCCGTACACCAGAGAAAACCTCCGTATGGGCCAAACAGATCATCCCGTGCTACCTCTTATTTTCCATGGCACTCATGGGTTTTCCAATGCCTGACCGCCAGGGCCCCACCCACGGGCAGGGAGACGCGGAGAATCTCTGAAAATTGGTGGGTACCGTCATCCTAGTCTGGTTTTATACCCTGGTTTTTCGTCACTGAAAGCCGTGCTCGCCACGCTGCCCATAAGGCTGGGCCCCGCTGACGTCAGACACGCGTCCTTTGCCATACATAGAATTTCTTCTCAGGGAAATTCCNGGCCCCGCTGACGTCAGACACGCGTCCTTTGCCATACATAGAATTTCTTCTCAGGGAAATTCCTGTTTTGGGCCCAAATGGCCTGAATGCCAAGAGGTCCAACACCCTGCCAAGTGGTCGGGCCTAGGTACTAACTATAGGCCCAAACTATCGGCCCAAGCTATCACGGCAGATACCCCTATACAGCTGCTAGGAAGCTGATTCCCATAGGGTATGGGCGGCAGAGCCCAATTCGTTTAAACAGGTGTGGCGCAAGAAGCCTTGGGTTGCCATGGATGTTGAGAGGATATAAGATACGCATCACTCATTCTTTCCGGAAGTCGGTACAAAGACATGACTCTGTTACTATAGCATAATACTGCCACACTGCCTCAAGTGCCCAGCCTTCTTCCTCCCACAGGAGTGACAGTATAATGCTCCCCCCAAATAACATGTAGGGGAAAGTGGGGGAAATACGAACACCTAAGGGAAAACGTAAATAAAACAGTGGAATTCGATCACAGAGTTTCTTTATNGGAAAGTGGGGGAAATACGAACACCTAAGGGAAAACGTAAATAAAACAGTGGAATTCGATCACAGAGTTTCTTTACTGTTTAATTATAAAGTGTACTTATCTGTCTAACGAATTCACTAATCAACATTTATATTTGTTTAATAAATTGCAACATTATGAAAGAAAAACAAAACCCTTAGTGTTCGGTAACACTAAGTGGGGTAATTACGAACTAACATTATTAACGACAGAGATCACATTTAAAACCCAACGATGTTGACTG
>NQII01002804.1:209703-294964 GCA_002778355.1 Clitarchus hookeri
TCTGACCTTTTACTGCCACTATTCTCTGATTTCTTTGGACCGTTGATATACCTGTCTCATCGACGTTAAAGATTCGATCAGGTTGAATATGATGTTTGTTTTGTATGGCCTTCAAATTATCATAAAAAATTGTAACGTCAGTTTCATTGAACGCAGTGATACGATTCAGTGAAGTCGCCTCAGGTGTCCTCAGAGATATGCTGGGATGTCTTTTCATGAAATTGTAGTACCAGTCTTTTCCGGCTAGCTGTTTCACTCGGTCGAAATTGTGCGGAAGTTTGTTCGTCTCGGCAAATTGGTACGCGATTTGGCGAATTTTTTTTATGGTTAGGCCATAATAGAGTTTACTGCATTTTATGATATAATCAACAAGTTGCTTTTCCTGATCGTCTGTAAATAAAGGTTTTCGTCCAGACCTTGGCAGTTTTATCACGTCTTTCTTTAGGTGGTCAAANGATATATTCCTGCAGCTCTAAATCCACTTGCAGCTTTTTCAAGGTTACTACAACGGTTAAAAGCGTTTGTAAACATTTCGATTATGTCGAATTGTAGTACCAGTCTAAAGGCCGATCGACAAAGTGAGCCAGCTTTAACACGCCTTCAAAGTTCTTCTCGGCAAATTGGTACGCGATTTGGGGAATTTTTTTAATGGTTAGGCCATAATACANGCGAATTTTTTTTATGGTTAGGCCATAATAGAGTTTACTGCATTTTATGATATAATCGACAAGTTGCGTTTCCTGATCGTCTGTAAATAAAGGTTTTCGTCCAGACCTTGGCAGTTTTATCACGTCTTTCTTTAGGTGGTCAAAAATTGTTGTTTTTGGAACATTATAAGTTTCTGCTGCTTTGCCGAGGGTGAGTTTTTTTGTCTTAACATCGTCTATAGCCTTTTTGAGATCTTCTAAACTGTACTTCAGTTCGGTCTTTCTTTTGTAAGTACGAGGCATCTGAAACAATAATAAAAAAAGGTTATGAAAAAAAGGTTAGGGGTAATGCCGAACGTTCGCGATTGCCCGACACGGAGTGTTCGCATTTACCCCGCGGGATCGAAAATAATAAAATGGCACAAAACAAATTAGGTTATATTTCTTTTGCCAACTGCGTAATTGTCATTTAGCTGATTAATATGTGAATATTCCACAATGTAAAAGCTTAATTACTATTGTAGATAAAAATAAAGCTACACCTACTTGTATTTACCAAACAATTACATCATAAACATACAAAATATTGATAATTGCATACCTTGATAAGTACGTGCATCCACGTCTCCCGTGTTGTTGACTGGCACTAGTGGTGGCATGATCTCTGAAACGGCGGCAAGTAAAATGTGGCTATCTCTTTCTAACATATTAGAACCATTGAATTCGGCATTACCCTGCGTTTGCGTTTCCCCCACTCTCCCCTACTCATATAAAAAAATGGGCATCGGTATATTTTCATCTGCATTCATATCTCTATAAAGTTTTAATGATTGTTAAACCATTAAAACTCAATTACCGCTCTGACTTCGTGCAACATAGTGTAATTAAAAGGTTGGATGTGCACCTCCAAATTCGACATATTAAAGTAGGTGAAACACCTAATTCTTTTTCTAAATCTGTCATTGCACTGTCTATAGAAATATTATCCATCTTTATTATACTACAAGAAAATATTGCAAAAGGTTTACGTTCAACNTCTCTTTCTAACATATTAGAACCATTGAATTCGGCATTACCCCGCGTTCGCGTTTCCCCCACTCTCCCCTACAGGCAGAACTAAGAAAAACGTTGTGCTTAAACGCTTTTAAATGACATTTTATTTTGTTTAAGTAGAATATTACAAAATATTCTCCCGCTGCATACTTTACAAGTGGGTCACTATCTGCAGACTATCAAAATTCCTACTGATAATGGTGCGAGACTTCAGGCACAAATAACTCCAAAATTAATAATTGTGTACTCTCACTATATGTAAGCATATAGTTGCATATGATGCTATGGATATCAAAAATAATTTTCATGAAACATCAATGGCTAAACTTAACTAATCCAAATGTTTAGGTTCATTTTACAGCACACCTCTACAGCGATATTCATATCTAAATAAAAGTTTCATGAAATTCCATCCTGAGAATTTTGTTTTTACAGTTGCTAATGACATGAAAATTTGTCCTAAACTTTATGAAACGAGAAAATCAATTTTATCTTGTAAAATTAGAATAATTACAGCGATGTGAATGTAATTTCACCAGAATACTATTACAACTAAACGTAACTGATAACATATTTTACAAAATTGCATTTACGCAATTAATACAGAATACTATTTCCATTATAGACATTGAGGTTATTCGTGGCAGCTCAGAATGCTCGCTGTTTATGTTGGCCCAGGCACAACGAAAGGTTCAACAAAATATAGAGGAACTGTGCCAACATTTAAAAGTACATGAGGCTTGTTCCACGTGTAATATGAAGCAGTTTCGTAGCGTTATTTCCTAAAAACTAACTAAATATTTACAGACGTATTGACTCGTATTCTCAATTGGTCACGTAAATATAACATGCATCCATTGAAGCTCCAGCATTGCTAAACAATATTTCAAATATAATGAAATGCACTGACCCTAAGTTTCTTCAAGTGTTTTTGTATTATTATAAACAAGCTTTAATTATATGTACACACACTGGCCAGGTCAACATATCACGTGAAATGTTATAGACCTCCCGCAACCAAAAACAACATTGAAATACGCAAAGCAATTATAAAATGTACCACCTTATTGACAACAGATGCATAGGCCTAAATTATATATTTATTATGTAAATAAATATTTTATATTTGGGGTTACAAACTGCCGCACACAAGACATTGTTCAAGGCACATAATAATAACTAACCAAGGAGTGGAACAGACACGAAAACATAAATTCACAGAATTCAGAGAATTTAAACACTGGATTAGAAATAGGTAAATAAAAAAATAAAATAAACAAACATTGTACCCAATAACTTTGAAATGTTGCACCAACCAAGTGATGTTATGAATTTCTTAGAAATTCTAATGTGTTATCATTGCACCATTTTTATTCTTATGTGCAAAAAATAAAATTAAAGTTAAGAATTTCAGGTGTCTTTAATGTTTAATATTGTGTCTAGTAAGGCGTTAAGATATGGAACTACTACTCCTAATTTGCTGCCAACTTTACTGTGAGTATTGCGGCTATTACTTATGCTAAAATGTATGCAGGTAGTGATTTTTTTCAAAGAATGATTTCGAGTGTGCTCACTTTATCATGAACTACCTATACAGTGAAACCTCTATTATTCGTTTTTCATGGGATCTACTGGAAAAAACACAGCATGTAAAACCTAACCTCAAAAAAAAATTTATTTTCATCCTTGGGTATACTGAGTTGATTGCCTGTAATGAACAGTGGGCATATCTTAAATACTGGATGAAAAAACATATCTCAATCATTCAATATAAGTATTGTATTTAAAATATTTAAATGCACTTAATTTCGAAAATCCCCCGAATGTTTCCATAAATTTCACTAAATTTCTGCCAAATGTAAAAAAAAGTGGCAAAAATCAAACAAACTTTATTAAAAACAATGATTTAAAATATAAATGTGCTAAAAAATTGTTGAGTTTGACATGTAAAAATCCGATTTTTTAAATTTATATTTTACTTCGCTAAAAATTTAGTTTCATGCTAAATGTTTTTAAATTTTGCCAAATTAAACATCATTTGCCATCTTGTGTGACAGTTGATATCACTGCATTACTCTTGAAAAAAGTTACTAGCGTAATTTTATCTTAACAGAATTAATCCCTGAAAACATACTGTTCCCCTTTAATGGTTATAATTTACATGGTTATTTACCGTACTGACCTAAAAATTATTACGTTTCCATTGTGGAAAAAGAGTAAAGTTCAAATCCGTTCCGTCCATTATGAATGTCTGGTTCTGGTCCGTACCGCAACCTTTAGACATACGTGTTTTATTTGCGCGAATATTCGTTTGCTGACTTGAAACAAAGAAATGCCTGCAATTATTATGTTTTACCTGTTTTTGGATGTGAGTAATTTAAATACAAATAGCGATTCAATTATCAAAAATAAATTACGTGGTTGTTAACAATTGCAACGTTTCACGACAACTAGTTGTGTATACTAGCATTTGAGGTTAGGGAGTGTCTGTTTACCTGCTCTTGGTGCTACTGAATTTTGGTAGTACCGGTTTTAAGATAATTTTTTCACAGATAAACAATAGTTCCGAATATATTTTGGTTTTCGGACAGAATATCTGATCGATGGATGCGAGTAAATGAATGATTTAAGGGCGTAGTATGTGGGTTTTTTTAACATTGTTTATATAGGATATTTGTTGGGACCATCCAAATAAATCGACTGATGCGGGAAAACGACATAAACGGGAACGCAACAACGAGGTTTCACTGTAATGAGGAGTTTATCAACCGCTTAAACAATGCAAGCTCCCCATAATAGTGCACCCACAACTTTTACACAAAATAAAAACAAACTCCGAGAGATAATTAAATTAATTCATACAAGTATGAAAAAATATCTAATTGTTTTTATTGTCCTCGACAAGAACAAATAGCCTGTCTATGAATAATTAGGAGTTCACTGTAATTATTATGTTTTATAAGTTGGTTTTTATGTTTTTAAAATGAGTGTGTTTCTTAATGATGTGCAGACACTTTGTAGTTGTGTATTCGTAAATTGCATTTTTTGTACTACTGAAAGAATTATACACCTTCCAGAAAAATATGAAAGCAATTTGTTATGCTGGAATGATATTTTGCAGTCTTGTATACCAGAAAGACAAACCTGTCAATCCTAGCATGTCAGAAAACTCATAAAGTGATTGAGCTGGAGATGGGAAAGTAGCAAAATAAACACAAATAGTGTGATGTAACCCATATGTTAGTCAACCTCACAAATTTTGTCCAAATTACAGTTTCTGAGGAATATATTTTGAGATTTGCATAGAGGAATGTTTTGTTACATTTTCACACAGTTGTTGTTCCTCATTTGAAATAAGTAATTGTAGTATTGAATATTTCTGGTGCCAAGGTTGGCAGCCGTGAGTGTTGACATGAAGGCGTCCGGGTTTGGTACATAACATTGGCGACGAGGTTTTTAAAATAAAGTGCTAGTGTTTGGGGTTGAAATGGCATCCTTTGTAAGAATGGACGAGTTCGAAGAATGTTTGGAAAATATTGTGTCATACTTCAGGAGGTTGTGGCATTATTTTGATGCAAATTCGGTACCAGAGACAAAACAGGTCTCGGTGTTGTTGTCTGTTATAGAAAAACATACATTTGCCGTGTTGTGCGATTGGTGTCTTCAGATGAGCCAGGGGACAAAAGTCGTTCACGCAGTTGGAAGTAGTCCTAAAGCACAATATAGTCCAAAGGTACTGGGGATTGTGGAACAATTTAAATTTCATGGGCGAGTGCAAAAAGAAAATGAGTCCATTGCCAAGTTTTCAGTCTCCATTAAGCATTCGGTACAAACAAACAAGTTCGGCACATTTTTGCCAGAGGCATTGTGAGATCATTTGGTTAGTGGTCTACGCATGCAACACATTCAGCAAAAGCTCATTGAAGCTGAATATACATTGAAGCAAGCATATGCATTGGCAATGACATTGGAGCAAGAAGAAAAACAACAGAAACTGTTCCAGTCTCCTTAGTTTGCATCAGAGGAAGTGTGCAAAGTACAGGTGCAAAAGAAACAGTCTCCAGGAATGGGGACCTCACAAAGTTGTATTGGTCAGAGGGAATGTTGTTGCTGTGGCGGTAAGGAGCACATAGCAGCGACATGTTCTTACTCACAATGTAAGTGTTGTAATTGTTCTAAAGTGGGGCATTTGGCCAGGAAATGTCAGATGCAGAATTCGGCTGCAGTATGTGAAGTCAGGGAACATAAAACTGAGGAGTAGGGAGTGGCGTACTAAGTGAGTAAATAACAACCGTAATGACATTCATAACTTGTTTATTGTGCAGCAGCAGCAGTTGGTGGCTACCGTGGGTTACCATGTATCGGTGGTGGTAGATGGCAGACCACTGACAATGCAAGTGGATACGAGTTCGGCAGTTATGAAAATCAGACATCAAGCTGCAAACGTATTTTGGGGACTACTTGCCAGTGAAGAGGGGAGTGAATGTGGAGGTGTTTTATAAGGAATATAAGAAGCAAATGCTACTATTGGTGGTGGAATCTAGACAACAGCAACTTGCTTCATTACTAGGAAGGGATTGGCTTGGACACATTTGCGTGGATTGGAACAGTATAAATGTGGTTTCGGTGGATCAGGGGCTGAATGGAACAGATACAGAAGGGGAGGGAATAAATGAGAGAGTGCTAAAAACGTTACTGTGTAAGTATGCGGAGATATTTAATGGGGCCTTTAGGGAAATCAAACGGTTTGTGGCAAACTTTACGCCCAAGGAGGGGGTTTCACCAGTCGTCCTCAAGGCAACGACGGTACCTTATGCACACAAAAGAAAAGTGGAGTAAGAGCTGTAGTATTTGGAACATCAACAAATCCTGGAAAAGGTTACTTACAGTAATTGGGCAAGCTCCCGGGTAGTGGTACCTAAGGCGAATGGCGAGGTAAGGTTGTATGCTGATTTTAAGACTACTGTAAACACTAAGAGCTAGCTCGCCAGTCACTTGCATGTATAAATAATATTTTTTGCATCTTTGGGGAACGGTGAGGTGTTTTGTGTGCTGAACTTGTCAAATGCTTACCAGCAGCTGGTGGTGGGGAAAGATTCGCAAGATTTGGTGACAGTAAATACCCATAGGGGTCTGTACCAATATAGGAGAATGCCTTTTGGGCTGTCTAGTGATCCGGGCATATTTCAAGCAGTGAGTAAAGAGATCTTACATGTGATTTCGGGTTTAGTGACATACTTGGATGATATCCTCATTACCGGGTGTTCAGTAGAGGAATGTGCAAGGAAATTGGAATTGGTGCTGCAGAGGTTGCAGGAACATGGGGTGAGAGCCAGAAAAGAGAAGTGCCATTTTCCTAGAAAAGGAGGTCAAATTTTTGGTGTATGTCATCAGTGGCGAGGGTATTAGGCCTGCCCAAGACCTACAAGAGTCAATAAAGGAGGCTCCAGCACCAACTATGATAACAGAGATATAGGCTTATTTGTGATTGATAAATTTATATATGCCAGATTCGTTCCAGGTATGTCGGGCAAGTTGCAACCTCTGTATAATTTGTTGGCACAAGGAGCTTCATGGAAATGGGACACACAGGGTCAGCACTTATTTGACAAAAGTAAAGAATGGATTCTCCAGCCTCCAGTGCTAGTGGTTTTGACCCACGGAAACCACTCATAGTAGCAAGTGATGCCTCGCAGTATGAAGGGGGAGCGGTGTTGTCGCACAGGATGCCAGATGGCTCAGAGCGGCCCATTTGCTTTGCATTAAAAACATTGTTCAAAGCAGAGCAGGGATATTGTCAATTACGGAGACCTTGAGCAACATCTTTGCTGTGCAGAAGTTCTACAAATACTAACTTGGCAACCATGTTACACTCTATACAGGTCATTGTCCCTCAACCACCATCTTTGGACCTAATAAGGCTGTTCCATCTCTAGCAACAGCACGATTGCAGCAGTGGGCTTTGCTCCTTTTGACATATGGCTTTCCCATTGAGTACAGAAAAGAGCAGGAAATTGGTAATGCTGATGCGCTGTTGAGGTTACCACTATCTCAAGCACAGGCCATAGAACAACCATTCTTCCAGGTTCAGTATCTTCAAAACTTTCCAATTACGGCAGGGGAGATTGCTATCGAAACGGAACAGGATGAAGTATTGAAAATTGTGAAAAACTATGCTAGGTATGGATGGCCAAACCTTGTGCAAGAAAGAAGGACGAGTTGGCAGTGGACGAAAACTGTGTCATGTGGGTAGACAGGGTAGTAATTCCACAAGTATTAAGAGAAACTGTGTTGCAAATGTTGTACGAGGGTCATCCAGGGGTACTTTAGATGAAAATGCTGGGGAGAAGTTATGTTTGGTGGCTTGGAATGGACAAAGAGATTGAGGACACGGTGAAGAGGTGTGCGGCTTGTCAGCTGTCTAAACATAACACGGCTCAAGGGGTGAGGATATCATGGCCGGAGACTTCTTGAGTAGGGGAGTGGGTACATGTCAATTTTGTGGAAAAGGAAGGAAAAATGATATTGGCCTTCATGAATGCCTATTCTAAATGGGTAGCGGTATGGCCAATGCAAAGTAAAATGGCTGAGAAGACAATTGAAAAGCTGTGAACAGCCTTTGTTGCATATAGTTTTCCCGAAAGGCTGGTGGCCGATAATGGGCCGCAGTTTCGGTCAGAAGAATTTGAGCAGTTTTGTGAGACAAACGCGATCACACTGCAGCTGACTCCACCATCCTACCCACAATCCAATGGAGCAGCAGAGAGAATTGTGCAGTCAGTGAAGAAGCACTCTTGAAGCAGACAGTGGAAAGTGGTCTAACAGGTGGGCCACCATCCCTGCAACGTACCATTGATAAGTGGTTGTTTGTATACCAAAATATACCATACACGGTGACTGGGAAAACCCCAGCAGAAATGTTTTTGAGGAGGAAACCACGTACGAGATTGCTGTTAGTGAAGCCGCCTGCCAGAATACCATAAAAAGGCAAGCAAACTTAGAGTGGGTGAAGAAGCCCAATTCAGTGTGAGGAATCCAAGGTTGGTGAAGTGTGTCCATGGGGAACAGGCAAGATTGCTACTAGGGTGTATTGTAGAAGGGGTGAGCCCAGTGACGTCATAAGATTTTTTCATCTAGATCACTTAAGCAAGAGTTACCTGCAAGAGAGGATGTCCTTGGGCGAACAGAGGAACACGCCCCATACTGCACCTAGACAAGGGGGAGGATGGAGCCACGTGTCTTCAAGGGAGACAGGAGCAACATCAAGAGTCGGAGCAGCATCAGCACCAGCGTGTCCTGTGACAGGAGTGAAATCTATGGTCAGAGCAGCATCTGCAACAGAGCGGCCAGAAATTGGAGCAAGGTCAAAAGTCTAACCAACATTAACATTAAAGGCACCTACAACAGGAGCAGAGTCAAGAGCTGGAGCAGCATCTGCACCAGAGCGACCGGCAACAGGTGCAGCATCCAGAGTCAGAGCAACATCCATACCGGAACAGCCAGCGACAGACATAATAGAGAACAGGCAACGGAATGGTTAAAAGGAGCGTCGGGCACAGGTGACAAAAGTAAAGGGGAAGAGAGTTTTCGTGGTTTTGGTGTGGAAACTACAGCTCCTCTGGGAGGGGGATCTCGTAGGTGCAGTGAAAGAATTGAGGCATCCTCCAACATGGTGGGAGTGGTAGACAAAAAGAAAATGTCATTAGACCATTTAGGGACGGCCGTAAATTTAGGAGGGAGAAGTGTAATATTGAGAATTTGTGGTGCCAAGGTTGGCGGCCGTGAAAGTTCACATTATAGTGTTCGGGTTCGGTATATAACAGTTATAATAGTGATGGACCAGTGCTTGCTAATCGATACTGGTTATCAAAATAAATGGAGGCACTATTTCCATATCAGTAATCTGTTCAAATTTCCAGTTTTATTGATTGTGCAATCTTGAACAGTCACTTTTCAGGTTAATTGCATATATAAATTGTATTGCAGGAAGCTGAAATTAATGGCATAGATTAAATTTCTCAGCACAGAATTTGTAATAAGAAATGAATACATAAGCAATTTAAAGAAAATCTTTTCAGACAAGTTGTGTTTTTTTTTGTAACTATTCTTCACTTTGTACGTAAGTATGCTTAAAATATTTTTATATTTTATTTTCTACTTGTAATAAATGCTTTAAAGTTTAAATTGTATGTTATACAGTCTGTTCCCAAATTTGTGGGAAGTAATTGAGGAGTGGATAGTACACCCCAAAAAAANTTAAATTGTATGTTATACAGTCTGTTCCCAAATTTGTGGGAAGTAATTGAGGAGTGGATAGTACACCCCAAAAAAACCCAAAATGTATCTGTGGACATATGTCCTATAGTCGATAGTGTTCAAGGTATAGACCTTCCAATATTTTACTGGATGTATTTGTAATTATCTTCCTGACACATTCCAGTCTGAATAGCTGTAGCCATGTTCAAGTACCAGCAGTGATATTTCACTTTATAATAAGTGCTCGAAATCTCCACCTTGTGCCTGAATGTATGCCTGAACATACTGCGTCATCGTTTGTCTGACATGTTCAAATACTCCAGGAATTACACATTTTTGCTGGCAACCTTGTTCCATTTGCTTTTGAAGCACTGCTATGTCTGGAACTGGAGTTGCATAAAAAATGGCCTTCAGATGCNTTAAATTGTATGTTATACAGTCTGTTCCCAAATTTGTGGGAAGTAATTGAGGAGTGGATAGTACACCCCAAAAAACCCCAAAATGTATCTGTGGACATATGTCCTATAGTCGATAGTGTTCAAGGTATAGACCTTCCAATATTTTACTGGATGTATTTGTAATTATCTTCCTGACACATTCCAGTCTGTATAGCTGTAGCCATGTTCAAGTACCAGCAGTGATATTTCACTTTATAATAAGTGCTCGAAATCTCCACCTTGTGCCTGAATGTATGCCTGAACATACTGCGTCATCGTTTGTCTGACATGTTCAAATACTCCAGGAATTACACATTTTTGCTGCAACCTTGTTCCATTTGCTTTTGAAGCACTGCTATGTCTGGAACTGGAGTTGCATAAAAAATGGCCTTCAGATGCCCCTAGTGGTAACAATCAAGTGGATTGAGATCTGGGAGCGTGCAGTCCAGACTTCTGCTTGTCCAGATTCTCTCTACTGAAATGTAGAGGCATCCCATTGTGCATGAACCACATACGGCGTGCCAGATGCAATGGGACATCCTCTAGTAGCTCATTTAATTGCTGTCACAAAGTGACAGTATGACTGTCCTGTCAAGTGTTTAGGTAGAATGTACGACCCAATTAAAAGGTCACCAACAATTCCTGCCGACACGTTAATCCTGAATTGTTGCTGATGGCATAACTCCACAGTGATGTGCAGCCCAATAATGTGTATTGTGAAAATTTAACACATCATCCTTCATGCAGCCCACCTCATCAGTTATAACACTGATGATAAAAGTTCTGATCATGACCACACATGTGCAGAAACTATGTACAAAACTCCAAGTGAGGTAGGAAGTCAGCCTTAGTAAAAGCTTGTAGTCTTTGAAGGAGGGGCAAAGCAGTTGTACCTGTAAAATGTTCCACACAGTGTGCTGTCCAGTGCTTTCTGCTGCTGCCAACCATCAGATGCTGTCACCAGGATACTCCACAATGTAGTTAAGAACACCTCCAAAGCCACAGATTTGATTCGGTATGGTGGACCAGCATGCCAACTCCATTTTTGAATGAACCAGTATCTCTTAGCTGTCTGTCTATTCTTTGAAAAGTCTTCCTGTTTGGTAAATGATGATTAACAAACTGTTCTGCGAACAGACATCTTGCTCTAACCGCATTACGCTAGGCAAGTCCGCACATTAGGTGCATGTCCACCAGTTCCTGATTGCTATAAGCCTCCATGCATACTGTATCTTGTGCAGAGCAACACTGAACCAGCAGGTTATAAGGGCATGGCATTCAACATGAGTCAGCTGTCAACAGTACAATGGGACGGGTAATAATACACCATTCCAGCTGATCACATTAACATGTGCACCTTGTGAAAGACCAACTATTACCAATATGGGTAGTACAATGATGGAAGGTCTGTAACTCAGTAACTATATACTTTAAGACGTTTATTCATAGGGACATTTTGTGTTATTTTGGGGGTATATGGTCTACTCCCCGATTACTTCCCACATATTTGGAAATGTCTTTTTTATACCGTAGTACTGGTTGCCAAGACAATCCATCCACTTTACAGAAAAAGTCTGTAATCTGCAATTGTTAACAAAGCTGAAGAAAAATCAGCTTCATAAATCCTATAAGTAAGAGTATAAGTTAAAAAAGCATCTTTGGACTTGCTACATACCACCACAAGAGTAATCAAATCTTTTGGTCCATATTGTTACAGTGAGGGGCAAACTGTAGGATTCTCAGGGGATATTATGTTGTATGATCCCTTCCAGTGAACAGTTCTTGGCTTTGGCCAGTGGCAAGAACAGAACCTGAAACATAGACTTACCAAAGTTTTAGGACATATCATGCTCACATGGACTTATGTTGAAGTTTCCTTGTGAGGATTAGGAATAGCATATATCTCACTTATAAATAACGAAATGTACTTCTGTACTTTTTAGTTGTTTATAATGACTTATAATACCAATTATATGTCTTTGACTTTTGATAAACTTGTAAAAGAAAAAATTATGGGACACAGTACATAAGTTGTGAATGAGTGGTGCATGCCACCTTATGAAACACTTGCATATCCATGAGGTTTAATTCTGGATACTTTAAACACCAAGACCAAAGTGACCTTGCTAATAGTCATTAAAGTCCTTATCACTGCCTTTATACTTGTTACAGTTGATTAATCTGCACATATTCAATCTAATTGTCTATTGTCATCATTCCAAATGCCTGTTTCCCATGCATTCATTCCCACAGTCCCACCAGTCAGTCTCATTCTCCAGCACACGTTAGAGTGATGCGGTGGTCCCCTTTGTAATTCTGTGCTTGCTTTTCTGGTTACTGGTGATATCACTACATGCCCTTGAAACACTGTACTTNGGGGGGGGGATTGGAAAGGATGCAAAGGTGCTGCATGTAATCAGTATTTTGAAGCATTTTTATGACATTCTTGCAATTCATGTAGCAGTATGTTATCATCAAATATCATTCTTGTTAAAATTATGACTTCCACATTTCATGAAGGTTGTACAGCTTGTTGCACTCCCGGCCTCCTAGTCAGAGTATAAATAAGAAACAGGATAGCAGGGACATCACTGTTGTTTTCTAACTACTGCAGCCGTCTGCTTGCCAGCTCCAACGTAATACACACTCGAAACTTTCCTGCAATCCTTACCTCTTCACTGTGTGGTAAATATTTTAATGTAAAGACATCACAAGTTTTGATGAAGTTAAAAAGACAAAGACCAGTTATTTAGTTATTTTATATTCATTTATTTTTCTTTGTTCATGTTTTACTCGATACAGAATACACTACACATTGATTCACGGCTGACTTTTACCGCGAGGCACTTGGCAAGTCGTGAAAATTGCACCAACAAGTTACTGCATTATTTTTAACTGAGCTGATGAAACTTTTGTCTGGTTATGCACACGCATACCAAATGAGTTGGGGAAAGAGTCTCTAGCTAAAAGGCCTCGATGCTTTCTCACATAGATCTTGCTAATTTACATGTTTAAATAAACTTTGGTGTAGATTAACTGTCAAAAACAATTTAAAAACTTTCAATGCGGCCTTCGATCTGCACGAGTGAAGTTGTTCTGCCTGTTCACATTACTTTAAAAAAGATTTCACCGGGCCACCGCTACAACCACCTTCCCATGCTATGCCCCAACGATTACTGTTTCTCATGACATGACGCTGGGCACCCACATCGATGAGCAAGTTAATTCCTGATTGGCCCATCTTGCTCACCTGAAGTATTATCCAACCAATTACCTAATTAACTGCTGCCTTCGTGGTGCCAACCTTACATTTTTGCCCTCTTGTCCAGCAAAACTAACTAAATGCCACAACTAAAAAATATAAATATATATATATATCCATCCGCAAATTAATATTAATGTATTGCCTTGTGATACCGAACAGCCTTAGTTATTTCACATGTACAAAAATAATCTAAATCATCCTTTATAAAAATTATATCTGACAATTCCCCTCATAACCTATACAAGCCTAATGCATAATCATTTGCAAGATCTATAGAAAAATGTTTTTAATTATAATTATCCTTATGTTTGGGAGATGCAAAAATTAAAATTGAATCATTGCCCTTAGTGACATGCAGTGTCACAAGCTGGCTGGTGCTCTTCAGTGGTTTGTGACATGTATTGGAGGTGGATATATGGGGAAAATGTAGGAGTGGCATTAGTCAATATGCTGTGTGTCATAAGAGTTAAGATCATGTCATAAGAACATTTACATCACACTTAGCCTTGCACTGACCCTTAGAGGAATTTTAGCAACGATGGGTGGGCGTGCCAAGGGATACAGCCATCATGCCCCAAAAATGCTATAGACAAATAAGATATGGCCATACAAGCTGTTTATAAATATTTTATATTTTAATGCAGATGTTGGTAAAGAATATAATATTTCCTTAAGCATGTTGCACATTGTCAAGAAAGTTATATTCTTGCCTCTCTTATCAATTTGGTTTACAGGCTATAACTAAACCTGGTGTTGAAATTTTTTTTATCAGTCATATAGTTTGCCAGACTACACTTTTGCATATATTAATCAAATTGACATTGCAGGCATTATTTGTTGAAAGACTTTTGCTGTCCATATGGGTCTTCTTAATCAGATTGCTGCTATAATTGAAACTCGTGCTCCCGTAATGAATTAATATAAAAATTTTAAATTGAACATGGCAATGAAATTTGCTTTGTAGAACTGGTGATGTACTTAGTCTACAGGTTATAGGCCAAATAACATTGAAGTTAACTTGGGCCTTGTTATGTTGCCTTTGCGTTAACTCTGTGTCAAAATTAGTTATCAAATTTGGCCTGTGTTCATGTTACAGTTAAGAAAAGTTTGTCTTTCAGAAATAGTAATTCAGTACTGCCAAATATACTGTATCTGGGATCTGAGAAAAATCTCATGTATACATGTGTATTTTTGCAATTAAACGTACATATGAATAGTTATTATAATTTAAAAACATTTTCATCTACATGCCAATAATCTCATCTCTCACAAAAATGTATGTCAATTAGCACATTTGCCTTCAATTCCAGAGTTTTTCAAATCTTTAATTTGTTTATCATTCACATACACACACATAGACAAAGCTAAACTTTAACATCTCATGCAATCATTACGTAATACACAATAAATAATCCACTCAGAAGTTGGTAGGAATACAAATAAATACAGGAAACAAAAGAAAAGAATCATACTGTGAATCTAATTGGGTAAAATTAAGTTACCTTTACGTTATGTTTTGAAGTTGAGTCAACTTCTTAGGCATCACTGATAATTCAATGTGAAAACACTCTTGTACAAATGATACCTGAACATAAAGACAACACAAAGTTAACACAACAATTTCCATGTTAATTTCAGTGTGAATCTGCCTTTATGTATGATGCATAGCTGTCATAAAAGTTTGTTTGTCCAAAATAGATTAAGTTGTTAGGGTAACATAACCTTGCTTTGCACCGGCGACACACCAAGTATAGTCATCACACTTGCAAAACCAATTTATGGGAAAAAGTACTAAAGAATATAAATTTAATTGACACTAAGTAACTAGTATGACAAAAATGTTTTTACTATCACCTGCATTAAAACCATTGCAATTTATACCAATCTTGCATGGTCATATTAATTAATTTCATAGTTACTGGAAATGCTTTTTATGATGCTAAACTACTACTTTCCAGAGTAATAACACTGAACATAGTAATTTTAATCTTTAAAGTTTTCCTGTGTCTCAAACACACAAACAACCAGTGTGGGTTTCTGCACTATACCCATTCATTCAACCACCCTTACTGATTCCTTCGTAGAAATGAACTAATCTAAAAGGTGATAAAAAGTATTCCATTGTCTATGAAATTCAGCATATCGCATACCTTATTTGTGTATAATCCCCCTTTATGTATATCTCTCCCTCTAGTTTCAGACAGGTGAATTTACAAAATAATATTCCATGTATCACCCCATTCACAATTTTCAATTTCTAAATTGCTGACACAGAAGCAAAAAATTGAAGCAGCCATGTAAAAATGTGTCGTGATATATTTACAAGATGGCGGTTTTCAATTGTATATATTATTCACACATGTAGACATGAGTGACCTAGAACCCAGCTACATGGCTTGGCAGTTTATTGTGTGTGTGCAAGCAGTCGGAAGCTATTGATCACACAGGCACTGTTGCTGTGTCTCAGTAATATATCCCTTGGGCCACCTTTTTTGTTATCAGAAAACAGTGTTTTATTTAACAGTATTTAGAACCGTACTCTTATATCTTCCATATTTTCTCATAATGGTTGATTTAATAAAGTGTTATACAAATGAAAATTCTATGTAGTATTTTTATTTTACAAGAGTTTAACTTAAGTTTTGTGTAAAAGTACCATATAAAACCAAGTATGAAATTATGTAACTAATTTAAAGGTGTTACACACATGTACTGCACCGTGTAATGCAGTATGTTCGTGTAACGTGTGCAAGCAACATCGAGCCTCACAATTTGATGTGCGGTGCATTGTGCACCTTGTCTCATCCAAAATTGTTATGTCTGCAAATCATCAAAGGGTGTTTCACACGCATGTTCCACATAGTGTGGATAGAACTGTGCACATGTCCTGTGGAATGTTGGTTGAGTCTTGAGCCAGCACTGTGAGTAATAGCATGTTTAATCATGAAGTGGAGTGAGTCAGTATTGCTAAAATGAATTGAGTTTTGCCAGAGTAAGTCATATGGTGCTCTATCAGTGTGAACCATTACAATTTTATTCTAAACGGTAACTGAAAACTTCTGTACGACTCTCCAGTTGCTGTAAAATAAAGTGTTGTGGCCAGTTTGTAGTGCATACAGATTGCCTTCCTGTAAGATGTGTCGCTTTGGGTACTATAAGGCCTAGAAGAATCTCAAAATTTGTTTACACTTATAACTCTTGTGTTGTCCACTTACTTCATGGAACTTAGTCCCTCAGTAATGCAGACCCACTGTAGCTATCCCTACTTGAATATAGCCTCTTTAGTCACCACATTCTATGCTTCTTCTTTAGATTGTAATGTATGTAAATTTTTGCTGTGGCAGCAGTTTTTGCAGATATCTTGCTTTCTCGGCCATACTATGAATGCCACTGTTTTTTCATGTAAAATAAGATGCGCTGTCATTTGCAACTGCACGTTGTATTCGACAGGGTTTAAAGGAATGTTCACAGTGCATGTTCACGACTATCTTGCATTACACTGTGCAGCACATGTGTGTATGCAACTTAATTAACCATATCAGTAAGTGGGAAATTTTTAAAATATCATGTAATATATACAAAAAAAACATTGGCATGTCACAATTTCAGAGATAAAAGCTCATAATCATTGTTACCATTATTTTTCAGCTGCACCATGGAAAGAGATATATTTTCTGGCCATTATAGATGTCTTAACACATTATGGTGTAAAGAAACAAGCAGCCAAAGCTGCCAAGACAGTTAAATATGGTGCAAATGTAGATGGAATTTCAACTTGTGACCCAGAGCAATATGGGAAGCGCTTCATTGAGTTTTTGAGCAAAGCTATTGAGTAAGAAAAGCTTTGTTTATTTGCATTTGGTAAGTTGTGAGATATGATTAGGTATGTTGCACTTTCTGTCTCATGTAAGTTAGAACTAATTTTTGTGGTATTTATAATATGCAATATTGCTTTCTTTTGCAAGTGACAACACAGTAGTGACATTTGGAAACTTGTATCTGTTCCTGTTTTCAGACAGATTGAATGTGAAAACTAGAAAAAAGAAGTATTATAGTATTAACAGTATTATAGTAGGGTGACCAGATTTATAAACTTACAAAACAGGACATTTTACAAAATTTGCCTTAAAACAAGACAAACCAAGACACTTGAATAACAAGCACAAGCGTTCCTCAATTTTAGGCAACTTTTTGCTGTAATGATTATTCTATCGATTAATAACACTATTTAATAATGATTATTATTCATTAAAAGCATGTTTTATTAAGTGGAACTGCACTGTGTAAAAATCATTTTATAAATGAAATTTTAACTTTACTACCACAAACAATTATTATATTTAATTTCACACATACAAGCGTGTGAACCTTTTAATCTTAATCTTTTAAACATGTTGACATTAGAAACATTGTTCTTAACCTTTTATTTTTCAAATAATTTTATCTCCTGTAAAAATCCAGTTGTGAAATTCTTTACAACCGAGATCCGGGAAATTAGTCTTAACAATGATAATGGCTTTTACAGTTTCAGTTATGAAAGTATTCTTTTCATCAATCCACAGACTGTTTATAATTGAAAAGATTCTTTCTACAACAGCATTTGTATCTGGTACAGCAAATGCAAAGAACACAACCACCTCTTATGTTTTGAAACTGATCAAATGCATTTTTAAGTGCATTAAAAACATAACACCATTTTTTACCTGCTTTAACTTGCAAACTTGAAGAATGGAAAAGCAGTAATATTAAAGTATTGTTCACGTGCACAATTTCATCAAATAATTCATCTTCATCTATCTGAACTGATAAGCCTGAATCTATTACTTTTATAACAAAAAGAGATTTGGAAAGGTCATCCCAGGATATAACCTTTTTCAGTGTGATCCAATTAAATGTTTTCATAGGTTCATATGGAGAAGCCCATTTTCTAAATAACCTATGAATGATAAAATTAATTTTCAATTTTTTCACATTTTGATTTATTCAAAAGACCTTCATTCTCTAACTGGGTCAAAATTTAACTAACAGCTGATGTTTGAAAGTTGACAAATTTTATGTTATTTATCTTTTCTTTAGGTAAATCTAATTTTTCGGCTATTTCAATTGCAGATGTGTTGGCCCTTTCTATTTTTTAATTGAATTTGAAAATGTTTTGAACTGACTTTGAAGGAAGTTAAGCCAAAGAAGTGACTGTGGGTTTTCAAAAAATTGTTTCAATAAAGTAGAGCACCTGTCCTGAGGCATGAAATATACCTTGAGGGGATCAAACATATCAATGACCCTGGTAACTGCAGGCAGCAGTGACAACCATTCATTTTTCACACTACCTAGAACCTTCCTATCAGTAACAATAAAATAACAAAATTATTTCAATTCTTCTACCCTTACAGTATAAATGCGGAAGTATTGAAATAATTGGTTAACTATTGCTTCAACATCAATGGGAAGAATATCTGTACTTGCCTGCACAGCATTATGTACCACATGTGCAGCACAACCAATCCCTTGAATGTTCATTGTCATTATGAAAAACATTGTTCTTTCCAGCCCACTTATAACCTCCAAAATTCTTATTGCAGTTATCTGCACAAAATGCAACAACTTGATCAGTTAAATGATTTTTCTTCAGGATATGTAGAACATGATTAGCTAATTTATCAGCTGTTTCACTACTTATATTCTGGAAACAGATTACTTTACATTCAACGCCCTTATACGGAACGAAATATCATACAAGAACAGGCACTAACTTTAAACTTTTGTGGTTAGATGCATCAACCATCACAGAAACATATTTAGCATTTGTAAGTTCTGCATGGATTTCATGCATTACATATGGTGACAAAACGTTCACTATTATAGATTCACACTTTGTTCTGCAAAATGTGAACTTATTTTCAAACTAGTCCCTTACTATTTGTGACATACAGTCGATTGACCTGAAAGAATGGTTATGCTTTGCCATGTGGAATGCAAAGAGACCTCCTGCAGCAGCAACACGTTTCTCTTATTCACTTTGTAGTCCACTATTTCTACTCACAAATGATATGAGACACTGGCTGGAAATCGTGGCCTCTTCTTGTTTACGTGTTGGATGATATCAGAGTGCCCTCCATGTTCAATAGAGAAATCTGAACGGCACAATATACATTCCACTTTGTTTGTTGTGCCATCTTCCTTTAAGAAGGGAAACTCTTGTTTTAAACTAATAGTGTAAAGTCATTTACTCTTCTCCATATCAGAATTTATCGTTCTGCAGATATAATCACTGCAAAAACCATGTGCAAGATGAGAGTGCTAACTGCAGGAATACTTTGAACAGTTGAAGAAAGAAAAACCAGAAACAGGATATCGGGTGCTATCTGGTGATAACCAAGTGAATTATTGTGAAAACATTGAAAAAAAACTGAGCTTTATTTTCCAAATTTGTATACGTTCTCTCATCTTGAGAAACGTATTTATTATAAAAAATGGTTCAAAATAATAATCTGTCATGATATAGAGGTGAAATACTTCAAAAACTTAAATCTAATATTTTAACAAACATTTATTGCCAGTTTGGAAAAAACAGGACTTTGGCATTCTGTTAAGAGTTTGTCAGGAAATCGGGACAGATCATGAAAAAAAAGGACAGTTCTGTTAAAATCGGGATGTCTGGTCATCATATATTATAGTTTGGAGAACCATCTCCTTTTTCAGGTAGTGACATTCAAACTCTGTCCTGAGTGTGTGCGTATCTTTGTATTGTCTCTTCCTGTGGTAGTTGACAGCTACTCTAGTCTTGTGTTTGATGTTTTGTGTTTTTTAATGTCATTCTGATTGTTTGTGGCATAATAACCCTGAAAAATCATAAGTTATGTCAAAAATAATTAAAATAATTATAGTCAATAACTATCAATAATAATACATTTTTGCAGCAATTCATTCTTTCACTCAACAGTACAATTAACAGAGTTAAATATAAATACGTAAAACAAATAATGACATTAATGTAAAAATAATACAAATATATTGTTACGTGCTTTCTGCTTCGCATTCTGCGCGAGCTAGTGGAATTGAGGGACAGCAGTTATATGATAGTGGCAGCAGCAAGTCAAAGAATTGTTTTGTATGAAAGAGCGAGCGATAGGCCGGTGGCCATGTATCTGTTACAGAAAGCGAGCAGACATGAAAGTTCTTTTTGGAGCTCGCGCCTTGCTGACCCCGAGAAGCTAATATTTCTCCATTTATCACGCAGGAATGTTGTCGTCATCACCATTACCTTTCCCAGAACCACTTGAAATGCCGAGAAAGTTCTAGACGGCACCTACCTCAATTATAATTACCATTTGCGGGCCTCTTAGAGTGAGTGATTAAGAGCCGAGAGTTTGGCGTCTGGTCAACCTTGAGCGACAGTTGGGCAATTCTGGAGCGGCGAGGAATGACTGCAGCGATCTGCAGGACTGTGGACTAGATGCGTGAGTGAAAAGACATCAAGACGATAGAAATAGACAGTTATAACTAAATGTGTGGAAATAATTAGAGCAGTTTAAGGGCAAGAGTAAAGACTGTGATAAAGACCTTAATAGAAATGGAGATAGTAATTGCACTCAATAAGAATAATAAAAGTTAATAGGATGCTCAAACTGGTAAATAACATATGTTTGACTGTTTGTTGCATTGAGAATAAATATAATTATTGAATTTAGTTCTTTTATTTCTATTAAGACCTCCGTCCCTCACGAACTTAGATACGCCCCTCAGGCATTCTTGTAACAATGTACATACAAAAAATAATGCTAAACACACCAAAAATATGACACGTTAATATAAACAAACATACACATAGAGTGATCAAACTCATAAAACCAGTAATCATAATTTATAATACACCTTTTCACTTAATCATTGTTATTTTCCTATTAACAAAACGTTTCTTAAAGTCTGTAGTTATAGTTTGGAATCCTAAGAAACACTAGGTTATTAATGACAACAAAAAAGAATGAATTGTTCTAAAATAAGTGCATAATTTACAGGATGTTTCAGTAAAAGCGTGCAAAAATGAAACTAGGAATAGGGGCCGCTACAAGGAGTGTTTTGATGCAGGGAACGTGTGTTCTGCGAAACCAGTGAAAGGCGATACAAGCATAAACATGTGGGCGACCCATGATGTGTTTGTGGTACACCTATCATCCAGAAGGTAGCTCTGTTGTCCCCACAGTGCCACAGTACATGCGAGTTATGGCGCCACCTTACTTTCATTCCCAGAGTCATACAATACGATGCCGTAGCACCGGTACAGTTTCACAGAGAGACAACCACCTCATGGTTGCAATCACTTTGAATCCGTAGTAGTGAAAAAATTCCAAATAACTAAACAGTATTCCAGTTTATATTATACTGAAGAGTAATATCAACACAATGAGTCAGGTGTAGTAGCAGAATGAGTGATAACTTTAAGTAAACTTGTGTGGAATTATATTTTACACCTTCTACATGATAATGAAAGAATAGCTTAGAAATAAGTATCACTCCTAGGTCATAAATATACTCATCTCTGTTGGTAACATAGTTTTCAACAAAATGTTTGTATATAATATAATAAAAGTTTTCATTTTAAGTGAAATATAAACTATTTTCTCTAAATTAAGAGACGTAGAATTAAACCAAAATTCAAACACAGCAGATGTGTCACCTAACTAGAAACAGTCTATGAAATTATTAAAATTTTTATACATTTTTGGATCAAGAATTTTTTATGACATGAGGAATATCATTAATAAATATATTAAAAAGATGATATCAAGTTTTCATTTCTTACTGCAAACATTCTGTTAGAAAGATAATTGACAAACCAGTTAACCTAATTCACATTTAAACCAATTGTTAGTAATTTTAAAAAAAATTATTGATTTTGACTTTTATAAAAGTGCTTTATATAAATCTAAATAAATTGCATCAATTTGGTTTCTTGATGTTATGTTTCCATATAAATTATTAACACATTTAAAACAAATTAGTAACAGTGGTTTTCAGCCTACTCCCCTAAGGAAAGAAGGCCTTATAAAAATCACTTTTGCGTGTGCGCACGTGTGTGTCTATCTCCCTCCTCTCTCTCCATCATTCTCCCTTTCCCCCTGTCTAAAAACTTGTTAAATACACAATTCTAATTTCATCGGACACTGTACATATATACTTAGTAAGGACATCAAATTTTTATAGTTTTTGACCATGCCTGGTGCTTTCTTTCAGAATGGTAGCCATTTTGGGTGATACGTCATATTTCAAGAACCATTCAACCGATTTTAATCAAATTTTGTATGTTTGTAGTGCATCATGTAAGCATTGAAGGTAGAGATGTATATTGTTAGTTTGCCATTTTGGAAGATAGCACCACGTGAAAATATAAAGCTTTTACATTATATTTTGAGAATTACTCTACCAATTCTTGCAAAATTTGTCAAGTAAGTGATACTATGTATAGTAGGCCATGTAAAAATATGTGATATAAATTTATGAGGCACATATTTTCATAATGGTGGCCATGCAATAATTTTAGGTTTATTTGGTATATCATCATACCATTTAGCTAATTTTGGCCAAATTTAGTATTTTTAAACTATCTATTAGATGAATCATATGAAAATGTATATCCACTCTAGTTTACCATTTTGTAAGGCAGCACCACACAAATAAAGTTTTTATGTAATCTCTGGAAACAATGGACAGATTCATACCAAATTTGGCAAACAAGTAATACTGGGGCAGGTGGTGATGTAAACTGGTATGTCTTAATTGGGTCAGGCACTTATTTTCAAAATGGTGGCCATGTAGCCAGTTTAGCTTAGTATGCTTAATTGTCAAAACCATGTAAACAATACAAACTTAAATTTGTAAGCTGGCAATATATATAACTATCAAAGTGTCTACTGAAAAACTCTTTGTCTGCCAATTTGTAAGATAGCGACACACAAATAAAGTTTTTATGTCACATCAAGGAAACAATTGATAGATTCGTACCAAATTTGCAAACAAGCAGTACGGTAGCAGGTGATGTAAACTGGCTTAAGTAAGTCAGATTTTTACTTTCAAAATAGCAGTCATATAGCAATTTTAGCTTAGTATGCCTTATCATTGGAATCATGTAATTAATTTCAAATTAATTTGGTATTCTTGTAGTTTATATTATAACCATAAAATGTCTCTATGCAAAATTTTGTCAGCCATTTATTAAGATAGCATCACGTGATAGATTAAAATTTGTATGTCACATCCCCAGAAAACCAACATATTTCCATGGTAATTTGGTAAACAAGTTATTAAATTGATATGTTTTGAGTGGGTCAGGCATTTATTTTCAAAATAATGGCCATATAACATTTTACCTCAGTATTTAATAATTACAAAACTACAACATAAATTTCAACTTAACTTTGTGTGTTAGCAGTATATATTGTAACCATCAAATTTGTCTATACAGAACCTAATTTCTCTGCCATTTTGTAAGGTAGTCCCACATGAAAAAAATTAATGTTTTTGTGTCATGTCTCAGGAAGTAATTACTCAATTCCCACCAAATTTAGCGAAGAAGTTGTATTTTTGTAGGTCACATTAATTTGTATGTTTTAAGTGTGCCAGACAATGATTTTCAGAATGTTGGCTATAACAACACTTCAGCTTAATGTGCTATGCCTACGAAATTATGTCACCAATTTAAACTTAACTGTTTAGACTGTATCTATGACAATCATTGAATGTGCTTAAACATAAAATTTGTGTCCTCGTTTTATGAAGATTTGAGGTTTTATGCCATATCTGGAGAATCAATCAACAGATTGCCACCAAATTTTACATGCAAGTAATGTTACAGTAGGGTATATAAACTGACATGTTTTAGGTGCAGCAGACCATTTTTAATGGTGTTATTATATAAAAAAATATAAGGTTAGTATTTTTTTATCTATTAAATATTTCAACAAAAATTAACCAAATTTTGTACACTTGCAGTATTCATTAGGAGCATCAATTATGCATACAGAGATCCTCTTTTACTGGCATTTTTGTAAAATAGTGAATGGTGAGAAAATTGAACATTTTGTCAGATCTCTCGAATAATTCAACTAATTTCAACCAAATTTTGCACACCATTCATGTCACAGGTGGCCATGTAAATGAACATGATTTTAGTGGGGTGGGACATTGATTTTCATATTGGTGGCAATATAAATATTTTGATAAGCTTGTGATATCTATCAAACAATTTAACCAAATTCACCCAAAATTGTTATGCTGACAGTATCTGTTAGAAGCATTATATACATAACCTTTTTAGGCAGTTTTTTGTGCTATCAGCAATTAAGAAAAAATAAAGTTTTTATGCAATATCTTGGAAACCAGTCTGCCAATTTCCACCAAATTTGGCATGTTAGTAATACTGTGGTAGTCCATGTAGATCTGTGTGATTTAAATGGATAAGGAATTTATTTTCAATATTATGGAAATAAATATTTTAGGTTATTTTATACCTGCCATATGATGTGACCAATTTTAATTAAACTTGGTAGTTAAAAGTAGCTATTACAAGCATTAAATATGCCAATACTTGTCTGCCATTTTCTAAGATAGTACCATGTTAAAACAAAGTATTTATGTCATTTCTTGGGAACAATCTACCTATTCTTACCAAATTTTGCAAAAAAGTAGTACTTCAGGAGGCCATGTAAAGTGGTTTGTTTTAAGAAAGTCAGTCACATATTTTTAAAATGGTGGTCATATAAACATTTTTGTTTTGTAAGCTGTAACTACGCAACCATGTAACATATTTCAACTTAATGTTGTATTCTGGCAGTAACTATTTAAACCATCAAATGTGTGTACACAGAGCCTCTTTATTCTGCAATTTTGTGATAGCACTACATGAAAAAAATACTGTTTTTATATTGTATGTTGGGAAACAATCAGTCTAGTCCTCCCAAATTTTGCAAACAAGAAGTAATAAGGCAGGTAATATAAACTAATATTTTTTAAGAACTTCATACACTTATTTTCATAATGGTGGTTATATAGACATTTTAGCGTGGTGTGCTATGTATATGACACCACATAATCAATTCCAACCTGACTTTGTATGCTAGCAGTATCTGTTGCAACAAATAAATATGTGTACACAGTCTTTTTTATCTGCCATTTTGTAAGATAGAGCCAAATGAAAAATATATTGTTTTTGTGTCATATCATGGGAAACAATAGACTAATTCCCATCAAATTCAGGTGACAGGTTATACTTTTGTAGTCCATGTTATTTTATATGACTTGAAGGAGGTCATTTTTATCATAACAGCCATGCATATATTGTAGCTTAGTATTCCATTGGTACCAAATAATTGCAAACAAAAGTTATATATAGGCAATATTTGTGACAAATATCAAATGTGATAATGCACAACCGTTTTGTCCGCAATTTACTAATAGATACCCATATGAGAAAATTTAACTTTTATGCCATATCTCGAGGACCATTCAACCAATTGCATAAATCCAGAGCTGGTGTACAGTCTAGGGTTACAAACATTATGAGTTAACGAGATTTTTAAGTTGGAAATAAGATTTATAAGACGTTTTAATTGAGCTCGAGCACCAAAATAAATACGTATTATCGAGGGGACCGGAATGCATTGGTTTTATACGAATTAAAGGGATTTTCTCAAGGGACCGACAAATTTATACGAATAATCGAGATGCGAAATATCGGGATTTCACTGTATTAGTTTTATTATACGGCAAATTACTCACATTATGTTGTGGGTAATTTGTAGTGGCCACAAAGCAAATAGCAGTATTGTTTTTGGTATTGAGCAAAGTGCAATTGCCACAATGCATAGTGAGTATTTTCAAATGCTCAGTGGCCAAAATAATTGCACAGAATGCATTTTCGAAGTTTATCATTACCCACTCGGCATAGTGGGTAAAAATTTTGAACAATGGACTAATACGATTGCGGGTAGCATATGTTCACACTCACTCCCAGAAGTTGTTTAGATACTTAATCGAAATGAATATCCACGAATGAATAAAGTTTTTATGCCATATCTGGGGAAACAGTTGACAGATTCCTACCAAATATAGCAAACACGTAGTACTTATGATAGGTGATGTTAACTGGTATGTTTTAGGTAAGTCAGACATTTTTTTTTCAAAATGGCAGCCATATAGCTATTTTAGTTTCTAATGTTATATAGTCGAAGAAATTTAATTCATTGCAATGAAACTTTGTATGCTGGATGTATATATTACAACCATCAAATGTGTCCACACATTATCTTTTTCTCTGCCATAAAATAGTATCACATGACAAATTAAAATTATGCGATATCTCTGAAAAAAAAATGGATTTCTATCAAATTTGGCAATCAAGTAGCACTATGGCAGGCCATGTAAACTGATAAACTTTGAGAGGGTCAAATACAAATATTTCCAAAATGGTGGCCATGTAAAAATTTTAGCTCAGAATTTTTTATCTACGAAACTACAAAAAAAATATCAAATTAACTTTCAATGCTGACAGTATCAATTCTATCCATCAAAATCATCTATGCAAGGCCTCATTTCTCCACCATTTTGTAAGATAGCCCTACATGAAATCGTACAATTTTTATGTCTATCTTGGGAAACAATCAACCAATTTCTTTCAATTTTGGTGCAGAAATTGCACTGTTGTAGGCTATATGAATTTATATGTTTTAAGTGTGCAAGTCTTAACTTTTGAATGTCTGCTTTAAAAACATTTTAGCTGACTGTGCCTTATCTGCAAAACTCTGTAACAGATTTTAATTTATCTTTGTATATTGTATATATGACAATCATCGAATGTGCTAATACATTACATTTTTGTCCTCCATTTATGAAATTGTCACGTGAACAATGGATGTTTTATGCCATTTCTCAAAGACCAACCAACCGATTCATACAAAAGTTTTACGAAGTATTGCTACAGTAAGGTTTGTAACCAACATGTGTTATGTGCAGCAGGCATCTTTTAAAGGGGTTTATATAAATTACTTAGATTAATTTGTTATATCTATGAAATGTTTCAACTCAATTCTACCAAATTTTGTATGCAAACAGTAACAATAAAAATCATCATTTATGCATACGGAGATCCTCTTTTCCCCAATTTTTGGCCAAATAGTGTAAGGTGAGTAAATTGAACATTTTGCCATATTTCCAAGACAATTAAACTTATTTCCACCAAATTTTGCACAACTGCAGAATGCCATGTAAAATTAAATTATTTAAATAGGGCCAGACATTGATTTTCGAAATGGCATCCATATAAATATTTAGTATGTTTAGCATATCTATTTGACAATTTAATCAAATTCAATCAAACTTTTTATTCTGATAGTATCTGTTAGAAAAATTGTATACATAAACTCTTTTTAGGTAGTTTTTATAAGATAGCCATGTTTAAAAAAAATTTATGCCATATCTTTGAGACAGTCAACCGATTTCCACCAAATTTTTCACACAAGTAGCATTATGGTAGGCCTTGTAAACGTATATGTTTTTAGTGGCTCAGGCACTTATTTTCAAAATGATGGTTGTGTAAATATTTCAGGGTAGTGAACTTGTCATTCAAAACATTAGACTGATTATCCGAAGTTGATGCTCCGATCCTACCTCCGTGATGCAGCTGATTGCATCCTAGCTTAATTTAAAAAAAAAAATTGTATTTGAATTCTGGGTAAGTCACTTGTGTATTATATTTGTCTTGGTACTGTTTCACATGTTTCTGGTTTCATCTCTAATGATATTGCGGTTAATGAGACGTTAACACCTACCTGTCAACTAAGCTTTTAAGAACTTCACTAAAATTTATTTGCACCCATATAGAGGAAAGTAGGCTCATTAGTTATCAGTAACTTCTTAATAAAAGGGTAATTCAAAAGGAAATTTTGTATTTGTATTCAGAGTATATTTTTATATTTAATTAATAATTTATCCATTTGGTTGATTCTAAATTTTATGGGTGGTTGAAAAAAAAAAGTTATACCCTGGATAATACACTGAAGAGCCAAAAAAACTGGTACACATGCCTACTATCATGTAGCCCCCCGACCCCCTGCACGCAGAAGTGCCGCAAGACGATGTGGCATGGACTCGACTAATGTCTGAAGGTATGCAGGAGGCAATTCACACCATGAATCCTGCAGGACAGTCCACAAATCCAATCTGCTCCAATTTGACAAAGGGTTGCACATCTGTCACGTTTAATGATTCTCGNCCAATTTGACAAAGGGTTGCACATCTGTCACGTTTAATGATTCTCGTCAGTCGTCGTTTGTCCCGTTCTTTCACAATATTTTTCCGCCCGCAGCGATGTCAAAGATGTGATGTTTTACCGGATTCCCGATATTCGCGGTACACTCGGGAAATGGTCGTACGCTAAAATCCAAATGTTATCGCTATCTCGGAGATGCTATGTCCCATCTCTCGTGGGCTGACTATAACACCACGTTCAAACTCACTTAAATCTTGATAACCTGCCATTGTAGCAGCAGTAACCGATCTAGCTACCGACTGCATCACGTTACTCAGATTGGTTCCATGCCTATACTTGTTTTGGCTCTTCAGTGTATATATAACAAAACCTACACTGTTATTATTTTTATGGGAGTAGTCACCTCTAAAGTTTGGTGTTAATAATCATGTCTATGGTAATCTACTTTAAACTCCAGTATGTATTCTTAATCATATGCAAGATGATTGAATTGGGGTCACTGGATGTGCTTGTGGCAGAGTACTGGAGTGCTAGGGTGTTCTGTGGGTATTCTCTACTAATGCCTAGGGAACATCTGCCCTCCATTAGAATTATTTATAACTTGATATTTACATAATGGGAAACAGATGTATGCAATGTAAATATTGGAACCAGAAAGCAGCACATGTATACATTATAATAGGTATGACACATTTAACGAGTGCCTCAAATCTCACAGTTGTGATTCACTGCTGTGTGGGGGCTTTACTATTCATGTAGCCATAGTTTTCAAGCAGTGTATGCCACAGTCTCTCAAGTACCTGCTAGTCTGGTTTGGGTGGGTGGATGAGAGGTGAGGGTGAATTATTGTAAAGTATAAAAGGGTGGTGAAGGAGTAGGAGGAGGAATGGGCAGTCGTGTCGGGTCACAATACCTCTGTCTTCATGCTTAGACCCGAGGGTTCTAGCCACCAACAGTGTGTCTGTCGCATCATGTGGGTGTGTCGGTATACGCATTTGTTTTACTTACAAAGCGCATGTTAATATTGCATCAACGGATCTAATTGTACATATTGTACATATAACTGGATCACAGAATTATTGTAGAAAATATCAACAAAAAATTGTAGGTTTGCCTTATATGAGAATTGTATAAAACACTATTACAAATATTACACACAAATCCCGAAGACTAGTGAAAGATATTTATTATTTTCTCTTGTCAAATGACAGACGTGAACTGCACCTTTTTAGAAGNAATCCCGAAGACTAGTGAAAGATATTTATTATTTTCTCTTGTCAAATGACAGACGTGAACTGCACCTTTTTAGAAGCTATTTTTATTCTATTTAAATAATGCACAAGATATCCGAAAATGTATCAGCAGTCAAGTTGTACTTATGAATAATGTATACAATCAGTCAAATAGCATATTTAATTAATAAAACTTTCATCTGAGATCAACCAGCTCAACAAGACACAATTTTTCATGTTAGAAAATTTAGCTTAAGATTTTAACAATGCAAATTTTACAGCTGACTTTTGGAAAACAAGGAAAATGTTCTTAATATAGATGGTTTAAAATAAAAGTTATATTTTGGTTATGAATGTGCATACAGTTGCATATGCAAACGTATACTGTATGTGTAAATGATTGCTGTATATATATCATAATTTGCAAGATACCTATATAAAATATTTTGAAAATTATTATTCCACTATTTAAAAAATATGATGAAAAATTTGGGGGAATTTAGTTCAATTGTTCCGGAAATATGGCAAAATGTTTAATTTTTCACATCTGGCACTATTTTGCAAGAAAAGATGGCAAAAGAGGATCTCTGTATGCATAATTGATGCTTCTAATGAATAGTGTTGTTTTGTTGCTGTTTATTATTTTTTTTAATGTTTGATATAATATACTTACCTAAATTATGCACTGAGGTGACAAAAGTCATGTGATAGCAATATGCAAATATACGGATGGCAGTAGTTTCCCGAACATTATGTATANCACTGAGGTGACAAAAGTCATGTGATAGCAATATGCAAATATACGGATGGCAGTAGTTTCCCGAACATTATGTATAAATGGGCAGTGCATTGGTTGGGCTTTCATTTCTAGTCAAGTGATTCATGTGAAAAGGTTTCTGACGTGANATGGGCAGTGCATTGGTTGGGCTTTCATTTCTAGTCAAGTGATTCATGTGAAAAGGTTTCTGACGTGATTATGGCAGCACGACGAGAATTAACAGACTTTGAACGCAGAATGGTAGTTGGAGCTAGACGCATGGAACATTCCATTTCGGAAATGGTTGGGGAAATCAACATTCCGAGATCCACAGTGTCAAGAGTGTGCCGAGAATACCTAATTTCAGGCAAAACCTCCCGCCATGGACAACGCAGTGGGCGTCCGCCTGCACTTAATGACCTAGACCAACAACGTGTGCGCAGAATGGTCAGTGTTAACAGACATGCAACACTGCGTGAAATAACAGCAGGAATCAATGTGGAACGTACGACGGACGTGTCCGTTAGGACAGTGCAGCGAACTTTGGCTGTACTGGGCTATGCCAGTAGAAGACCGACTNACGGACGTGTCCGTTAGGACAGTGCAGCGAACTTTGGCTGTACTGGGCTATGCCAGTAGAAGACCGACTCGAGTGTCTTTACTAACAGCACAACATCGCCTGCAGCGCCTCTCCTGGGCTCGTGACCATATCGGTTGGACCCTAGAGGACTGGAAAACCGTGGCTTGGTCAGATGAGTCCCAATTTCAGTTGGTAAGAGCTGATGGTAAGGTTCGAGTGTGGCGCAGACCCCACAAATCCATGGACCCAAGTTGTCAACAAGGAACTGTGCAAGCTGGTGGTGGCTCCATAATGGTGTGGGCTGTTTTTACATGGAATGGACTGGGTCCTCTGGTCCAACTGAACCGATCATTGACTGGAAAGGGTTATGTTCAGCTACTTGGAGACCACTTGCAGCCATTCATGGACTTCATGTACCCAAATAACGTTGGAATTTTTATGGATGACAATGCGCCACGTCACCAGGCCACAACTGCTCGCGATTGGTTGAAGAACATTCTGGACAATTCCAGCGAATGATTTGGCCACCAAGATCGCCCGACATAAATCCCATTGAACATTTATGGGACATAATCGAGAAGTCAGTTCATGCACAAACTCCTGCACCGGCAACACTTTCGCAATTATGGACGTGTATAGAGGCAGCATGGCTCAATATTTCTGAAGGGGACTTCCAACGACTTGTTGAGTCCATGCCACGTCGAGTTGCTGTACTTCGCGGGGCCAAAGGAGATCCAACACGATATTAAAAGAAATCTCATGACTTTTGTTGCCTCAGTGTATATATTACAGTGTGTCCACCCACAGGGAAAAGTCAGGGAATTTCATGTGATAGGGAAATGTCAGGGAATTTTCACTTGGGTCAGGGAAAATGTAAATTATTGTCATTCTGCAAAAAAATGGTTAGTTTTGCAAATATATGATAGTATAATTATAAGCACATCTGTTTTAACGTTTCAATTTTTAAGTTTGTGAACCTGCAATAATACGTCTTTGCCAAGTGACATAGGGTCTATATCTGCAAAATGAAGTATTTGTGTTTTTTAATGGACACTCTTGTGAAGTCAGTAGCGTGTATCACAAGAAATTGTGATGGGCTGAATAAAATGTTGGCCCTGCTTGCTTGGTCTCTTGCATTATAATTTAATTCAACTTCACTGATAGCATATTTGTTCTGTCAGCTGTGGAAAAATGTGGTATTGGAAGGTTTTGGTCCTGAAAATAGGTCAGGAAAAATGGTAAGATTCTGCTTGGAAAATAGGGAAAAGTCACGGAATTCCAAAATGGAATTTAAATGGACATCCTGTATTAACACCATGAAAAAAGGTCTGCCATGTCTTAAATATGTTATTTTTCATACCCTACTGTAGCACTACTTGCGTGTAAAATTTGGTAGGAATCTGTTGATTGGTTCTCGCGATGTGGCAAAAAAAAAAAAACTCAATATTTCATGTGATGACCTTTATAAATGGAGGACAAACAGGTTATATATAAGCACATTCAATAATTATCATATATACTGCTAGTATACAAAGTTAAATTAACATCAGTTACATAGTTTCGTTATAGCACACCAAGCTAAAATGTTTTTATACTCGCCATTCTGAAAATAAGTGTCTGGCACACTTAAAATATATAAATTAATATGACTTGCCCTAGTACAACTTCTCCACCAAATCTGATAGGATTCTGTTGATTGTATCAAGAGATGTGAAAAATCTTTACATTTTCTTATAAAATGGTGAAGAAATTAAAATTAGCCACTTTATAGACAAATTTGATGGTGGTTATAATATATATGTGTGTATGCACGTGCATGCATGTGTGCGTGCATAAGTGTGTGTAGTCCACATTCTGGAAAGTCATGGAAATTCCCTAGTGCTAGTAATTTTAGGGGAAAATGTTTTGTTCAAGTCTGCCATAACCCAAACTGTGAAAAAAAAAAATTTGCAGTTGGGGGTTTAGTACATAATCACATGCGCTATGAAGGGGCTTATGCCAGGCTCTGTTTGAATTTTCATTTTTTTGTAATGTAATTCTAGTTTCAAATTAAGTATGATGATTATAATCATGTGGAAGTCTGCATAATGTCTGCTAACAATGTGCAATGGCAGGAACTTTACTGTGAAAATCTGTTTGTACTTGTTTGTATCTGTATATTACCAGATACTATTAAATAAAAATGTAATACAGACCTCTGTATGATAGAGTTTTTCATATTTATTTTGAATAGAAGATTACAAGAACTGAAATACAGACAGAGACTAAAAATTTGTGTAGTACATGATTGTGTACACATGTTTGGTTAATGATTTGTTTCTGGTAATGTATTTCAGGTTTGAAGAAGTGTGCAGTATATATCTAGTGAAAACAAAAACTGAAATATTGTGAACTGCTCCATCAGGTGGCGCAAACCAAATTCTGGCGAGTTTTAGTTTAAATATTGCAACTTTTTGCAATAGTTGGAGGAACATTATGGCTAAGCAGTGCATGTTTAATAAACAATGGTTAGATTACAAACTAAATCAAGAATTTGCTGGATGGTTAGATTTAGTGCCTGGAAATTCTTCATTAGTTTATTGTAAAATGTGCTCGAAATATTTCAAGCTGAATAATATGGGGAGACAGTCTGTTCTTTCTCATGCTAAGGTACCAAAACATAAAAATGCTTGAAGTACATGTTTACAACCCACAATTTTTTTATTTGCTAAATACACTACATCTGAGCAGTGTGATGTACCTTAATTACTATCATGTAGCTCACATACATCAAATTCAACATCATCTGACTCATCTTGTAGTTCTTTAGCTCTAGTTTTGCAGCAAACAAATGTGAAGACTCATAGTAAATGAGGATGATGTTACATCAGCAGAAATAATGTCGGCACTATACATATTTGCAGGGAAGATGTCTTTGAACTCATGTGACAGACGTGGATCTCTCTTCTGAAGAATGTTCCACAATAACAAAATTGCTCAGAACTTCCCAATGAAAAAAATTAATCTATCATATGTAATTATAGGTTGTTCACGGTAAAGTGAGCACTTTTGAGGCCCTAGTTACTTTTTCCTTTCAGCCATTTTTTATCCTTTAACCCACTTTTAAATAAATAGTTCCATCTAAGTAATAAACATAGTGTGTATATTCCACCAAACTTGGAAGTTAACATCTAAGGCTAAAATAACATATATTTATTGACTATTATTCCAAACGAGAGAGCTTTCAAAAGTGCTAATTTTACTGTGAATAGCCTATAATCATGGATTAGCCCCTTGTTTTAAATATTGTTTGCAGTTTTACTTGAACGACTACAGTGATCATAGTGTTTTTTGATGAATCTCATAATGAGATGCAGGGGGGTCAAATGGACATGGTTGTATGCTTTTGGAATATCAACCAACAAAGAGTTTGTACACGTTACTGGAACAGTGTTTTCTTAGGACGTGCATTGCTGGATTGTAGGATTCTCTGAAGGCTTTATGCTGCCTTTAGATAACTTGTAACTTTTGATGAATGGCCCAAATGTAAATCATTGTTTTCTAAAGAAACTTGAAAACAAACTGAAAGTAGACAACCCAGATGGGAAATCTCTTCTTGATGTTGGCACCTGTGACCTACATACAGTTAATGGAGCTGTGAAGATGTGTCATCAAACAGCTGATTGTGATGTTTATCATGTTCTAAGAGCCATGTATGGTCTTCTCAAAGACAGCCCAGCACGTCAGGCAAAGTACACAGAAGTGCCAGGGAGTAAAGATTTTCCCTTCAAGTTTACTTCTGAGAGGTGGCTAGAAAATGGTGCATGTGTTCAACAAACACTGAAAATTTATGATTGTGTTTATAAATTAGTTAAAAGAAGAATCCATACCAGGAAATAACCACAACTGTATCAAAGAAGCTATTGATGATTCTCTTCTGAAAGTTAAATTGGCTGCTTTCAAAAGTCTAATATCAGAGTGTGAACCCTTCCGAAAGAGGTTCAAAGTCAAAAACCATTGGTGCCTTTCCTGTACACAGCACTTGTAGAAGTTGTTAGGAATCTTCTAATGAGATTTGTGAAGCAATAAAAGATTGCTGAAGCCAGTATTAGGTATAAACTTATGACTTTAGATCTATCTGACAGTGAAAACCTCATTCCAACAGATAAAGTTGATGTTTGGATATGCTGCCAAAAAGATACTTAAAAAAGTTGAGTGTTCTGACAAGATCAAAATGTTGTTTAAAAATGAGTTTCGAAGAATTCTTTTCAACATTGTAGAAAAGCTAAAATTTAAAATCCCTCTGAAATCACATCTTGTACGAGGGTTAACTTGCTTTGATCCAAAAGTTATTCTCTTATAGTCAGGTTTGGGTTTGAAGAGAGTTGATGTTGTCCTAGAAGAGTTACATGGTGCCAAATGAGTATGCAAAAAGCCTGGCTGAAAGGGCCAAAAAGTATTATGTTACTCTGACTGTTGAAGCTCAATCGGAGAAGTGGAAGAAGAGTTCACTAATTTTGTATCTTATAAGGACACTCTTGGACTTGATGAATTTTTTCATTCACTTATTGGCAATGACAAGAGATTTGAGGATTAATAGCATGTCACGAAGCTGCGTTTTATTTTGTCACATGGGAATGCTTCCGTTGAAAGTGGCTTTGTAGTAAACAAGTCTCTCCTTGCTAAAAATTTATTAGAAGAATCTTTAGTGACTCAGCGTTATATTTATGATACTGTGAATAATATGGGTGGAGCACAAGAGGTGACTATTACAAGAAGTATGCTTACTTCTGTGCTAGCTGCAAGGCGAAGATACCAAGATTATTTGGGAAAGAAAAAGGAGTTGAATGTAGAAGAAGAGAAACAAAGGAGAGAAAAAAGGAAAATTGAGCAACAGCTCAGGCAGCACAAAATAGGCAAATTATTAAAAAGAATAATTACCAGGGAAATTTGAAATTCTGGTCAAAGCAAATTCAGGGAAATTTTATTACAGATTTGTGTGGACATTTTGTGTGTAAATATAATATAGTAGCCAGCATAAAAAGTTAGGTCCTAAGTTGAAATCTATTTGGTAGTTTCGTAGATGTAACAAACTGAGCTAAAATGTTTATATTGCTGCCATTTTGAAAGTAAATGTTTTACCCACCCAAAACATAAAATTTCATGGCCTGCTATACTGCAACTTGATAGCCAAATTTAGTAGGAATTTGTTATTTTTTCCAAAGATATGACATAAGAATTTTATTTGAAATGTGAAGATATATCACCAGATGACAGACTAGAGAGACTTTGTATACACACACATGAGAGTTTACTATACACTGCCAGTATACAAAATAAGTTGGGAATAATTAATGATTTTGGCGATACAGCATACTAAAAATTGAAATGGCAAAATGGCCACCATGTTTAAAATAAGTGCATGATGTACTTAAAATATACCATTTTACATCAACTGCCATAGTACTACATGCTTGCCAAATTTGGTAAGAATCAATCAATTGTTTCCTGAGATATTACATAAAAATTCAATTTAGTAGTGATGCACTATCTTACATAATTGCAGACAAAAGAGGCCTTGTGTGAACACATTTGGTAGTTGATATATGTATAGCCAGTATACAAATTTTAGTTGTAATTGATTACACGTTTTCAACGATGTATCGTACTATGATAAAATGGCAGTCTGCCATCTATTTTTAAAATAAGTAAGGGAAAATTATACAAGAGTACACACAATACATTTTATGCCTTAAAATTTTTTTACTCAACATCAAATAGATATAACACACTATTGCTATGTGGAGCTATATAGTGCAGCAGAAAACCCCCAAGGTATCTAATAAAAAGCAAATAAATAATATTTATATGTGTGTGTAAATGCGCACTATTAGACGCCAGGGCGTAAGTGGTCATGGCATCTGCTAAGAGTATGCACATGCTCTTCATGGGGATGGAAGTAAGAGATAATATCACAACTTTATAAGTGTTACATAAATCACTGTTAAATGACATACTGAAAATAAACTCAACTGTAAAATTAAAAATTATTAAATTTAAAGTAAAAACATTTCTAGAGCCATGAATAAATTATGCACTAGCAGTTGTCGTACATAAATTGGCCAGTTAAGTCATAACCTGAGCACTATTCATGCCACCATTCATAACTGTTGCTGCACTGTACGCAGTCTTCCTCGAAATATTCACCATACTCTCCACAAAATGTTTTTTCCTGGGTTTCGATAGCCTTGGGCNCGAAATATTCACCATACTCTCCACAAAATGTTTTTTCCTGGGTTTCGATAGCCTTGGGCGAGGAAGGTGGTTTCTTTGACGTATATGGCTTTGCAAAATCAAGTTTTCTTGATGCGTTTCCCAGTTTTCTCTTAATCCTTTCTTTTCTTTTCTCTTCTTTCTCAGATTTCTCCATTTATTTTTGTTCCAGGGTGTTTTTTAATGGTATTGCTGACAAAATTTTAGACTTCTGAGATGCTCTACCTCTCTTCTTTTCTTTTCTGCTTTGAGGAAATGGATCAATCGACTGTATGTTTATTCCCTTTGATGAACATTGACCTGAGGTAGAATTATTACTGTCATTTTCTGAAGTCTGAATATGTTCTGTATCTTCCACAGCATCTACAGCATCATCTATAAAGTTTTCAGCCACTTCTTCAATATTTGTAGATGGCTACATTGTGTTAGTAGGGGGTCTACAGCATTCTCAGCACACTGAACAGTTTTATTTGGTTCATCTATGTAGGGTACCTCTGCTGGAGCAAAGTCTTTGTCTGAAAAGACATCAGGGTTGTACGCAAAAATACCTGTCAATGAAAAACCATGTTCAGCTCTCCCTACTGTGCCAATTCTTGACTAAGCTGCACAAAATGAAGCTGCAACTTGCATTTGTGTGACAGCTTGACCTGAGTGGTTAAGCAACCATTTGTCCACCTATTGTGTGTAGGCTACTTTTAGATGGCCAAACAAACATTTATTAAGAGGCAGAATCATGTGACTAGAGTATGGCGGTAGTGAAAGCAAACTAATGTAATTCTCTCTGCAAAAGAGAACTGCAGGGAGAGTGCAATGTGAAGCATGTTTATCTAGGATCAATATTGTTGTTTTTACATCGGCAGTGAAATACTTTAGCCAGTCAACGAAAAGTTCAGAACTCATGTAGCCTGTATCAGAAATAAGAGGCATGGTTGCTGTTGGTACATCTTTGAACAGCTCAGAATTCATCTGGTTGCAAGGAAAAATTATAGCTGTTGGAACGTAGAAGCCACTTGCACTCGTACAACAAACGGCAGTCACTAGTTTGCCCCATTCTCCCGAAGATACTTTGCAGACTGTCTTCTTTCCTTTCTTTATTTGGAACAATCAAAAAACCAAACTCGTCCATGTTCAAGATTCTGTTGGGTGGAAACTTGCTCTCTTCGTAGCACTTCTTCAAATTCCCAAAAAATTTCTCAACTTGAATTTTGTTCAATCCCATTGCATAGCTAGACTGCACTGTTGTGGATTTCGAAGCGAGAGCCCTTGCCGTTTGCAGAATCTTTCCTCATAATCTTTACCTGCAACCATTTTATCACTGTTAACCTGCTACTGACTCCTTTTAATTGCACTAATTCCAAAGCCAGCTTTATCAGTTCTCTTCTACTCAAGCCATAAAACCTGGAATCCAGCTGCCGACAGTGTTCCACCAGTTCATTTTCCATGTCTGCAGTAAATATATTTTTTAATCTTTCAAGGGATGTTGGGACCGTTCCTTGAAACATAACACAAGGCTAATGAGAAACCTAAAAATTTAAAGTGCAATGCAACAGCCAAGTTCATGAATTTATATATTTTTCCTTATATCACAATGGAATTTCCCCACCTCCTGGCTGCCCAAATAACAATTAAGTTCTATTGTTAATTGTGTAAGGTTAGTGTTTTCTTACAGTAAATGCTGCTTATGATATAATATAACATACTTCTTAAATATCTGCCCGTCTTAAATATCCTAAATATCTGCCCGTCCCCCTAAGGAAAGTCTGAAGTGACGCATATTTTCCCCCTTATCCCCCAACCCCCACCCCTTGTGCGGGACTATCCCAGTAAAAATCTGAAATTATGCTCCTGGCACTTTTTGTAAATTCATAATTAGTCGTGAAAATGTGCCTTTTTTTTTTCTGGAATTTCNCTTTTACGAAGAGTGGATTAATTTGTACCCAGGTGTTTGGCAACTTGGCGTTTGCTCTGCCCTTCTGCGATCATTCTTCCTGCTTGTTCAAGTTTTTCTTGCGTGAAAATGAGCTTCCTTTTGGTGGTTATTTTATATCTCCTCGTGCTCAGGGAAATTTATCAAAAAATTAAATAATGTATTACTTACTAAGAATAGCGCACAAAATATACTTTTATAGACCTATATTATCGTTAATGGTTCTTAGTGAAATCATGTTTTTTATTTTAGATACATGTTGCACAGAAGAGGGTAAGAGTATGCACCAGGTGGGCATGAGTACGCATGGAACAAGCTGCAAACGCATTACTCGCCACCTAGCTGCGGACTCTTGAACCCCCTTCTAATCGTTAGCTTTTACATGCTGAAAAGTAGCACTAGTATTTCAAAGGTATGTTGTCACACATCATTCTCTTCTATGCAAATACAGCTATTGCAGGATATAAATATATTAACTACTATTATTTTGATTTTTCAGCAGACCTTTTCATAACAATGAAAAAGGTTATAGTTTTTAGACTGATAATCAATTTTTACCTCCTACTGCCACATAATATTTAGTTCAATGTGGTTGTTATGCCCACCAGTTTCGTACAGAGTCACAACTGATGTCCGATGACCAAATCTCTTGTCATCGTTGTCAACTGCTGGAAGCTTACAATGTATACTCTTGGACAATGCATAGTCTTACCGCCCTTACCTTATCTGACATACTTAAAACATGTCAATCTTGCATCACTTGCCACACTTGTCTGCCAAATTTGATAGAAATAGGTCAATTGTTTCCCGAGATTTTACATAGAAATTAAATTTTTCATGTGGCACTATCTTAGAAAATGGCAGACAAAAGTGACTATGTGTTGGCAAATATGGTGCTTGTAATATATACTTTCAGCAAAAAAATTTGTTCACAATTGGTTGGATGGTATGGGAGCTATACCAAATAAACCTAAAGTATATTCATGACTGGCATTTTGGAAATAGGTGCCTAATCAATTTAAATAGCATTCGTTTACATGGCCTATTATAGCATTACTTGCCAAATTTGGCTAGAATTTGATATATTTTTCATGTTAAAACATAAAAGCTTTTTTTTTTTTTTCATGTGGTGCTCTTTTCCAAAATGGCGGACTAAGAACCATAGCCATCTCTAAATTCAATGTTAACTTTATGGACTGTCAACATACAAAATTTGGTTTAAATCGGTTGAATGGTTCTCAGGATATATCACCCAAAATGTTTAAATGACTGCCATTTTGAAAGTAAGCACTCTGTATGGTCAAAAACCGATATAAGTCAGATGCCCTTACTAAGTACTACATGTGTACCAAGTTTGATGAAATTCGGTTGATGTGGTCAAATTTTGAAAGGCACACACACACACACGCACACACACACGGGAAAGTAATCTCATAAGCCTGATCTACTTAAAACATACCAGTTTGCACCACCTGCTGCAGTACTATTTGTTTGGCAAATTTGGTAGGAATCTGTCAATTGTTTCTCGAGATATTACATAAAAACTTAATTTTTTCATGTGGCACATCTTACAAAATGACCCGTAAAATGTTCTCCATGTAGACACATTTGATAGTTGTAATATATACTGCCAACATAGGAAATTAAGTTGGAAATTATTGCATGGTGTCAATTATTGTAATATATACTGCCAACATAGAAAATAAAGTTGGAAATGATTACATAGTTTCAATGATAAAGCATACATAAGTAAAATGGCTATAAGATTGCCATTTCGAAAATAAGTGTTTGACCTTTTTAAAATATATAAATTACACCATGTATCGCAATACTATTTGTTTCCCAAATTTGGTAGGAATTTGTCAATTTTCCCGAGGTTGACATAAAAACTTGTTTATTGGTATGTTGCTATCTTACAAAATGGCAGAAATTTTTATTTCTTGTAAATACAGGTGATAGTTGCAATATCTAATACTAGCATACAAAGTTAAGTTGGAATTAAATACATGGTTATGATGCTATAGCATCCTAAACTAAGTTGGCTATATTGCTGCCATTTTGAAAATGAGTGTTTTACATAGTTAAAACATACAATTTTCCATCATCTGCCACAGTACCACTTGTTTGCTAAATTTGGTAGGAATTGGTTTAATTTTTACAGAGATATGACTCATAAACTCTTATTTATATGTGTGGTGCTATCTTACAAAATGGCTGATGAAGTTGCTGTTTTGAATATTTGTATCGCTGCCATTTTTAATATTAGTATATAATCTAGTGCAGTCATTTAGCTTAACCTGGCCTATCATAGTATTATTTACTTGCCAAATTGGGTGAAAATTTTATTAATAGTTTTTGAGATATAATGTAAAATCTTAATTTTTTCATTCAGTTCTGCCTTCCAAAATGGCTGACCAACCATATCCATCTCAAAACTTAATGCTTACACGATACAATACTCTGCCAGCATACAAAATTTGGTTTAAATCTGTTGAATGGTTCCAAAGAGATGACATTATCACCCAAAATATTTAAGTGGCCACCATTTTGAAAGTAATTTCTTGGTGTGGTCAAAAACTATGAAAGGCAGGTGTCCTTACTAAGTACTATACTTGTGTACCGAGTTTAGGGAAATTTGGTTGACTTGTTCAAAAATTTAAAGGGGCAGACACACATGCATACACACAGCCAGGAAAGTGAACTCATAAGCGTTTCTTTCCTTTGGAAAGTAGGCTAAAAAAATTTACTATGAATATATTTATGGCTATCATTTCAGAATTGGTTAACTCATTGGCAGGCTTCTATTTTTATGAGTAACGAACGTATACTGTTCTTTATGTAAATGTGCTGCGAGACAGAACGTGCTAGTAAAAAAAGCACTTGTACTACAAAAACTAGGGCAAGTGTAGACCATCAACTGCTATGGAGCAAGATATTATTGTGGAAAGTTTTAGAAGCATTGAACACATGCATAGACTCGGATGCCAATATTTTGTAGGAAACTGTGATTCCATTATTTATGCGAGATTGTTCAAAATGTGCTATACGTTGTTCCATGTACACAATTACACAATTCACTTTTAACACTCTAGCTGCTGACAAGAATTCTGCTGTGGATGCAATTAAGATTCTGAAGTCGTCCACCCCTCGCCTGACTGCAGCGGCTAGGGGTGCCATTCAGCACTGTGGTTATGCAGGCGATCAAGTGTCTGACCAGGTTTATGACTTAGAAAAGGTTCATATCATGTATAGATCAATGTGATCTGTTTAGAAGCTATTTATGCAACAAGGAAGGGGAAAATGTTGTTTTAGAAAAAGTGAATCTAGGACACTTGGAGGAGATTCAAAGTCTTGTTCAGCATCTTGTTACCCAAGCTCCAAGGCTTGTACAACACAAAACAAATAATGTAGCTGAATTTTACATCAGTCTTGTTGCTAAATGCAATGCAGGAAAAAGGGAAAATTTCACTTTAAAAGACTCTTTCCAGCGACACTGCTACGGTTGCAATAAAAAAAAGGCATTCCTGGGAACTCAGTATGTAAAAAAAAACATTACTTGTAGTCTAGATATGCCACAGAAGAAAGAAAAACAATATTGAGAATCAGAAAGCATTAAAGAGGTCCAGATTATATTATGGCAATGCTGACAAACCAGCAAAATGAGAAGTGTCAGCTTCACCTGACATTGATTATGGCCCAGAAACTGAAGAGCCAGAACAGTTGGAGCTGAAGAGGAGGTGGAGTTTGTTGCTAACATTCTGTAGAAAAAGAGGTAAAATCATTGCACAAGCTTCTGGGTAGTCAGATAGCGAGTTTGGCATGACGTGAGACATCCTTGCTTGACTATGCAAGCAATTTTGAGGCAGCGTGTCGACGCAAGGATAGCATTACTTGTGTGAATCCTGTGAAACTACTATTATACACACCAAATATTTCTACACCGGCAATAGAATATGCTCGTCAATGTGAATAACTAGATTAACCTATTGAAAAGTGCAGTTTCTTTTTAGTCTATTACGGTGTCTTAGGTGCTAGCCTCGAATGTTTGGTCACACAAGAAGTTGAAGTAATAGAAGTAAACTGCATTCCATTGTCAAGAACACTTTCGCTTAAGCAATAAGCAAAGCGAAAAAATGCTTTTTTCTTTAACTGACAACTGATAAAGAGGTGAAGGTTAAGAATGCTCATCACTACTGTTATCATATTTTGGACACCCTAAATATTACGGAGCTATAATGTTATTTAATTGCTATATCTGACAGAAACGAACCTATTCACATTGAGAAGGAAGTTTAATCCAGTGCTAAGGTATTTTGAATTTAAAAAAGAAAAAAGGGAAGACGCACTTGGGTGGAAGTTTTACAATAGAGCTTAATTTTTTTTTTTTTTTTTGCAAAATTTGTAATTTTTTAGATATGTTTTCATAGCAAGATTATTGTTTTGGGCAATGATCTTAACAATCATACCATTGTATTTTGGACCATGTCAAGAGCTAAATACTTTTATTCAGAGAATGATTACACTAATTCAGTCAACTTACCAGATACCGCTGAGTCCGTGCTACACATTGCGGCATGGTTTATCCCAGACCACTGTTAATTACAAATGACAGTCTTGCTTCTTTTTTTTAAGAGCTAGAAAGTCAGTACCTGGGACTTTTTTAATCAGCTAGCTTTACCAATGGCGTGGAAGGATTTTTAAAGTGATATGATAACAGCCGGAAATCTGTAACCGTTTAAAAGTTTTGCTTCATATTTTAAGACAGTTAGAATAAAAAGACTGCAGTTACACTTTTCAGTGCCACTGTAGACTGAAATATATGTGAAACAGCATTTGTTTGGAAGTTGTATCATAAAAACTGACTTCAAAAAACCTACCTGATTTTTGCATGGAAATTCCTATACTGTCCCACTGCCGGCGAAGGGAGGGAGTGAGCCCTTAATTCAACATAGCATGGTTATTATAAATTTTTTAGTGTTGCCAACTTTTATCATAAATTTTCGTATCATCGCACTTTTGCAATTAACTTATACACTGTTCGCTAAAAATATTCAAATGTATAGCTTAATTAATTAATTTTTTTTTTTNTTTTTTTTTTTTTTTTTTTTTTTTTTTCAAATTTATATGAACAATTATTTATTTTAGCAATCTACCTCCTACTGTAATGCCACTTCAAAAGTTGTATATCTTTTTTCATTATTGTTCTATTACTGCACAAATGCATTTGCTGAATAAAGTAATTAACTTGTGTGATGTACCTTTAAAAAAAGCACAAGTGATTGGAAAAACAGCCATGTGCTTATTTTGCCATGTTAGTTGAAAACAACAGATGTTGTTTCCAATTTCACAGGGTGTGTCCATTTGACATCTCCACACCTTTTAGTAAATGAATGCATAACTGATAATGAGTGCATTCAATGGAGTGATTTCATTCATGTTCTTTTGCTACTAGTGCATTCTGTCATCTCATTGTACCATTAGAACGTAGCTTAAGTATGGGTTAGAGTGTACATGCCAACACAGGATATTCCATTGTATGTTGCAACATTTTACTGCTTTTCTGCCTTAATAAATGCCAACATTACATGTCTAAACTATGGTATAGGTGGCTTGCGAAAAAATTATCACTCTCGAAATCAACCTTTGAAAAAATCACTGCCCTGTAACTGCATATATTTTAGCATAAGCAATGACCGCAGTACTCACAGTAACTTTGGCAGCAAATTAGAAGTAGTAGTTCGAGATCTTAACGCCTTACTAGAGACAATAACATTAACGGCATCTGAAAAACAAATTCATAACATCACTTGGCTGACGCCACATTTCAAGTTATTGGGTCCGTTGGTGTTGTTGCTGAGGGGTGTTTTTTTTTTTTTTTTTTTTACATAATAAATAAAATATTTAGGGCCGCCTTATATGTTGTCAATTAAGTGGTACAATTTATAATTAATTGCCTTTTGTATTTCGACATTGTTTCTAGTCGCGTAAAGTCTAGAACATTCACATGGTATGCCGACCTGGTCAGCGTTTGTACATAAAGTTGTTTTTAATAATATAAAAACTTGAAGAAACTTTGGTCGAGTGCATATTTGCAATATTGTTTAGCAATTCTGGAGTTTCAATGGATGTGTGTTATATTTATGCGACCATCCATGAATATGAGTCTATACCTCACTATGTATTTCATTAGTTTTTAGCAAATAACACTACAAAACTGCTTCATATTACACGTGGAACATTCTTCCTGTAATTGTAATATTTTGGCACTGTTCGACATTTTGTTGAACGTTTTAATGTTTCTTGGCCAACATAAACAGTGAGCATCTGAGCTGCCGCAAATAACCTCGATTTATAGTGAGCATTCTAAGCTGCCACGAATAACCTCAATTTCTGTAATCCAAATTGTATTCTGCATAAGATGTGTGAATGCAATTTTGGTGAAATACGTTGTCATCAGTTAGGTTTGTTTTTTTCGTCTTCTGGTGCAATTACGTTCACATTGCTGTAGTCATTCTAATTTTGTAAGATAAAAGTGAATTTCGTGTCAGAAAGGTTAAGACAGACATTTATGTCATTAGACTGTAAAAACAAAATTCACAGGACGGATTTTTATGAAACTTGCATTTAGTGGTAAATATCACTGTGAAAGTGTGCTATAAAAATGAACCTAAAAATTTGGATCAGTTTGGTTTGTCCACCAATGTTTTACGATAACTATTTTTAATATTTGTTATATCATAGCAAAATCGGCCATTTGCTTGCACAGTGAGTGTATACAATTATTAATTTTGAAGTTATTTGTACCTTAAGATGCACACCATAATCTGTAGGAATTTTGATAGTCTGATGATAGTGTCATGATTGCAAAGTATGCAGCAGGAGAATATTATTTTGTAATATTGTACTTAAATAAAATAACATGTTATTTTAATCATTTAAGCATGCTGTTTTTCTTAGTTCTGCCCATAAATGTTATTAAAAATAATTCTCATGTCATTTAAAAACAATTTAACACATGTTGTTTGCCATGTATGATGGAATAAATCTTCAGTATTATTTCGGAGTGTTTCATTCCTACGATATTTAACGACTTGCGAAAATTTGAACCTTGCACTTATTTTACTAGGAATGTTCTTAATAGCATGGCACTGATATGTTGAGGTGAAATAACCCACGTGTTCAACTCTTCTGAGACTCTTTAAGACAGAATAAAGAACATTAACCTCCAAAGACTAGACCATTTATTTTTAAATAGTAATAAACACATCATCAGTATTCACAACAGCGTGTTCTACAATAGATATTCACTTGTTGCGTTGTTATGTGAATAAATATAGCGGACTTCTGAACAGCTGATTAAACAAACACCACATGGCAATGTTAACATTGATATGCGGTTGAAGGATACGCAACAGGTTAAAAGTATAAAATAAGCAGTGCTTTTATAAGTGCTCACTTTATCGTGAACAGCATTTAAGCATACTCTTTACATAAATATGTCTTCTGAAAATGTTAATACACTCAGTCTGACAAAGATAATTGTGAAATATTACATAAGATTTGATAAAATAGTACTACAAAAAATGTAAATTAATGTTATAAATATATTAAAAAAATTCAATGTACATATTTTGATATAAAAATCATTTGGATGTTTTTGTGACTAGAAGATTGAATTTTTGCCAGTAAGAGTAAACAAAATATACAAAAACAAATAAATAACAAAAATTGTTATCCTAGTTGCGGAGCGAAAGGATACCTTGTTCTATCAGTATATGTGTGTGTATCATCCCTTGGTCGTGGACACATGGATATGTGCACGTCACTTGAACACTGCAATATTATTAAATTACAATAACCCGTTTTGAAAATATGACTTTATAAAATGTCCAAAAATAAGGGGGGGAAAATGCATGACACTGATGTATCTTTAATGTGGCGGTTCACATCCAAGAGAAATTTGAAACATTTCATACAAGTCACAAATGTACAATTATCACGGTTAGCGTTTCATTTAAAAAATCATAATGTCGCAATTCTCAACTTAAAATTATTTGCATTGAACTGGCTTTGTTATTCAGCACATTCAACAAATTATTACTCAATCTTCTCAAATATAATAAAATTAATATTCTTTCTTCTCAATTATAAACAATTAATCTTTAAAAAAGCATCTTGCCACAATTATTTCATTATTATTCACATATATTATTACTTATTATATCATTAAAATTTCTTTTGACATACACACGTCCATCTTTGGCCATGGTGAGAAAAAGTCTGTCATAAAAAATTAGTTGTATGTTACTTCTGCCTTATGTTGTCTCCTGTCCTCCGATTGGCTGTCATCTGATCATGACACATCTCTCCACCAATCAGCAATGGCGAGACAAGAGACAGCCAGGATAATTTTATTTAGTACTTTTGTATAGTAAATATTTAATGCTGACCACCCTCTCGGAACAAAATGAAAAATGGCCCAGGAAATATTTATACTGAATACTGTCTAGAAACAAATGAAAAATATTTACACATGATCTCTATGTCAATAAACTATTAAAATAACCAAAGATTATACTATCAACTCATATAATAAAATGTAATTTGGAAATGATATTAAAGAAAGTGACAACATAAGCAAGTACTCTATAATCATATATAATTAAAATATCTGTAACTTACGTTATGCATAACCCCTAAAAATTGCATTGTTACAAATTGTCACTGTTTCAAGTTCTTGTTCTTTTAATGTTAAATGATAGAGGGTCTCAAAATGATGTCCCATATCACTCCGCAGGGTTTTATATAAATCAGGTGACTGGCAGGAAGCTCTCAGTTGAGCGGTAACTGTCGTGGAAGGAGGGTGCATCACGATGATGTGTGACCGTGCCTCCAGATAACTCGCGTACCAGAGTGCCTCCCCCAACCCCAGCTGTCCTGCTGGCTTCCTCCTGCACAGTGTTGCCATATATCCTGTCCTCAAGCTGACCTTCGCCCACTTAGTTGTTGACAGCCTGTCACTCATTTCGTGCCAGCACTCGGCAGCAGAGGAGACCTGCCGGGCATGGCTTTTGCATGCACACTGTTCACTTTACTCCACCTAAATTACTGTTCTCTGCAACTTCTGTACTGAAGTCATATTTTACCGCGTTCAAGTAAATCTACAAAAAAAAATTACATGTCTCGAAAAACAGAGTGTAGTTTACTGTTACCTATCTCAATTAATTTTCTCCTTCATGCAAATTAACATCAACAAAAAGTCAGAGATGCAAATTGTTTAAAAAAAAAAAAAGGGGGGGGGTTTGTGAAACAGTGGCAAATGCAATGTATTAATAAATGCTAGAAAATACAACAATAAATGTTTTGCAGAAACACAATAAAGGAAGGATCTTTCTTACATTAAACAAAATTTGATGAAGGGACAGTCTTGCATCAATCAATCTTGTCTCAAATAAAGTTTTATATAAACTAAATAAAACATGAATGGGTCTATTTACCAAATATGAAAATTTCAAGGCGTAGACAGATTTTTATTATTTTTTAAAAATAATTTTAGCTTATAGCTACAGTACAGTAACATTCATAGTCGTGTCATTCCTGCGTATCTAATACTTTGTTTATGGTTTTTTTTGAGAATGGATTGGAATTTGTGACAATTCATATTTGGAATTACTGTGTATGCATTTTCCATTTCAGAAAGGCCAAAAAGATATTGGCTTTACCATCATCATATGTCATCCTAAAGACAGCAGAACAATTCTGAGAAAACAGATACAACTTTGATGTAGAACAAATACTTTGGAAACAGTCTTATTAGCAATGAAAGAAACATAATCAAGCCATCTGCTAACAACATTAACAACTTTGTCATATGAACAAGTTTGAATATCTCACTAGGCTTATTTACAAGTTTTGTAACATATAGGCCTACATTTGTGTTGAAATCAAAAACATTTTGATAACATTTTCTGTTTGTGTCACTACCATTAGCTAATAACAGAAAAATTAATTAATTATGCTACAAAAACTCATATACGACTTAACATAAACATGTACAAAATTACTACTGCACGTCACACAAACGTTAATATTATTTTGAATGAAGCACTTGTTTAAAAGTGACGAGGTTATGAAATTTTTAAGTTAAGTTAGTGTATCATACCTCTAGGACTGTTATACACATGTTGTGGGTAGCGTTGTTGCCTTCAGAAAAAACATGCCATTGCCTTCAATCTTTGAAATTAATAACAGATTTCTTAGCACCAGGGAAAATATTTTGTTATAAAGACAGAATAACTAATTGCAACATTCTATTAACAATGAATGTGCTAAAAGGTAATACTTCAATTTTATTGTAACTTCACTGATTTGTACCATGGCTGATACAAGTTCGTCTATATTTTATGCTGGCAACTGTTTACAGCAAAGCACTAACTAAATACATTAATAAAATTATGAATATATTTTTTGTAAATTAGTTATTACTAAGTAATAACATTAAAAAATAAGCCATAGTCGTACAAAATGCTATGTTTAAAATTAAAGTAATGCATTTTGCAAAACTGATCTTCGTTAAGAAACAGTGGAACGAAGTCTATATTAACAACTGCAAATAGTTTTTTTACAAAGTTGTACTAAATTGTTACATTTTATAGTTTTACATAAATAAGTTGTATGAAAAACGCCCTAGTGAGCAGTATTGCATGTACAACTAACTTTCCGGCGAAAACATCTTGTTTAGTTTGACGCATCTCCGCCCCACAGTTGAGCGCCAAATAACATGACGCATCTCCGCCCCACAGTCGAGCGCCAAATAACATGACGCTAAATAGTTGGGGAAGCCAATTTAACTTGCACTTTTCCCCACCTGTGGAGAATACAGGGTGACTTATAGTGTCGTAATTAATTCCTCCCGGCATAGACTATAAGATGCCTAGAAGGTTGAGGGGTTTTCAATAAGGTAGTCTTTTGCTGTTTCATTTTGAAGGACAAATATATTGTCTCGAGTTTGAACAAAAACAACATACAGCAACACTTCTGAGGTGTGGTACTCTATTTTGGCCATTCGTATTAACTGGTGCGACTTCGTGGTGGAGGGGGGCTTCTCTGGGCGGCGACTTTATACTTAACTCTGCTGTGGNGACAGTCTTGCATCAATCAATCTTGTCTCAAATAAAGTTTTATATAAACTAAATAAAACATGAATGGGCCTATTTACCAAATATGAAAATTTCAAGGCGTAGACAGATTTTTATTATTTTTTAAAAATAATTTTAGCTTATAGCTANAGTCGGCCTTGGAAAAAGGCCAGCGTATGTGGTCGTCTCCCCTGGACTGCTCTACTGACGTGGCCAGGGGTCCTATCCCCCGGCCAAACGCTCTCTGCGCGTCTGCTTCCTCGAACTCTGCATGGTAATGATTGACTGACTNGGCAGGGGTCCTATCCCCCGGCCAAACGCTCTCTGCGCGTCTGCTTCCTCGAACTCTGCATGGTAATGATTGACTGACTCTCGAACTAACCTCTCGGCTCGGTAATAAAGAACTGATACCCCACAAGGAAGCTTATATGCTCTCTAGCTTCCTTCTCTAATTGTTGGCACGTGTCGCCTTGTTGGGGGAGGGGGTGGTGGGACGAAAACAGAACAATGCCTTTCACAAAACGTGCCCTGGTTCCTGAAGGTTGGGGGGCGGGGGAAGGTGGCACCTTGCCCCTAGCTTACTCTGTCAGCTATTTCTCCGCGGTGCGTGTCCACATTGTCCCGGGGGTGATTCCAGCTTGTCAGCTGTTTCTTGGTGCGTATTTTCTGATTTCCGGCGAAATACACATGATTATTTTGTGATATCTCGGCGCTCAACAGATCTCACGGGCTCGCTAGAGGCGTAGGGGAGAAGGGGGGTGAGGTGTTGGAAGGGCTATGCACCAGCGACACGTGTCCGGCTTATGGCGCGTGTTGGCCTCTGCTTGACCTTTCCCTGTGCTGGGATTATGACTGCCACGTGTCTCTCTAAGTCCTTATACTGGTTATGCGGGCGGGGGGTGGCTGTGCGACAGCGCCGCTCTAATACGCCTAATGCGTCACACGTCAAGTTTTTACAACTTTCCTTTTGCAACATTAGGGTCTGCTACTTCTGGCAGTAAGGAGTGAAAATAAAATTATTGAAGTTTTTGGAACATTTGATTTTCCCAGAAAGCAGCATCTTTGTACAATTTTTTTTATGTATAGTAGTTTATTCAAGTCTGCCATTACAACAAAATAACAAAAATAACCCTTTCTTTTGTCTAGCCATTGATTTCAAAACAACTTGTTTTGCTGAAGGAATGAATTTGACCTCAACGATCTTGTCTTCTCCTATTAAGCCATCTGGACTCACTGCCAAAAATCCATGGCTTAAGTATACAAATAAACTACACTGTTGGACACACAGGCCAGTTTCCTACAGGCCAGTTTCCTATTCAGATCTTTTGTTAGCCACATACTCGTTGCAACTACCATATTCCATTTATGCAGTTACTACAGGCGGCTTATAAAGAAGCTGCTTTATCATGTTACTACATGGAGTTGTATCTTTTTGTTTGCACACCGCACTAAATTTGCTTGCAGTGAGCCACACATGTCTCAGGTCTTGCTGAATATCATCTGCCTGACCTATAGTTTCGTGCATTATTCTGTCACGCTCAGATTTAGTTACTTGCAATTTCACTGTGAATTCATTGCACTTCCTCTTCAGTTCATCATCTTCTGGGTCATCTGCACGTGGTCCATAATCGGAATCAGGTTTCATTAGTCTTCGACTTTTGATACTGGGTTTAATATCATTGTACGTTAGTCTCTGGTGCTTAACTGTGTGGTGCTGGTTGTTATTTTCCTAATTCATTTCTTGTGTGTTTGTCCAGGATTTTTTTGCCAGTCAATTTCATGAATGGGCTGATTTCCCACTGGTAGCCTTTCTGAAAATGTAAACTAGTAACGATGTTGAAAGGAACCCCTCTGTGTAAAGTTGATTTGTTTTCCAGCATTATATTTCACCAGCAGGCTCATAAAATGTTCTGCAGCATTACTGGTCTTGTCTTGAGTCAACCTTGGAACTTTAGCAACTAGTCTGTGCGCAAGGCTGTCAATCTGCTCCATAAACTAAGTATGATTAAGGACTGCCAGTTTTTCCCTATTCTCATCTTTGTTGCAGAAATAATTTGGGCAATTTTTGTTCTCCCTGAACACATGAAGCGGGCCATTCTTCAAGTTTTTAGCAAAATCTTTAGCAGTTTATTTTGGGTGCAGTGTTTGATGGCTCCCCTAGCTGCTGCAGTAAGCAGTGGAATAACTAACGACTTTGAGCATTTTTCTGTTCTGAGTGCAGTAATTTTTATGTGAAGCCAGTTGATGATGATGTCCTTTGTAGTTCCGTACGCAATGATTTGTGCATTCAATTTTGTGAATTGAGCATCTATGTGACATATTTTGCGTGAGTCTTGAATACATACTTTAGTCTCCATCACCAATAAAATATTTGTATCTAAGCCCGTGCATTTTTTCGCTGTTCTTGAACTCTTCCACAATTATATATTGTCCCATAGCTGTTGATGCTCTACATTTATCCCAGTTCTTGTAATACATGTGTGGCTGTGCATCAGTGTGCACAGCCACAGCTGCTCTTTCACAGATACACATAATTATAACCAAAAATATAGCTATATAATTTTTAACGGTATGTGGTTTTTGGTACCTTTCATATTAGAATTAAATGCAGATCATCAGATTTTTGCAAAAGGGCATTTTATTAACTGTTCATGATCTGACAAACCACAACTGTAACAGGTTTGGCTGTAAGAGTATCCTTGACCAGCGCGAATGACAGATGAGGAAAAACACTAGTATCAATCAAATAAAATCGCCCAATGAAGAAGAATGGCATTGCCTATGGATCATTTTAATGTCTTTATCATAAGAGCAAAATAATAAAAGAATCTTGCTTTTTGTCTACAATGTCAGTTTGTTTTAGTGGAATATCTCAAAAAATGAAGAATGTTGTTTATGTAATAAATTTTATTTACTAATAATGTGCATAATCAGTTGTCTTTGCTTAATGAACATGTATATAGGCTGTTCACGGTAAAGTGGGCACTTTTTGAAGTCTTCTTATTTGGAATAATATACAGTAAATATATTTTATTGTAGCCTTAGACGTTAACTTTCGATTCCGATGAAATATATACACTGTGTTTATCACTTGCAGAGCAATATTTATTTTAGAATGTGGTGGAAGGATAAAAATGGCTAATAGGAATAAAGTAACTAGGGCCTCAGAAGTTCTCACTTTACCATGAACAGACTATAACTATCAGCATTATCATGAACTTACGTACTATCACTAGCAAATGAGATCACGGAGTGGCCAAATATTACATTCTATCTCTTTATATTAAAAAAAATAATAAATGGGCAATTAAGGGGTTTTCTGTAATTTTACTAACACTCATACAAAATATTTGTGACAACATTAGTCAATAAATATAAAAAAATAGATCACTAACACGAAGTGAAATGGTTTGACGTTATTCCTATTATTAAAATTACAAACATTTTGCCTTTTAGGTCACACTTTTAATCACTAGTTTTATAAATGTGCGATACTGAATACATGAACCTGGCATGTTTCTTAGGAAAACATTGTGCTAGGTCCATTTGTGCTGCCTAGTATTCCATTAATTTTAACGTAACATTCGCAACTACCACTTTACAAAAAATAACTGTTTACGAGAGAAATAAATAAAATGGAAATTTGCTGTGTGCGCATGACACTTCTGTCAAAACAAAATGCCAAAAAGACAATTCACTAAATCTATGCACATCAGCAATAACTGTGTTAAGAGCAGTTACTCTGTGTCTATGTATCCTACAGATACAATCTCCTATAGGCTATTCACGTTAAAGTGAGCACTTTTTAAGGCAGTACTTAAAAGTTCCTTTCAGCTTATTTTTATCTTTTCACCAATTGTTAATATATTGCCATGTGACTAATAAACACAATGTATATAATTTATAATTCTAAAAAGCTAATGCCTGCCATTATAATAAAATATACATTTTTGGTTATTATTCCCACTGGGAGAGCCTTAAAAAGTGCTGACTTTATGGTGCACACACACACAAAACACCCATACATATGCCAGCAATGTTTGACATTCCACAAACTATTGTTTATCATCAAATCTTACGAATGGTTAAAGACTAGATAAATGTCTATTATAAGTTCTGGCATATCTTTGGGTATAAAACCAGTCATGTCTGGGAGATATGTATATAGACTTTAGAAGCCAACATAAGAAATTCAAAAATAGACAGTCCTAGATAAGTTTCCACGAAATCTGAAAGCAAATATTTTATCAAAATGATGCATTGTTATGGAGCTGTTTCTTATGCCATAGATCCACAAATTTCTCTGCAGCACAAGGAATCGTGCTGAAATAGTACATTACCTTGGCAAAATTTTATTTGCAAAACAAACAAAAAAGTATCTAGGGCGGTCATTTCTTTGCTTTTGTATAGTGGCTTCCATAATTCAGCAAATTAAAAGTTAATTTATGTCTTTCATTTTTCTAAATTGTATTTTTTTATTTTTTCATAAAATGCTTATAAAATGTATGTGTAACAAACAGTTCATAATTCCTTAATCAAGTTCTTTAATGCCACCGTAATTTAAATCATAAGTTTAAAATAAGAAAAGAAACAATCTCCATGGAAAAAATGCATCTTACTTTTTACGCTGCAACTTTCCCGGAATTGTACACAAACATTTACTAAATATTATTTTTCTTAACTCAGTCAAAGATGGTACAATGATAATGACATATTATTTTCTTAAGTACGATGTAACTAAGCAATATAAATAAAAAAATTCACTTTTTTTTATATTAGGCACATTGCAGGATAGTATCTATCACCCGTATTGGGCCGTTTCACATGGTGCCAGTCGCTAATGAGAGAGTGAAAAATTATTTAAGTACATTCAAACTTAGGGTTCCGTCTTACAAATCTTTAAACTCGTGGAATTTGTAAAACTCTTTTTAACTGTTGTAATGGTACCATAAATTAAAAGATTATTGCATTTCCATTACTTGAAGTGTTTTATTGTTAAAACATACACACGCACACCAGAACAAAATTATATTTATGTACTGTGATGCAGGTGCAGGTTCCTGAACATTCTCACTGGTTTCTTCATTAGAACTTACACTTTTCTTCTTCCGATAATATAATTTTTTTCTTTTTGCAAGAGCATTCTTTGTTTTCTTCAGGTTATAGTAAACAGCTTTTCTTTTTCCCCATTCTCGTCCTCGCGTAATACACAACACACATTCCTTCAACCACACAATAAATTTCCTGTCACTTTTTTCACACGAGAGAGGCGTGTCAACGGCAGCAGCTTTGTACAAGGCATGGCGCACACGCTGCCCGCGAGGTGGACAGTGGCACTTTCTGTTGACGCTATAGAGAAACATACCATAGCGTTGCGGTATATGGAGAGTAGTTTATTTATCAAACCATTAAAATCAGCGCTAAATAAACCCTGATCAGCAATATGAAACCGTCAAAACTTCCTTAATAAGATGAGTAACAATAATTTTAATTGTGTTTGTATGTTATTTAAAATAAGAAAAAATTGTGCTCTGTTTACAGGCTATTATAAAGACAATAATATTTTCAACTGTTTTCAATTTTTTTTTTGTGAGTCATCTTAATTATGTGGCTTTAGTAAAATTTTCAAGAAAATAGTTTACACAAAGGAATTGTGATTAAATGTTATGGTTCTTGAGATTTGTGCTAAATCAAGTCTACTATTGTAAAAAATAATTTAACAGACAAAAATTTGCCATATTTTTTAAAATTCGAGAAATGTATCATTCCTAAAATTTATTATGTGTAAATAAAAACAGTTTTTTACCATGTTTATGTAAACAGTGATATTAATAATTACCACATGGACCAAAAATATGTTCTCAAAAGTGTGTCAAACTTGTCAGTTTTGTCAACCGCTCCCTTTAACTGCATTTGTAGCTCTCCTAATTCAGTTAAAGAGCTTGAAAAGGTGTATTTTAGTATTATTTTCCAAGATCTTCCCAATGATATGCAACACAATTGTGTTTTAAAGGAAAACAAATTTTTAAAAAAGTGCATTTTTCAAAATTTTCAATATATTGTAGATAACAGTTTATATAGTTGCTAATGTATTCACAAAGTTTGGATATGTGATGTTAATGAATTCTTAAATATTAATTTTGCAGAAAAAGTCAATTTCAGCTAAGAAATTACTGGTGGTCTAAAAGTACATTAAAACTAAATTAAGAAATAACTTGGTAAATTAATGTATTTATTTGTACTGACTCAGTCATTTAGAAATATTGTGTACACAGATTAATATTGTTCAGGCTAAGATTACTCAGATTCATTGATTGTAATGTGTTGCATAAAATGCTTATGAACTTTACAAACAAGAAAAAATTCTTGTGAGCTGTGATATTTCAAAGTGCATTTACTGATAGTAAGATCTTAATGCTTCATTACGTTTTCTAGTTTCATCTTCTTCAAGTATGTATCTTCTTCCTGTAGGAGTGACAGGATTTACTTTATACAGAACATTGTGAATAGAAACTCAAAGTACATCAGATTTTTTTGGGAATGAAAAAAATGGTCATGGTTCAGATGGATGGAGGAAGGTCACTTTAACTCATGTGCCAACCACCAGTTGTCATCATAAACAGCTGTGATGTACCCATTGACATCTATCATTACCAGTTTGTCATGTAAATTGGTCGCCATTGCCACTGTCAATCAAGTTTCTTAAAAAAAAAAATTTACCAATTTTTTTTTTTTATGTGCTGGAGACAACTGGTATAAAGGTATGCAATTGTTTGTGTGCCTCGAATGGTGGGTGACTGACTGACTGAAGCGCTTTTAAAAAAAATTTCCATTTCTATGTATTCTCCTTGAGCAGAAAAAAACAAAATGGACTGCAGTTATGTTTTCCATGGCCCATTTAAACACCTGTTGTGGAGTAAGGATCTGACTATCAAATGGCCATTGCAAACTTTCTTTGGCTGTTAATCTTTTAACTGACCCACCAACACCATCACATGCACCTTTCCCAAGGGTAGTTGCAGAAAAATGCCATTCAGCCTCAATACCAAAATCATCTCCACGAAAACGCAAGGTTTTTTTATGTTGAGCTCTACTGCCATCAGAAAAATAGTAAATTTTATTTATTTGTCAACATTTTTTTTCTAAAGTGCAGCAAGTTTTTTTTAAATAATAAAACACTGAATAATTGTGTTTAAGACAATCTGAAATCACAACGTAACTAATGTGCTCAGTTTTTGTCTTTCCTTTATATCGTCTTAAAAGGGGATGAGCGTTGCTTGACTGCATGTCCAATGAAAGCTCTGAGCTGCATCTTGCACAACAAATGAGTAATATTCTGAGAAGTCGCATGTCATCGTAAACTCTCAACCTTTCAAGTTGTCTTCGACTTGATTCATAAATTAAGTTAATTGTTTTACCATCATGTCGCACTAGAGTTGAAAGCTTTTGACAAAACATATCTATAAACTCTGTAAAGGTTTTTTTGCAGAGTTTCTAAACTGCACCGATCAACTGACATCCATTGGTGGAAAGTAATGCAGAGATTGAAGAGATTTGGGTGGCTCTTTACATCAAGGTCTTGAGAGGGTGGAAAGTAATGTTTTCAGTAATTTTTTCCTTGAATACTTCACACAAAATAGTTCTTACTTCATTGGCTCCTTGGCAAATAGACCAATTCCCCAAATTGCAATCAGTTGATGGTGACTTACAAACAATTTTTGCCAAGCAGTGTTTGCATGTAGCTAATTCTCCATTAGTTAAGGAACTCAACCTAGCATGCTATATCAAGAGATTAACATTTTGGTGTGTAGTACAAACACTCTGTACAGACACATACTCTTTCATACCTTCATAATTTTCATAAAATGCTGTAACCGTGTCAACTACCTCTCGTGGCGAGTTTTTTCCTTGTTTTTTGTCGGAACTTTTTAAAATACCCTTTCCAGGCAGAATTATTTTTGCTTGGCACGTCATATAATTAGGAGCTTTAAATTCTTGCATAATATATCTTACACTCTAAGTTGGTGGCAAACAAGTTAAACTCACGAGTTCCTTTTTCCTTTTCATTGCACTAGAAAAATTAACTTTGAGATTATCTAACAAAACGTAATCTGGTTGCAGCCCTGTATCACTCTCTGATAAGTTTCAGCTTGAGTAAGTGAAGAGATTTGGGTGGCTCTTAGCATTGAGGTCTTGAGAGCAGGGAACATTTTCAACATCCACTCTGAAACATTTCTCAATTTCTTTTTGTCCTTTACAAAATACTCAGGTTTATTTAAAGGCTCACAACACTAATGTCACATACCTTTTATCAATTTTGCATTAATTTAGGCTTACTACATATGAAAAGCTTATTTATGAAAGGGTCTAAGTTGTTATTTTGGCCAAAATAACCTAACATGCAGAACACATTCTTTTTTTTGTCCAGGCATCTTTGTGATTATGACAAGAACTATGGTTCATAATAAAAGTGTATTTTAAAAGCACACAAAATCAGAGTAGATTCACGACAGGAACAAAGTCAGTGATTTAGTTCCTTTCTCATTTATACAAAGGTTCGAGTTTATTCTGTAAGTTTGCAGCCCTGAATGTTTTTCATTTCTTTGATAACCAGAAGTTAGTCTAATATTTGTATCAAACATTTTATCATGGATGGTATTCAATGAGTAGTTTAAGTGAAGTGTAGTTTTAACATGGAAACCGGTAAAAAAAGATAGAGAGGTGTGAGGAATATAGCAGATTATAAAACTGAAAATATTGAGAGCACGAGTATATGGCGAGCAGTGTATTAATAACAAAGGAAATGTTATTCCATCTAAAGCAACCGGAGAAGCAAGCAGGTAAGAGGTTATGAATGTTTAACTCCACAACTTAGTTGTAACTTACCAGAGTTGATTTGAAAGTTGTTAATCATTTGTTATTGAATTTTGCATATGGCTGTAGAAGCAGTGGTCATAATAATATTCTCTTTAACTAATAAGAAACAAACAGTATTAGCTGACAGTCTTGATAAGAACTAAAAGATTGTCAGATACAAAATTGCTGTTTTATCAACATTTCTCATAATAGTCAGTCTGCGTCTTATTCTCTCTCTTTTTTTTTTTTATACAGGTGTAGCTGTTATTATTTCCAAAAAAAATATTGGTTTACTTGAACAAGGGAAAATATTGGATCACTTTTTTTTGTTATACATAAAAAATGAACATAATGTTCATTTGCAAGGTCTTATTGAAGCCACAGCTGTCCAGAAGAGGCATTCTAGGAAAGGAGGGGAGTCATCCCAGATGCCAGGTTCCTTCAACTTTCATGTTCTAGTTGATAAAAAGAGAGTGCAAGTTTGCAGAGGAGCATTTCTGAGCTTGCATGCAATATTGCAAAAACGGATGAGGAGGATACAGTTTCTTGTTCTTGCTGGAAATGTTCCAAGAGATGAAGGGGGGCATCAAGGAAACCATAAAATTCATTCAGGTGAAGTAATACTAGCCATAATTGACCATACTAATTAATTTCCGCTTAAACAGTGCCACTATTGCAGCCATGAAAAGTACTATCTTGATGCAAGTTTGAGTGTCTTAAATATGTATGAACTCTTTAAAAGAAAATTTGCGATCACTGTTGTGAAGCTATAACAAAATATTTGAGGAGCACTTTGCTTATTCATTTAGAAGGCCTCAAATAGATACATGCTGTCAATGTGAGCAACTAAACATTAAAATTAAAAGTCCTTCTCTGAACCCTGTTGCATAACATGTAGCAATGGGGCAGAGCTTGCTGTACACATACGAACAAGTGAAAAGTTTTATAACTCAATGAAGTAAACCAAGAAGTTATGCCATAATAATTAAGGTGTCTTAGGCATATGCTTTTTTACTTCATACAAACATTGGATTGTCCAACTTTCCTGTGTAAGACCTCTACTACCTTCATCAGTTTTCTTTTTTACCCTTTTGTGTGCATGATCTCAAAACGGGGAAGGCCCAGTTTTATTTATACCATGAAGACCAAGAATGAAAAGGACCAGACGAAACATGTTTATTCCTTTTGTATTACGTACACCATATTGTTGCACCTGCTGTAATAGAGCTACGCCTATACAGCGACTCCTGTGGAAGGCAAAACGATAACCACACATTACTAATATTTTACCTATCATTGACAGACTTAGGAATGTGTGATAAAATAGTCCACAGGTTTCCAATCAGAGGTCATTCCTTTCTAGCGCGTGACCATGATTTTGGTTTTGTTAAACGTGTTTTAAAGAAAAGTGTCCGATTTTACACATCAAAAGAACTATGTGAAATGATTTGTGGGGCAACCGGTGGAAATAAATTCATTGTGCATATGGTTCATACCGAAGAGATCCTTTATTTTAAAACTTTGTTGCCTAAACTGTACAAGAAAAATTGCATGTCTGTGGAAATTGCAGGAACGAATGTCCCAAAAGACAAGAGGCCGTCTTTTTCCATCAACAGTTTCATGGAATTCCATTATGATTTGACAAGAAAGGGAATAGTAGCTTCACCATTTATTGGTTCAAGCTGGGAACTGAGGGAAATACGATCACGCTACCTGAAAGACAAGCTTATCCAGGGGGAGTATTAGCAAGAAAACCAGAAATATTCAATAAAATAAAAATAATATTGCCATCGTGCCTTTTGTATGTGTAATTTTTTTTACTACAACATTATGACTTAGGCCCTTTCTTAAATAAGTGATTCAAATATAAAAAATGTTTTGATTGACTAAAAAAAAATAGTTATTCATAAAAATTACTAATCACAATTCACTCACTGAACACCTTTATATTCTAAATATGAAGGTAATAAATAATGCTAATTTTCACAGACTAAAAGAATAAGCTTAATCAGACTTTCAAATGTGACTATCCATCACTGGCTCTACTATTAGACTGAAACAGTGGGATAGGTGAGGCGGTAAAATCCTGTTCTGACATGTCGGAGGGTGTCAACATAGGAGTTTGTAACATGCCGTTTGAACTTCATTATCTACTATTGGTTTACCTTAGACTTTTGAGAGATGAAAACAGCAAACTTAGCCTACTAATGAAGATTTGCAGAAACATAATTTAAATACATAATTTGAATATCTAATTAAAAAGTAATTCAATTTCTTGGCTTTTTTTGGCTAAACATAATTTTATCTAAATTTAAAAAATTCAAGAACCCAATATCATTCCTCATTCAAACTTTGTGAATACATCAACAACTATATAAACTGTTATCTGTAGTTTTTGAAAATTTTGAAAAATGTTCTTTTCAAAAAATGTAAATTAAAATTTGGATTTTGCATTTTAAATTTGTTTTCCTTAGAAACACCATTGTGTTGCATATCAGTGGAGAGATCTAGGGGAAATGTTACAAAATGACACCTCTCCCATCTCTTTAGCTGAATTAGGAGAGCTACAAATGCAGTTTAAAGATATGTTAGTCGTGCACTTCTTACTTTTTTTTATTACTTTTACATAGTGATATTTTCAAAACAGATTGATATATTTTTATAAAATTTGGTAATTTGTTTAGTCTTTATGAAGGCTAATCGTATGGCAAATTTCATTAAAATCTGAGCTGGTAAGGTAAATTTTTTATTAAAACTTTGTTGAATTGACATGGAATTATGGTTATCAGACGTCCTCTTTTACCAGGACACGTCTTCTTTTTGAGGCTCTGTAAACTGTTTTGTCGGGTTTTACAAAAAAAAAATCTTAATGTCCTATTTTTCTAATAAAAGTGAAAGACAGCAAGTTTTACTTTTTTGTGGGTTTTTTTGTGTATTTTTAAACAGTGCCAATGAACTTCCTGCAAAAGTGCAAATTTTTTGGATAATATAACCCATATACACTGAAGAGCCAAAAAAACTGGTACCCCTACATAATATCGTGTAGGGCCCTCCGAGCACGCAGAAGTGCCACAAGACGACGTGGCATGTACTCGACTAATGTCTGAAGGTATGCAGGAGGCAATTCACACCATGAATCCTGCAGGGCAGTCCACAAATCCAATCTGCACCAATTTGAGAAAGGGTTGCACGTCTGCCATGTTTAATGATTCTCGTCAGTCGTCGTTTGTCCCGTTCTTTCACAATCTTTTTCCAGCCGCAGCAATATCGAAGATGTGATGTTTTACCGTATTCCCGATATTCACGGTACACTCGTAAAATGGTTGTACGCGAACATCCAAATGTTATCGCTACCTCGGAGATGCTATGTCCCATCTCTCGTGCGCCGACTATAACACCACGTTCAAACTCACTTAAATCTTGATAACCTGCCATTTAGCAGCAGTAACCGATCTAGCTGCCGACCACATCGCATTACTATGATTGATTCTATACCTCTGTTGTTTGCATACGCATGCCTATACCAGTTTTTTTTGCTCTTCAGTGTATTTTGTCTTTATCAACACTCTTATATTTTTCCCTGGCTGTTTTTTTACATGTCTTANTGCCGACCACATCGCATTACTATGATTGATTCTATACCTCTGTTGTTTGCATACGCATGCCTATACCAGTTTTTTTTTGCTCTTCAGTGTATTTTGTCTTTATCAACACTCTTATATTTTTCCCTGGCTGTTTTTTTACATGTCTTNTTTTTTTTGCTCTTCAGTGTATTTTGTCTTTATCAACACTCTTATATTTTTCCCTGGCTGTTTTTTTACATGTCTTAGTTGAGATGTGCCTAATCTATTAAAAATTGTATAATTACTTGCAAAAATAAATTATAAACCTGTTACAACAAATTAAAAAGTAATCAAATAAACACAATTGAAATGTATCTGGACCTGAGCTGTGTGAAAGTGATCAACTGTCAATTATAAACATTTGTATCCAGTGCTCATGTACAAGTGTGTTCTAATACTTCAAAATATTCTGTAGTGCCTAAAGCTAAATGGAATTGATGTTCATATTAGGATTATCGCTTTATCTGGACGCAAAAAAGATATTTTGTATTAAAATCTATATGGAACTAACTTTGATTATAATTTTGCAACATTGTAATATATTTTTATCTGACCTGCAACATAATAAACAGATTTTGTATATTTCCATTGCAAAATTGTGTGTGCATTTTCTTTGTGTCATTTTCTCACAAGTGTCCTTTTTTAATGCCAGTTACTTGAACATGTCCTCATTTTGAATACCACATATCTGGCAACCCTAAATGGAATGACACATTTTTGTGTCTTTTATAAGAGTTTGAATTCTAACTAAAGATGGTGGCATCCATGTGATGCACTTTTAAGGTATCCTGTTGCTAACTGATCCATTAGAGGACCATTCGGAAACATTTAGAGACTGCACACCACGTAAACAAATTGCACACATCATAACTGTACCTTGCATATTTAATTATTATTAATGTACATTATATACATGACATAACTTAATCATACTAAAAACTGCACAAAATACTTTCTCTAGATACACACCTACACTATTTAAGAACACTGTATGTTCCTTTAGCTTTCTAACCTAAACTGGTGGCACATTCCTGCCAGCAATTCATGCCACGACAGCGCTAATGGTATGTGTAGTTTACCGTCATATTTTTAATTTTTTTTGTTTTTAATGTCAGTATCATTTCACCTCCAATAATTTTGTTTGTTTAGTCCATGCATTCAGTATTAGAATTATCTGTGGCTGTGCTCTCTGTTTATTCCCACTGTAAAAAAAAGCTGCTATTTTTTGTGGTAACGCGGATTTGGAATTGAGATTCAAGAATATTCTCAAGAATTTGACTGGATTCAGGTTTGTCCAAAAATAGGATTCAACCCATCCATAGTTAAAATGTGAGCTTTCAGCATTTTTTGTATGCAACTGTTTTTATTTTGCAACATGTTCACAGCAACAACAAACCACATTTTCTGTGACCTGCACAGGTGATTGGGAAAAAAAATTCTAACATTTTATGTTTTAGCACACCAAATTAATACAAAATGAAATTGGCAGATGAGTGTGATAACAAAATTTGTGGTCACACTCCATGTACACAGCTTTGATTTTGCAAATTGTATTTCAATTTTTATTGTATATTAGATTTATGCATTTATGTATTGTATTTGTATTAATTTTTTTTTTTTTTTTNTTGTATTTCAATTTTTATTGTATATTAGATTTATGCATTTATGTATTGTATTTGTATTAATTTTTTTTTTTTTTTTGCTTTTGTTTTAGCATGTCCAATGCCGCTGGATGCAGATTTAATCAAAATAGACATTTTACNTTTTTTTTTTTTTTTGCTTTTGTTTTAGCATGTCCAATGCCGCTGGATGCAGATTTAATCAAAATAGACATTTTACACTGTTTTTCACTCTTCAGAGGTCACTGTTTAACTCTTTAAGAAGACATTGAGAAAATGTGTGTATAATTTAATTGAAAGACATTGTATGTTTTGTCATTATTCAAGCACAATACATTTTCTTCTCTGCCTGTCGTCATACTGTGGTAAACTAAAGTGTTTAGAGCTCTGATTTAAATTTATAATTTGGATGATGTAAGTTTAAGTTTTGTGATATGTGTAGACAGTTATTTCTTTTGTATTTTGAAATTATTTTAAGGCATTTTCCATGGGACTTAAGGGTAAATATTTTAAAAAGAGTTAAATTCTGAAACAGGGTTGAACTCTTAGTAATATTAAATATATCGTAACTGTCCTTTAACAAGCACTGTGGAAACATTATTAGTCTCCTTCAATGGTTTTTTTTAGGGATAATGAGAAAATGTGTATAGTCTTACCTCATCATTAAAGCCTTTCACCAAATCATGATTGGTCACAAATTTCATTGTTTCTTTTTTTTCTTTGAAGTCAGGGAAATTAACAGCATGGTTCAGAAAGGTAATAGAAGAATTTCAGTTTCATTAATTTTGGTACAACATGGTGAGCTTGCCTTTGCGTCTCTTTCCTCACGGTTATATTTCTTCAACAAATATGTGCTTTTGGTTGTTATTGAATATATCTTCAAATTCTTATTCTCTGATGTATGGCACAACAGTCTATCTCTTGAGTATTTTCTTGCTTTTCAACTCATTTTATTGCTACTCATTTGTGTAGGACAAACCAAAATATTTTCTAAACCTGTATAAGAAACCAGTGCTTCTCTTAAACTCAGCATTGATAACCGATATTATTTTTTCAGTATTTTACTTTGAAAGTTATCATTGGACTACTTTATTAAAGGCATGTTTTTGCTTGAAGACACATTCACATTTTTTAACTGGCATTGAAGTTTGTTGATATACGCTCTTCCAGTTTTGTTTCTTCAGCTGGGTTTCGAAATGTTAAATGTGGATAATCCACCATTGCTTATATCTCTAATTTTCCATATATTTATGACAATATTCTTTTGATGCTGATAGTTGTCATTTAATGCATATGAACGTACTTAAAACGTTTTTTAATACAAATTTTTTTTTTCTATCAATAAAACAACAGGTGCAGGGTTGAAAATCAGAACTTGTAACAAAATTGCTTTGGAAACGTTTAGCAGAACCATATACAGTTTATCCATTCTCATCCAATGGATTACATTTGCTATTGTTATATTTCTAAATTGTACATCAGCATATTGGCCACCATTTAATTTAATATGCTGTTAAACATGGACAAAATTTAGGTTCCTTATTATTTGTTTTGTGTTTGTCTAGTAAATTATATAGAGTTGTTTGCAAATTATCCAAATTTATGAAATTTTTTATATTAACAGATGAAATATTAAACAGTACAACTCATTCAGAAAAATTGTGAACATTTTCACTGAACACTCCCAATTTTACACAATTGTATAACAGAATTTTTCAAGGTATAAAACAGAATAACTTAACAAAATTGTATTAAATAAGTTGTCCCACAGACATGTGTGACCAACTCTTATTTTAGAGAACAAAGAAATGTAATTTAAAAAAAATTTAGCATTTTCAAGTAGATTGATTTTATGTGGTGTTTTCAAGTCCATAAAATCATGTTTTTATGGTGAGGAAAATGTCTTAAATGTAACCTTATTAAAATGTTTTCACTGTAATTCTAATTGAGCAAAAATTGGATTGTAAGGCAATTCCTACTATCATTTACATAAGAGAGAGTGATATACATGTTTAATGATATGTAGTGTCCTAAGTGGATGTAATCAATTAGTTATCATGGTCGTTTGATGATGAGATGTAACCATTGTTGATTTAAACCCATTGATCTCATCATGAGCACAAGCATTTTCTTAAGTGATTTGTAGTGATTGCAGTCAGGAGATCTACTACCCACAGTCCTTGTGTACATGGTGTGATTTAATAAAGGAGTGGTGCAACTGACAGCCTTTGCTTGGAACATGATACTGATCTGACTTTCATATTGCAGTGTACACTACATGGATATCTTGGTGACAAATATTTGATAAATTAAAACTTTGATTTAATTGTCAGTATTGAACTTAACTGATAAAAAAGAAAAATAAAATATGCAAGGTCATTCATCACTTCAATGCAGTTTGTGAAGTGCAGAAATGAAGTACTGACCAAATATGCTATTTTTACTGAATGCCAGCCAATTGTCCAGGACTGAATATTTTGAAGTTTTACAGTAATTTCATAAAAAAATTTTAAACCTATGTAGTGTATTTTTTTATTCTATGGACTTCCATTATCACTTAATTACATGTTAAAGTTGAAACTAATTTTGTTGTGATCTTAATCTCTTTTAGACTTGGTAGTTACGGCAAATAACATGTCTCTCATTAGGCATTGTTTCATGCTTCTAGCAAATAGGATTATTTATGTGGAAAAAAATTAACAACTATGAATGTGGCTATTTCAAGAACAAAGTTTGAACACACTGAAATAGAAAATTTTGATTGTACCGTTTTGCTGGCCTTGAAAATAAAAGGTGTAATGTTATTTTTACTGAGATTAAATTACAGGAAACCGTTGGTATTAATTTCTGTGTTTAGATGTTAAGTCGCATGTTTTTGCAACACTAAAGACAACTGAATCTCCTGACTGAAGTGATCACTGACACTCTTTTTGCTAACTTTGTGCTGGAGGTTGAGTCCAAAAATCATCAGTTTGACCTTGTCAACAATCAAGTGTAGCATTTGAGTAGTTACAGCTATAAAGGACTCTGCTAATATTAAGGCCTGATGCTGTATCAAAACATTGTTTGTTAGTGTGTAAAAACTTATATTGATTAGTGTTTATTTAAAATAATTATTAGAATGAAATTAATTATTTAAATTGACAATTATTAATAACCACAGAGCTCTAATTTTGCTGCAAGTGTGGGGTAAGTGTAAATTCTATCAACAAATGTTTTAGGTAATAACGTACAAAAAATAATTTGAAAATAAATATACAGTAGGTGTACACAAAGTGAAATTTGTAGCCTAATTCATAAAGTTACAATACATTTAATAAAGTTGTAGGTATAACTTCATGGGAAACAGCAAGAATGCTGAATAAATTCATGTCATTCATTAAACACCATCATAAAAAAATGTATTGCTACCATAATTCATATGGTAAATGTTTTGTCCCTAATAAATTATTGACAGTTTTATGATTTTAATTTTTAGATCACAGACTGTTTACAAGAAAATAATACAAAGATGTTAAGGTTGGTATTTGAAAGTCTGGCAGCCGTCTGTATCTCAGCTCATGCTGATATAGGCTATTCACTGTAAAGTGAGCACTTTTGAAAGTCCTCTCATTTGGAATAGTATGAAGTGATATATTTTATTTTAACCTTAGATATTAACTTCAGAGTGCAGTGTAGTTTACACACTATGTTTCTTACTTCCATGTCAATATTTATTTAGAAAGGTGTTTAAAGGATAAAAAATAGCTGAAAGGAAAAAGTAACTAGGGCATCAAAAGTGCTCACTTTACCATGGATAGCCTATATCGGGCATTCAGGTATAGGTGTGTCAAATGGAATGTGGACACATGTAATTGTGATAATGGTGGGTGGCACAGGTATAATTAGCTCACAATAATAAAACTAAAAAATTTAGATCACCTAACGATATTGACTTTATATTTGCAGATGAGACTCAATTCATGTGACACAGTTCACATTTATGCAGCACTGGGGAGCAGACTCAGCCTAAATGCCATGCATGTCTTGCCAATCTGTGTTAATGTTTATGTTTGGTAGAAGGATAGACAGTGGGCAAAAAGAAAAACTAAGCAGGCCTTTGAAATGAATTTTTATTAACCATGGCCTGATTTTGTCAATAATTCATTAAAGAACAACATATATACAGTACATATTAAGATGGTAATTTGCATTTCATAGGTAATGGGGTTTGATGATAGTTATAAATTGTTCAGAACCTGCATGTTTTAATGCATGAAAACTGGATGCGAAATTGTAATTTTTCATCAGCACTTTAAAATGTATTGTAAGTTTATACATTTCTGAGCTCTACTTTCTTGTGGTTACTTCCCTTAAAAATCAAGCTGTGCCACAAATGTTACATTTTTAAAACAATTTATAATATAATTAATAATTTTTTTTTGTGAGAAATTGCATATTGAGAGTTTTGTGTTTAATTTGTCACCCTTAATAGAATGTTGTAACATATATCTAGGAGTGGTAAGGGATCAAACATAGGAAGTTTTAGTAAGGTTTCTATCTCTTCTTCCATAATTTTTACACATAATGTAAATTATAGTATGAAGAACTAGTAGGGACAGTTGGGCAAAATTGTCCAATGCCTTTTTCGTGTGCAGTGATCCTCTTTGTATGTAACAAGTTCACGGTTACTTTAAAATTTGCATATCCCATTTTTTAAATAATCAATTTTTACTGGAGCATTGCCATTTACAAATATTAAGAGGTTTACTTAAACTTCCTGCCCTAGTGTTTTGCAAGTTTGAGAACTCTGAAATAAAACCATCAAGCCTAAAATTTTGTTGTGAATTTGACAGCTGCATTTGAAAATATAATTTTTGTATGAAAATTTTTGTGTTCCAGATTAAAATATTGGACATTAATTATTTTTAGACCTATACTTTTGGGGGGTAGTTTTTTTTGTAAAATAACTTCATTTGGCACTGGCTTGGAAAATTTCTTTTTGCTATACACATAGATTGGGAATTGTGTTCTTTTTTTACTTCTTTCAAGCACTAAACATTATAAGTTAATAAACTATACATACTGATTTGTTTCTGACAAGGAAGATTTTCTCTTTAAAAAGATGCTTTCGCAGAACATATCTAAAAAATTTTGGATATAAAAGTCAGTATGTACGTAATGTTTTAAAAATCATCAAGGTTTTACGTAAAATACACAAACTTAGATACTAACAAAGAGATAGAGGCACAATGTTATAAAGTAAATCCCCCGCTTAGGATTATGCCTTTGTTAAATTACGTCACTGAAATGTCATGATTATGGATGTTTATTGCTTACTAAAAATGCTTATGTTCACCTTTTACCACTACTAAACATTTTCTATAATAATTTGTTAATATGCTGGGTAATGGTTAATTTATACATATGCAGGATAGTGCAAACTTAAAAAAATTATATAGTGAAGTATATAAAATGATTTGACAAATTTTACAGACACACATTTTTAGGATTTTGTCTTAAAGTTACTTTGTAGCTGCTATTTATCATCAATATATATTTCATTGCAAATTTTTACTTTGATGTTGTATTTACCAAATTAATAGAGTATATCATCTAGTTACATAGAATGAGAAAGAACAAGAGGCAATTTTTACTGTGGCGTCTGTTCAATTAAAAATATGTAATTTCAAATTTCCTTGTATTAAAAAAATGTTACTCATGCCGATTTAAAATTGTATTTCATAATAGTGATTTAATTGGTTTCGTTTTCTTCACCTAGCTGATAATTCACACTGTTATCTGTATAGATACTTTTGGCAAGTGTGATTTTCAGAAGTGATTTATTTCAATATTTTGCATGATTCTAATGATGATAGCTTTTTATGAGTCCAGTGGTCATGGTGATGTTTATCAGCTCCTATGCTCTGCATGTGAGACTCTTTTTTGGTATTGAATGAAGGGTTGTCACTATATTATTCCTTTTCCATGCTTTCAACTTGGAGAAGATGAATGATTCACTGTGCCACCATGTCCTTCCATGCAACCATAACAAATATAATTATTTATAAATGTCGTAGCAAGTCCTCGACACAAACACATCACAAAGATGGCCACCAAACAACACACACAAAACTGTGGCCCGAAACAAGAGAAATTGATTAGTCTCCCAAACAGAAAAGTCCGCATAGATGCTGCCATCAGAGACAAGAAACTGGANACTGAGGAACACAAGTGGAAATAGGTTCAGCATTTTCTTAAAAAAAAAAAAAAAAAAAAGTACCATGAAAATTAGTAAATATCACGAATGAGTGCACGACGAAAACTTGGGGAGTAACCAAAACTGTACTCACCACAAGAGAAGCAGGTGAAAAAAAAAACTGATAGAACACTACATGGTGCCAAACCCATGCAGCAATGCATATTATACCACGCACTACATACAAATAAATAAAAAAGTAAAACACTACATTGCCACTTCTGACACAACAAACTAAATGTTCATCAAGAACTGCTAGGTTCCAAAGAACACAAACATGGGAGCAGGACGACTGTGCACCATGATTGCTCCTGCGCTGAAACACAAGTGACTCAAAAGTTTATGGGGAAATACATAGGGACTTCAGACAAAAGACAATCGAAAAGGTTAGAAAGTTGCCTATAGATGTCGCAGTCTGTCCAGAAGAGGCGAATTGCGCTCAAGTGCACAGAAGTGGGGGAAAATATCACTTGAACAAAGACTCTTTTTTTGTTAAAATCATGCTTCAAGTGGCAGGTCTACGCCGGCGAAAATTTGCAAGAACGACAGTTGCAGAGAAGTGTGTGGAGGGGGTAGCCTCAGGTGGCAACTGAAAGAATTTGCAACACACCTTTGCACATCCGGTTGGTAGAGAAACAATCTCACGAAACACAGGATTTAAAATGTCGCTTTCAAAGTACAAATCAAAAATGAATTGAAATCAAAGTTACGAGAAAAATACATAAATGATTAAAATATTGATAAGCAATGATTAAATAAACTTAAAGAACACCTTTTATACGCTTTGATAAATTAATTAATCAAATATTTACCATGAAAAGTTATATAACACCAGACAAATAAACATTATTAAATAAATTGTAGATGCTCAAACAGATAATAATAGTGTAATAATCACATTAATTAAATACCAAAGGTAATGAGACAATTAAATATTACTCACAATCATTTTTACTCAATTAAAATACTGAAATGAGGTTTCTAAAATATTAAAAATAGTACTCTAGCAGTGACACAACAGTAAAAATAGTCGTGATGTATTTTAAAACGGCACATCACTACTGAAATATTCCTAATTTTAAAAATTAAACTATGGAGAAAATTGTATGNTGATGTATTTTAAAACGGCACATCACTACTGAAATATTCCTAATTTTAAAAATTAAACTATGGAGAAAATTGTATGATCTTGTATTATGTTCTAATGAATGAATAATGCATGAATAAATGAAATCTGATCCAATTTACTGAGCACAACAAAGAAAGATTACTTGTAACTTGTAATTGGTATTTTAACAGTACATCTTTGTTTTAGCAACAGTTAAAGGTAGTAAAGACAGATATTGTATAAATATATGTCTTGTATAAATTTTTATATATTGTATAAATATTAATTACCCACAAAAATAATATAAAGGCATGTAATTTTTAATTCTTAACAAAAGTATAAAAATTAAGAAAATCAACTACTTAAGTACTGATTTTTCCCTTTAAGCATGTTAGGCAGCAGTAATTGTGTATATAATGGTTTCAGAGCAGAATAAATATAATTTGTAAGAAAGATTACACACATCTAATTAAAAAACCTGTCGAATATTTTGGTGTCCCCTGATATTTGCACTGTAAATATTAAAATAAACATTAAAATAAAATCAAAAACATTAGATATGTAAAATATTTTGTTTGTCCTAAAAGGTTTAATGAAGCCCTAGGAAGTTATTACTCAGTATGTACCCGTGGTCTCCTTGCATCATTACTCTTAAGTACTCTTGTTCTTTCTCTTTCACCATGCTTGGCTATGGCATTGTCAAGGCCTTTGACTAACTGTGTCTTAACACAAGTTAAGTACATTTTGGTCACTAATTATTTGTCACTCATATTTTCATTGTCTTCCATTCAACTAGTTATTGCATTTTTGTTACATTTTGTTATATAGTTTATGAGTTTGTTTTCTTTTTAAATTTGAATTATAAGGATATGCCAGATTTGTATTTAGTAGAAATGAAGTTTAGTTAAAGTATCACATAGTCAAGAGAATATTTTTCAGTCATTGAATGCTTGTTTACCATATTTATTTTCAATGACCTAAGGAGTCTTCCGAGAGAAAAAAAGGCCTTTATGTTTCATTTAGATATTTAACTCCGTGGTTATATTACCAAAACATTTCTCTAGTGGAGATTGTAGTCATCTTGAAATTCTCTTATACTTAAATTTTAGTATTCTTCCTTGTAGGTTCCTTAGTCCTCGTTTATTAAAAAGAAAATTAATTGCATGTTATTGATATGACATTTTTTTATTTGCCCAACTAATGTATTTCAGATTTTTTAAATTTTTTGTGTTTACATTTATATCAATTTAGTGTAAATATTTGAAGTGCTGTGATCATATTTTAAGTAATTTATATTTTAGTAAGCAAAATACATTATGAACAAAGAATGAAACTGATGAGTGACCTTTTAAAATGTGTGATACATTTATGTTTATAATGTAATTTTTTTCCCTGAAGATTGTGTGTATTTTTTAATATGGTTGTATCTTGATCTGTAATTTAATTGGATGAAATTGTGATTTTAGCAGCAGCTAATTATTCTTGAATATGCTGCCAATATTTTTAGATAATTTTCCTTTTGCTACTTTTTCTTTTCTGATATTGTGGATGACAAATTCTTTCCATATATTATCTGACTGAAGTGTACTACAGCTATATATATATATATATATNTGATATTGTGGATGACAAATTCTTTCCATATATTATCTGACTGAAGTGTACTACAGCTATATATATATATATATATCTATATATATGTATATATATATCTATATCTCAGGAATTACATTTTTAGTGTTATTCATGTGTGCACATTTTGTTTTATGCATTTTCTTCAACTGATTGTTATTAAAATTGATGTAAGAGACAGCTGATATGATATGTCATAAAACTCTTTCCAGTGTAGGGTTTCAAATAAATGTATGTCTGTAGAAATAAGGAAGTATGTTGTGCCATCAACAGTATTGTTATATCATTAACACTATTATCCAAATAATTCAAGAAAGGACTTTTTAGATGTGTAGTGGTCACTAAAAATTTAAATTTAAGAATTATTAAAGCAGCAGTACTAACAATTGCATAATTCATCTTTTTTACGAAATGTGTTAAATATTTTTTGTTGTAGTTATTACTGTGTATTTTATCCCTCACCTACCTACCAATTAGATTACTAATTGAAGCATTGTTGTTGGTTTTTAATTGTATGTTATATTTTTGGAATATTTCCCATCATCAGAGATGACATACAGTACAGGCAGCCCTTTTCTTTCAAACATTTGATTTTTACAAAAAAAAAACACTTTTTATGTCGGACGTGACACCCTTAATGAAACTTTCATACAACAATTTCCAACTTTTCATTCATAGCTGACTAGAAACACATCAAAATATCACAGTTTTGCTTTTTACTGGTCAGCATTTAAACCATGTAGGAATTTCAGTATGAGTATTAACGTTTTACTATCACACCAAATTGTTTAAATCCTTATTTAATATATAAAATTTATTATGTTTAATATATATAGGGTAATTGATTAATGACTTGTTAAAAAATATACCTCCATTTAAAAAAATTAATCATGTAGTTTTACATTTACACATTCATCTGTAATACACATTTTGAAGAACACATTACATAGAACAGTAGAGGGCTTTCTGTGCTTTGAAATTTTGGGAAAGTGTTTATGGCATATAACTGCCGGTTTGCTTAATGTAAGTATATTTCAGACGTCCATTTTATGTATATTTTGTATAATAATTTTAATGTTTATGTGGCCTAGATCTATCGTATAGCAAAATAAGTTTTAGAAAGCAACTGGAAAGTATTGGGGAACATTGAACATGCCAGCTGGTTTGTGTGTTGGACCATTTTTCAGATTGTCCACCGTTTATTTCTTCATTAATAAAATAGGCCTATTGAATTTTTTAAATTGTATATTTATATGCACTCCTGTTTTTGTGTTCAGTATATTTTGTTTCATACCATATTGCAAATTGTACTCTTGGCTGAACGACATAAAGAACACAATGTGAGATTAATTCCACTTCCAAACATTTGTAATTTTTAGGCCATTATGACTTTAGAAAGTATCTTGGGTGATGTAAAGGTTGATGCTGAATTGTCACAATCCAGGGTGGTAGTCTCTAAACAAGCAGCTGTGGTTTCTTTTCTGTGAGTTTAAAATGTATGGGTGCAATTAATGGAATGCTATCGCTGTAGACAACTCGTAAGTATATTTTGTATGTTTACTTAGGGTGTAATTCACAAGATAATGAGTTTGTTTACATTTTGTTCTAAGCTATTGCCTTCCTAATACAAAAGCATCAAAACATGAAAATTTGATGAGGAAGAACATGAGCTACACTTAATTTGTAACCTGGGGTATTTTATGCCTAGCTTAGCTGTTTCCTGACATCGGATGTCTTTTTTTCCTTAACATTCACAATAATAGAAGTTTTCCGTCATAACTAAATCATATTTTCTATTGCACAGTTGTAATAGCATTGTGCAAGTTGTTTTGATGTCTATTTAGCAAACTTTCTATGATTGATTGTGGATGGTTCATCATAAACTACAGCATACTTTTAGACAAGAGTTTCCTCCTTGGTAGTTTGATGAATTGTAATTTAGGCTGGACCAAATATTGTTCAGCCTATACCAATCATTAACCTGTTGATAAAGCTTTGATCTGATGATGAAGCATGATTGTAATACGGAAATAACTAGTACTGTATGTAATTTTTTTTTTTTTTTTTTTTTTTTTTTTTTTTTTTTCAATGTAAAGTTGTATAATTTCAAGTTTAGACATCTGCTATTTTATAAGTTCATATATTGCATATTGAGGTAATGTCAAGAGCCAATATTTTAATATTATCCTAAATGTACCTTTTAGGAAATAGCTTTTCAGTACATAACCAAGTTGATGCAATTGCCTTATGGATTGTTGCACCATTGAGGTTCATCTCTCGATGTGAGATCATGTCCAAACTTGATCTAAGATTGACACATAAAACTGTTGCACCATTCAAGTTTAGAGCATGACTGGAGATCAAGATGAACTTGGTTTTGAACCACTATCCAAGATCAGAGAATTGAGCACTGTTAAATATATTTATTTACCAGAAATTCAGGCATATTAGAAAGGCTTATAATCCAACGTATTTATTTAATTAAAGATGTAGTAATATTTTGTAAAGTGAGAACAAAATTCACACTTTTCCCTTGAGCAAACACAACAGAAAACTGGAAAAGTCATTCAGAATATCTGAAACTGTCCTAATTCTCCTCATGAGCTAAGTCCACTCACGTTGGATTTTTTGCTTGCAAAATAGCAGCTGTTGCTGACAAATATATTTAGAAAATACGCCAACAGACTTGAATATTATTCAGTAAAATTCGTACAACTATTTTACTTAAAACAGATAATACATTGCACCATATAGTTTTATGTCCACTACCTTTTTCAATAATATTGTTATTAAAAATAATGAAAAAAAGTGTGTGCAAAGTGTTTCCAATCAAACAAAAAACTGAAACTGAAATTTTGCAGTGCATTTAACAGATTATATAGTAAAAAATCCTAGTCTTAAGAGATGATGTCCACAAAAACTTATTAATTGTCCCCGAACTTAAAAAAAACTGTCATCATGAAATGAGAGCCAATCACAAACAGTGTTTCATCTCAATCCTAGTTTTGAACCGAGATCAATAGATCTAAGCTTGGAACTCTGCCATTAGCTTTGGTGCAACACTTTTACTTTAGAACTCGGATGCAATTGAAGATCATGTTTGAACCAAGATCTTAGGATCTTGGTTCGGGTCTGTTAATGGTGCAACGGGGCACAAGATGCTAAATAAAAAATTAATTTTTAGTATATCTACCATCCATAGTATCATTCCAGGAATATCTTATTCCATAATGTTTGGCCAACAATCATGTTTATATGATATGAAGCCTTCAGATGCTTGTTTTGAAACTACAGCTACTTAAACATTTTCACTCATGTTTGCAGAGAATGGTGACATACACATCAACACTAACTACAAGCAAATGTAGCAATTCTGTGCATCATATTCCCTAGTTTGTTCTGTATGTGCTGTCAAACTGAGCACATATTGTTATTCAAAATATGTACACAATAATATTGTAAGGGGACGAACTAATATTTAGGACAAATAAAAACGTGCCAAGTCAATGAAATGAATGCCAGTAACATGAACCTTAAAAGCTAGTGCAATTTATTCAGAAACAATTACAATTTTTAGAAGCATTTAGATTAACAATTATCCAGGAATCAGAATGTCGAAAATTACTTTGCACCCATATTTCTTTAAATACTTAAATTGTGAATGTGTGAGCTGTTCACCTGTTTGTTTATTCACTTATATAGTATATTTCCATACAGCTCGGTCTCTCTTACTTAGAAAAATTTATTTTATTGTTACCTTAAATGTTACCCTAGTATCATTAAGTAGTTTTTGCATTTGTGTACCATTTTGCTGAATAAATTGCAGACAAGTTTCTTGGTTCAGTTTTTGTAAATACACATACTCACCAAATTTGTTTTCATTGTTGATTAGTGGTCTCATTCCTGGGTATAGCTACCTGATATTGGTGAAGGCTGTGCTGTCTAAAAACTTAAATAAAAAAATTAAGCATATTATTTATCACAGAAATGTATATAACTATAATGCTTTTATTATTATTTTTTTTTGTGTTCATCTCAGTTAGACTTGCTCACATTTTTGCTATTGACAAGCCCAAGTAGTTATAATTAATTTTCATAGAGTAAGTGAGAAATATATCTTAATGTTGTTATGGTTTGTTTTAAAGCATGATTGTGAAAATGTTCCTGAGTTCATGTGTATGTATATATGGGTTATTTTTAGCCTTTTTGGTGTAGCCAACAAGAGTATAGTTTGTGTATTTACTTTTGCTGAATGTATGTGTGTTTAAAACAAAATACAATTTTTGTGGTGTTTATATTGTGAAAGGTTTAATTTTCAGCATTGTGCAACATTTTAATTTAATCAGCACACTGGTCAAATCATACTGGCCATATAAAAAAAACCGTGTACTTTTACAGCATTGTAAACTTTAACATTTACAGTGTTTTTCAGCTTATAATGGAAGTATTGACTGTTAAATGTCTTGGACATATTTTTAATACAAGTCAGTTATTGTTACTGGAATCTTCATCGTACCCTAAAAGCATACTTGTGTTATCTACAAAAATTGGTGTTATTAAAAATATGCAACTACAAGGATAACATTGTTTTGCTGGGCTGTGTATTACATAAAATATTTTTGGAATTAACATTTTTTTTTTTATGTTACTTGTTTTTTAATGGACAATTCTCTTCGTCAAAACATGTACATTAAGTAATTTTTTTAGGATTATTATTTATTTATTTTCTATATATATAATATATATTGTAGATTGACTTCATTTTCATGTATTATAGCTTTACCTTTTTACATGTATTGTACAGTTCTAAATTTGTATGATGTGAAGATGTGTGTATAAATACATGGATTCATTTAGACAAATGCTGTGGCAATTATTTTGATTTGTGTAATATTGTACTACATACATTGTATTATTGTAATAGATAATGTATATAATGTATAATTGTTATTATTAAAATATTGTTTAATAATCAACAAATAAGGATTTTTTATTTTATTATTTGTAGAACTTTTCTGATATGTTGTGATTTGTGTAATGTGGGTCATGTTAAATTAGCAGGAGACTGCAAATTTTGTTAACATTCATTCACTTCTTTGTAAATTGATTTTTTCCTTAGTTTATTGTGTGGGAAATCTGTAGTTTTGTTATTGAACCAAAAATGAGTGGATTAAACTTTTTTTTATGTAAAGAAAGTAGCTCTTTTGTTACATATTTTTGCTGTGTGAATTTGTGTTATACATTTTCCTCTGTGTGTATTGAACATATGTATGTATACATCACTGTCAGTATTTTGTAAATTTGTGTGCATGTGTCTGAAGAGAGGAAATGTGCACTATAGTGCAAAAGCACTGTTTATTGTACTTATGTATTAAAGTTTAAATACATAATATGTGGACTCTATTTGTTAGCTACTAATTAAAGTTTTCTTATATGTTACCTTGAGTTATTTACACTTTTATACTGGTTGATAATTTAAAAAAAAATTGTTAAATCATTGTTGGAAGTACTGTGTTACTAGATAACAATTAATGATGGGCAGTTTAGCAGGTGTAGGAATCCAACCTCTTTATTTGTGGAAAAGACTTTCAGAGATTTAGTAATTCATAAAAATGCCATTATTTAGTGAAAAAAATTTATTTATATGTTTATATTCTTGTTTTTGATGCACCATATTTTAAAGCTCCAATAGCAAGAGAAATAATCTAATTTAAAAATTATATTCGTTAGCATTGCAGACTGTATGTTTTTTACTAGACTGAAAGTTTATGTTGCCATATTTACCACTATTTCTAATAATTTAAATTTTAAATGTATGTACAAAGAATAAACATTTTGCTTTTCATTTGAAATCAAATTGTTTTGTATGGTGTTGATGGTTGAATTAGCATATCTGGTAAATGTTCAATACAGTAATGATTGATAATGGCTTTTTATTAGCATGAAAATTTTGTTGAGTCTCCTGTATTAACAATCAGTAGCCCCTCCCTAAATTACATATGGTTTTTTTACTTAAAGTATTTTTTACATATTTGTAATTTGCTCAATAAACTTATTGATATAAATACATCAATTTGTACATACTTGATTTGAGACCTCATCATGATTATTTTTAGAGTTTTGTGTCAGCACTACTAATGTTTACAGGTGCACACCCAGGATTTGAAGCTGGGAGGGGCTTCAATTAAATAAAGATTTACATTGCTGTAATATATTTAAATTCAGGTTAACTTTTATGTATAATGCAGTCAAACTTGTGTGAGCTGAAATATTCCAGTCAATTTAATGAGATTATAATTAAATAACTATAAAAAAGTACACACCCACACACTTACAGTTTATAAATGTATCGTGCCAAAAATAATGGATACAGTTTTGTAATAAAAAAGTAAAAATAATAATATTATAATACCATAAGTCTTTTATGAAGTGTGCATATACCAACTTATTAACGGTGGTGGTAACCCGACTAGGCACCAGACACTTTCGACAGGTGGTGTCAAGATGAGACTGCGGGTACTCTTAGGGTCATGTGGCCATTTGCCCGGATGTACGCCGTTCCCTCGGTGATGTAATATAGTTGAATTGTCCCAATATGCTCGTGAAGTCAGGCTCCCTCGTGCTTGATACTTACATTGTAGAATGTAATGGGTCTATTTAGGTTGACCTATATACCTTAAATGGTGATAAATATACTGTAAGTAAACTGGTACACATTCAGGCAGTTAGAAATACACACTTGGTTGCAAGGGACCCGTGCCTCTAAATGCCACGTGGGTTGTGCTCGAAAATAAAACATGTTGTTGCAAACTTGCGTATATTTACTCTTTGCAGTGAACTTAAGCGGATCCTGGCAGCATGCCTGCCAGGCTATGCTGCAAAAACACACCAATGCATGATAAAGATTTACGGTGAAATTATGCTTAAAAGGGCAATTCAAGGGGTGGTGTCTGTGGGTGCTGAAAACAAAATGGTTCTTGTGAGCACTTATGCTATTGAAAAACTAAGTCATTGGCGCAAAATATCTTCAAATGCACTCGAAGCGCGGTGCATTGCTGCCTACCCCTTGAGACTCGGGATGAAAACTGAATCATGGTGGGCATGCTTAGCTACAGCAAGGCGGCAATCGCGCCCCAGAACTACTTGCATGATAAATCATTCATATTAAACAAACGCGTAACCCTTGAAAATCATCTCAAATATTTTACAATATAAATCTAAACAGGAAACACTTGCAATAACACTTTGTAGATGGGGTTAAATGAAGGTTATGTGAAATGAACACAAAGTGCTGATCAAAAAGAAAACAAAACTTAACTAATATTTCAGGGGCATCCCTTGCGTGTCTCACACATCCTTGTGTCTTTTTAATTTATTCTAAAATTACTTTATTTTTGCCCTGCATTTCTACGAAAAATCATCCAGACTACCCCCCTTCGGATGGTGAAGCTGTTAAGAGGGGGGGGGTTGATTGGTGACACTTCTCTGCACACATGTGCACTGCACTAACTTACTCTTGCACGAGCATGTTTGGCACTTGTGCACACAGTGTGTGGGTGTGTGTGTCTATGATGGAGTTGGGCGAAAATTGTGGCAGATAGTCTTTTAGGGCAGGACGTCATCCGGTGTTACATGGTATTTTGTGACTTTGTGAAGGCATTAGTCACTCGGCACTCTGGCAATATTAATCCCGTAAAGTTTAAAATTTACTCCTTTTTGAATAATTTTGATAAGGGATTGATAAAACATGTTTAGCTGAATGCTCCTGAATTTAATTTAAGCTTTAATACTATTTATGGGAAGGGGCAGTCTCCAAAGACTCCCCTTGTTAATATACCCATGAATGTTTATGAGAGAGGTGGAATAAATAAATATTAACGGTGGTCATTTAACATCTTTATCCATTTTACTTCATAAATTACAGAGAGTAATGATTGTAATTAAACTTCATCTAATTATTTTTGCCATGTTAACATTACAAAATATTGTGGCACATCTGTGTGTTACATTTGTAATTCTCATGCAATGTATATAAGAAAGGGACTTTTTCAAAAATATTCGTAACGGGTAAGGTTTATGGCACTTCGGGTATGCATAGAAATATTCCATCATTGAGATGCATGGTCGTAGTACAGGATTTTGACTTGGGTACACCCAGTTGCACAGGTGGTAAAACTGGGGTCCAGGATTTATTTTGCCTGGAAAAAATGTAAAACTTTTAAAGTTAAAAATATTATTGTTTAAGCATTTTAAAAATGTAGTTTTATTGCTATATCAGTGTGGGGGCATGTACTATTATGATACATTATCAGGTTGTTTGTATGTTACCACATTGCCATTTCTGGCATGATTTAACAAACCAATTCACTGTCATCATGAACAACAGGTTGCCAGAAAGGTGATATCACATGCTTTTTACATACTGAAATGGAAACAAAAGTGATAACTTCTGTTGTTATCTACATATATATGTATGAAATATGTACTGTAGCCTTTTTATTAGACTTTCAGCAAGCAATTGCAATGTTTACGGTGGCAGCCATGTTGGTAATGACCAGCAGAGCAACCACACGAAGCAGCAGTGCCATATTTTCGAGATATCACTTTGCGTTGCGACATTGCCAACAACACTCGCAAGTTTTTCACTTGAATATTTTTTTCATGAAAATTACGAATGCATATATGTATAAATGTTATTCTAATAAATATGCCCAGAAGGTTAACAAAAAGGCAACACAAAATTAAGGAAACCCTATTCACTGCACTTTATCAATCACAATATTCAAGATTTTTTTATTTCTTAACTACTAACTGCAACTGTTTTTAGTTGCTCTACGGATAATACTTCCGCTACGTTTGCAGCTATTTCTGTGAACGTGGTTTCTAAAGAGGTGTTTAAACACTTTTTATTAAGTTTGAATGTGAATACCGGAAAAATTGGAGTGGATTGTTCATTTGTTTTTTTTTTACATACAAGGTCAACACGTCTTGGTTCCCTTGAGAACTTTATAACAGGGTTCTATTGTATTATGAATGTTTCCTTTAATATTCCCATTTGCATTGTTTTATTTTAGTTAAAGTTGACAAATACCTAATATAGGCCTATCAACATGTTCAACATAAATTTTAATGAAGTTGGGGTTTTTTTTTTTATTACTAATATGTCTAATCTACATCTACAGAATGTCCGCATCTATATAATTGTTATGTCAGTGGCTTGAAATTCTATAGATAGTTTCCACTGGAATATTGTCACATCAACATTTTTGGTAAGAGATATTCATTTATAAATAAAATACATGTTGGCATGATTCTGCCTGTGAACATGCCCCATATTGATTCGGCTTGATATATATATATANTATAAATAAAATACATGTTGGCATGATTCTGCCTGTGAACATGCCCCATATTGATTCGGCTTGATATATATATATATATAATTGTACATGCAATAATAAAATTTTATTACATATTTTTTAATAGTGAACGTGATCACCACGCANATATATATATATAATTGTACATGCAATAATAAAATTTTATTACATATTTTTTAATAGTGAACGTGATCACCACGCAAGTAGTTTGGTTATCCGCACATAGGTAAAGTAAACGACAGATAATGTTTTATAACAAATGGAAAATAGTAAAACTTAATGTTTGTAAGAATTTCCATGGTAAAAGAAGCTCACACTGTGATTCTATATACACTTAAACAAGCAATTTTGTCTAGGTTTTACGAATATGGGAATTATTATAGAATTTTGCAAATAAGCATACCTTATTCACTCAAAAATAAGACTGTAGTTTTCAATTTACACTATATTAAAAAAAAAATGATGGTTGTCTTACAATCGACAGCAAACTGTTTCAACCTACAATAACACAATGTTTATTTACACATTCAACTGCCAATCACATCGCATGTAAATGCATATATTTTTCATATAAATATACACACACTCAGTTCATAATAATGCTAAATATAATTCTGTTATATATAAACTTACCTGTTTGCATTGCATTTATAGCATTAACCTACTGCTGCTATGTAAATAATGGTTGCCATTTGGAATTAAAATCATGAAACTCGTAGATAATGTGGCATGAAAGTAGTGTGCTCTTTTTACGCTTTCATACCATGGTTATGTTCCAAACTACCAACGACCTGTAGTAAATGATGCATGGTTANGTGTGCTCTTTTTACGCTTTCATACCATGGTTATGTTCCAAACTACCAACGACCTGTAGTAAATGATGCATGGTTTTGGTTCCATAAGAGTGGCATTTTCTGTACATATTTCTTTCAAGTGTTTAGTATCTATGTTGATGCTACTCGCCTCCTTGCAATATGAGGTACAGGGAGGGTCATAGTGTCCGAGTTATTTTTACCAGGCACAGACTATAAGATGCCTTGGAGATGTAATAGGGTGAATAATAATGTAGTCACTCAGTGTTTCAAATGCACTAGGTTATATTGTCTGGAATAATAATGAACACACATCACCGAGATGTGGTACCTTGCAAGTTGGGGGCCTTAAGGGCTAGATTAACGTACTCTCTAACTGTGTCCGACATCTTGGGGAGGGGTACGCTAGGCGTCTGGGAGGTTTCTTCGAGCGACGACTTGATACTTAGCTATGCTTGTAGTTCTGGGTCTGTTGGCGGCAGGCTGAGGTCTGGTGCTCTGGGCGGCCTTTGAAAGGCCCTGCTTCGGTTACATCTCTCCACGACTGCGGCTCCGGGTTTGCTTCTCGACGTACGCCTCCACGACACGCTTCTTCCGGTAACCTTCTGATCCAACTTACTCTCGCGAACTCCTGAGTCAACTGACCTGATTCAACTGATCCCCTCCATGTCCCACAAATTGGCTTTTAAACTTTCTCGATGCCCCCCCCCCAGATTCTTGCACGTGTGTCCGTTGAGGGGTGGAAGGTGGAGGGGGAATGGGGGTGTCCCTGCGGCCCTACGGCCAAATGTTGTCAGCTCTACTCCCGCGTCTAACTAGTGTTGCATTTGCGCAACTTTAGCTTATATCGGCATTATTGCGGTGGTTGTCTCTGTTCTCCTGCGTTTTGCTAGGGGAGGATGTGGACTCGTAGCACTACTGCCATGCTCTGTCAGCCTTTTTCTGGTTTAACTGGCGTTGTATCGGCGAAGCTCAGCTTACCTCGGTATTTCTTCGGCAATATGTTATCTCTGCCCTCCTTCGCACGTGTCATAATTTCCTCACGTGGTGCTTGGGGTGGAGTGGGGGTCCGAGGCAACCTTGACATGTGTAAACTACCTATCTGTCCTCTGGGCCGACTTATCCTTGCCGCACACATTTTCTGCGGCGCGTGTCAACTGTAGGTGCTCGCAGGGGATTCACAAAAGGAT
>NQII01002804.1:294977-316437 GCA_002778355.1 Clitarchus hookeri
GGGATTCACAAAAGGATGGGGGGGGGGGGTCTTATTTTTGGGTGCATAAGGTAATTTCTCAATTTTTGCATTATTTCACATTCCACAAATTTTTAGGTGCTACAAATAAAGGCCAGTTTGCTCAAATTGTCCTTTGGTCTATATTTCACTCTGCAACATACTATCTATCAGTTTCTCTGACTTAACTATATATAGCAGGGGAGTTGTCGCTTGGGATTGGGAAAAGTGTGGCTGCTGGTACTCAGCACAATGCAAATAAGTGGCAATAGTTAACGCATGTCTTTTACTTTAAAAGTGTAGATTTAAAAATTGATAAATATATTTTGCCAGGAAACGTCGGATGTGTCTACATCTAAAATGTTATCCCACTGCCTAGATATACCTGTCAAAAATGATATCACATTAAATAAGGTAATCACGCAACTGCTTCTACTAAGGTCTGCTTTTATTAAGGTGTCCATCCACGTGGTGTGTTGAATTGCATTGCTGTATGTTTGAAAACCAAAATTTTGTACAGAACTACCAAAGCTGTGGCACACTCCAGACTTTACATAGGAGAAGCATCATTTTAGAACCCTACAACAGCTGAAAACAGCCATTTCAGGTTTGTATATCTGAAAGTCTACTAACTGGATAGTTACAGAATTAAGGCTTTTGTGCTGAATTGTGCTACAGACTTTCCCCTAGTAAAATTGGTGGGGTTGTACTGAAGTGCAAGGTAAATTCGGCATGTGGCAGCACAAGAAAGAAATAATTTGAAATGAAAGGGGTAATCTGCATAAAAAACATCACAGGGTTCAAAACATATTTAGTACACCAAGCAGATGAAATTACAACAGCACGAACATTGTGCAGAAACAATGTTACAAATTGCACAGCCAAAATTAATTACACTATTGAATTTAGTTAATCTGCATGACCTCAAACTTAAAAATAGCACCATAACACACAGCAAGTAGGCTTGAAACTGTCTTGCACTACATACATTACAAAAATGTGGAAAACAATGATATTATACTAAATAAATTGGTTCACACAAGGAACTATGTTGCAATGCATACTAAGGCAAGTAGTCTCTTTGAAAAAGAAAAAAAAAAAGAGCACAATGAACTTTGACAACATTATCGGGAACTCTACTATTCCAATATTATAAAATATTGTGTCAAATGGGATGTGAAATTTTAAGTACTATAGAAATCACATACACTGTGTGGAATGTAAATGGGACATGTTTGGCTCACACTTGTAATGAGGAGTAGTTACAACATGAAAAATCACAACACTATTAATAAATTTTAAGATACGTGTCCATAATTTACACTTGTAGCAAATGCAAGGAAAATCGTGGCCCAATTTTCCTTTGCAATAAATGTTACATTGAAAACATGACTGAAGGTCAAGTGCCAAAGTGAAACAAGGAACCCTACATGAGAATGAAAGTAAAAAAGAAAAATAATGTGAAGTTACATATTGCCAAAAAGAATTTATGACAGGTGGTCTAAACGTGAATTATGAATAGTATTAAAATACTTACAAACTAACAGCCCTCAATCTCAGCCTTCGTGCACACATACACACACTTATCAAGAAATGCAGTAAAGTAACTGCATTCCTTTTCAGTAGTTGCAGTAGAAGTGAACTAGCCTCGGGTGACATACAGCTCCTAACATTGTTGGCATGGCAAGGGGAGGGCACATTGTTATACTTTGTTTAAATTGTACTCGAACGATAATTGTTAAGGTTGGGAGGATCTCATGATAGCAGAGCATGTGAGTTAAATTTAAGGATCTATAGGTTACTATATGGCTACATAATAAAATATCTGGATATTACATAAAATGCTATAAGGTCGGAGGAGCATTGTTTAGTTCAATACATCCACTACCTTACTGAGAGCCACGTTAGTATATTGTAAATGTCCCACCTTGAGAAGTATACGAGTTACTGCGGTTGGTATAGCAGGCCCTTTTGCAACTTCCATCTCGACCGGCATCAAATGCAGAAAAAACCTCTTCCACCACTCTGTATTGCCCTCATATCAGCGTGACATAATGCAACATGGCCTGGTTCCCTGGCTGGTAGAGGGGATTCCTGCTTACCGGGGTTTTTGGGCAATGCGAGTCCCGATTGCGGCAATTGGCTGTCCTTATTACCGCCATGAAAGATGGCTTGTTCAGGCAGGCCCTCGAATTAAGGCCTGTTCATATTATCGTAACATATCTGTCCATCTTAACGACACGAGATGCCCTCATCTTAACATGGATTGCTAATTTTCCTTTTTGTAGAGGTTTCTGGGCATCTTTGGTAATCTTCAGGGCTGCTGGCAGTGGGAATATACTTTTGTCCGGTTTTAACATAATATTGTCGCTAGTCTTCAATGCGGAGGCCTCTCTTGAGACTGTTTTGTGTTACATTGGATATATCCATATTTTTATGTGCACTAAGCTTACTATTGATTGATATTGTAAGTTTGAATTTTCCTTAACTTGTAAGCAAATAGTTTTATTTTTTTTTAGTGGCAATTGCATTTCAACATAAGCGTAAGCATGCTGAATTAGTTTAATGGGAACTGCTTATTGCAAATTGTTGGTGCACAAATGTATGTATTATATGTTGTCTGCAGGGTGATGTGTAAAAGAAGTGTGTAGTAGTAGAAACACTTTTTACCTGGTTTGGATACATTTACTAGTCGCAGGCTGCTTAAAATGGTAATGCTTATATTGCATAATGACTGTAAGTGCGGTGCTGCAGACAATTTAAATGCCATGAATGCGCCGCCCTTAATAGTAGGTCGCATACAGATACTGGTAACATATTATTTAGTCACCAGGGGCATTACAAATATATTGTGGATACCCCTCCTGAACCTACTTGTCACCCCGATAATCCCAGACACCAACCAGATATTATGGACATTGTGTTAACTAAAGGCCTGCATACGTCCTTTGAGTTAACTGTGATACACAAATTATCGTCTGACCACTATCCTGTTCATGCTGTTTCCGTGTTCCAACTGGCACTTTTTGTTAACAAAATGGTCACAAGACCCATTTTGTGTACAAAATCAGCGATGTATTTTTGTAATTTATGTTTTGTCAACTTTGAAGCTGACGAAATGCTAAATACAAATTACCAAATTGCCGCCATATTATTTTTGCCTGTTTGAAAAAGACGTGAGGTCAGGGTTAAAGAATGGTAGTAACATCATCGCTGCACCATTCTTCGTGCAGAGTTCTGGCAGGAAACGCTCACCAGAGACGTCTTGTAGATATCTTACCGGCTGCTCTGCTGTTGTGGGTCGTGGCCGAGTAACCCAGGTGGCTAGGGTGTTCTCCCAATCCTCTACATCTCAATTGAAAGGTTATTAAATACGGTTCGAAATGCTGTTAGCCATGGGCAGTTGCATCGGCCCAGTACCGCCGCGGTTGCCCGTTGTGAGGTGGACATATTGGTATCTAGTTATATAACTGTGGAGTTGTAAGGCATCTTCATATGCCAGTTAAACAATTATATTAGTACATGTTACACTGAAAACACTTAAAAACCCTTAGAATGGCTGGTTCGTGGGTCCAGCTCCCGAAATACCTTTAAGTAGCAAGGCCTGTTAATCAAAATGCTGACTTGGGGATTGCAGTCATTGATTGACGTTTCGACACTACAAACCAGTTGATGGTGCTCACATTGTTAAGCAGACACGATGCACCAAGCCTGTCGGGGGATGATGCAGGAATATGAGCGTGTGCTTTCCAGATTAGAAAGGTGAACTTACACTCCTGGGACTGTAGGTCTGCAGGAGAAGGAGAGATGCTCCTCCCGGGCGATGAAGTTATGTAAGTTATACTGTTCTGCTCGAAAAAGAAGATAAAACTATGAATCTGGGTGGAAGACAAAGAAGTTGATGAAGTGCCCGGGAGTCGCAAACCGCGCGGCCTGCTCCATTGAATGCCCGCTTCAGACTATATAGTAACCGACGTATTTCCGGCCACTTGCAATGAAGACTTCGGAAGTCGGAAATGTGTGAGCATAAAATAAATGCAAAATAGGATTATGCCCTTAATTGTTTATAATGCATGGGTGCAAAATCTCCCTTAGCTAAATGTAAACTGAATATTGTCCCTAGCAAAAACCTACATATTCTCAATACTAAACTAGCCACTTAATTATTCATGACAACACACTTTCGCGCTGTTAGGTTCATGGGTATGTAGTGCTGTAAACCAGACTGCTGCAAAAATAAACGTGTACACTTTTACACTCACTATTTCTATTAAACATACAAACTGAGAAGCCCCCAGTCAGGTGATGCCTGTGTGGGTTAAACTTAGGTTGTCACGGATGCAGCTAATGCTCCAAGTAGGAAGTTGTTGACACATCACTTTAACATAATTTGTAATTACATTTAATACAATAGTTTACGATTTGTTTGCACTTTGTGTGAACTGGGAAGGATTTTGCTATGATTTATGGGACCGCAAACACTTAATGTTGCACAATGGCATCGGTTGTTTGTATGCGTCCCGCTGAAGTGTATGCTTTGGCGCAGGGTGGGTAGACATCAGGCATCATGATGCAGGAAATTGTGATGCATGCATGCATGCATCATGCATTGTAGTTTCTGCTGGTGATATTTTGGCTGCTGTGGTGTGTGGTGCTGAGTCTTGTCTTCCACCTATTATCTCTGAGGGCATTTGGACGTCGGGGTGTCATGGGGCAGAATGAGTCACTAATTGTGTGGCTCTCTTACGATTCTACCACTTGTGTTGATGGATTGTTGTGGTTTGACGTCTGTGGACTTTACTTGAGCTTCCTGGTATGCAGCTCGCCTGACGTCCCTGTGGACGTAGATTCTCCATCGGTGATTGACGCGGACCAGATTTGTAGGGGCCCCTAAAGCCTTTGTGAATACATGCAGACCACTTGATGTGCGCTCGGTACGCCCCTTGTCGAAGGGAGACGGTTGGGCACGCGGTGTCCCTCGAGCTGTGAAAGTGCCGGGCGCCAGCTCAGTGTTGAGCAATGAGATCGGTTCATGGTTACTCACCCTAGGGGACTCTAGGTACACACCGTCAGATAATATGAAAATGCAAGCTGTATAGCCGCTGCGATGATTATTTTATTGAACACTTTAACCGAAACAGACACGTTGTGACCGTGTGGTCATACAAGGTAACACACTAATGGCTTATGATTAATTAAGGCGCGTGATGCTGCTCTCCCCTCAGTGTGATGTAACATAAAATACAAGTTATTTCGTGGATGATGTGATGATACAATCACTGAGTGATGTTGCAGCCTCAGGGGCTGGCACCGAGGTTCTTGTGAAATGAGAGACTTACCACGTCCGCCCACTTTGAAGTGCTGAAACCTACTAGACCGAGAACTGCGCCGGCTCCCGCTACCTGAGCGCGGCCAACGCCAAGCAGTGGAAAGATGAAACACAAATGCGACTTAAAAATACTAATGAGATGTACGAAAATGATATACCTTAAATTAACACATAATCAACCACAATTACCCTATACAACTTACATAATAAAACTCAATCACCCTTGCACAAATACACAATAAATCAGGGTTACATTAATATTAAATATTTGTATCGAAGCAACCACTGTATTGCCAACTTAATAATGTCACATGTCCCTAGCTGGCTGGGTATGTGATGACTGTCTTTAAACACAATAAATATGATATAAATAAATACTGAATAGATGCACTGAACCAATAAATAATAATGATTAAATTTTTATGCTCTGAATAATTAATGACACTGGTGCAATTTACACACATGGACAAATACACTTGAAAATTATGACACTGAATATATACATATAACCCTAAATAACTATACTGATGCACTCCGATCAATTATGTCGCACTGATGTAATTATATTGGTGAACTCTGATTAATTACATAGCACTGAATAAACTATCACTCTTGCCCACATGCCCACTGGTGTGGTGCATCAGGAGTGGAGGACACTACTGCGGCAGTCACAGTGGGCACAAAGGTACCAGTGAACGCCTGGTTCACGTCAAACGGCCCCTCCTCTGGTGACCACTTGACTGCGCAGTCCCTCTGATGTCCCACCACTCTGTTAAGCACAGCATGTAATGGGTCGCTTCAGCTGGTGGCAGGGCCTCGGTGAGTAAGGCCAGTGCCTCTGGGATCTGACTCCTGCTGCTGTTGCTGGGGGTTCAGGGCGCTGGCCGTGGCGATGCTGGAGTCCCTTGGCATGTAGATGCGGGCGGGGGTTGTCCCCAACACATGTGGTGCATGCCGGGCGCACCTGCTGACTTGGCCGCTTGGAGCGGCAGAGAGAGGTGGTAGACCCCTCCTCCTGGCTGCTGCTGCTGTGGTGGGGATGTCGGCGCGATGTGGATGTTGGCGAGGAGGGAGGAGAGGGCCCCGGTGAAAGGCTGCGGAACCTCATTACGCTCCCCCGTCGCTTTAGCCGACGTCCTCTGGAGCGAAGTCCCCCGCTGTTGGTTCTGCTGGGGTTGCTGCGGCGAAGCCATCCAGAGGGCTGCCCTATGGGAAGCTCGGTCCCACAGGTGGCCCTGGGGTTTCACCATCGGCAGCATCCCTTCTGACCAGCATCGTGACGCAGGGCATCGCGATTCTGCTGGGAGACCCATCCAGGTCTGCACTGATGCATGTGATGTTGGTTGCTGGTGACGGCGGTCCTCCCTCGGATACCTCCTCCTCCTCCTCCACGTCCCTCGCGGGCATTGAAACGCCGGGCATCGTGCCGGAGAAGATGCGTCGAAGAGCTCTGCCGTCGCTGTCGTGGCTCTGCCTCCCGACTTCCCTTCTGGTGGCGACTGGTGTGTTGTTTTGTTGAGGTTCGACCACCCGCTGATCTGGCGTCGTCCCCACTGCCAATCTCAGGTCGTCGCGGTGGACGGCGGCCCTCCTGCTGCTGCTTAGCCTGATGAGGTACATGGTATACCCCAGCAGCTTCACCACCGTGTGCGGTCCACTCCATTCCTGGGCGAACCTGGCACAGAAGTTCTTGGCGCTGCTGGAGACCCGGTGCTCCTTGATGTACACCAGTTGGCCAGGTGGCAAACGCAGCGGCACTCTCTTAGTGGCAGGCATCCACTCCTGGATGTAGTTGTCCTGATTGAGACGAGCTGCGGTCAGCTCTTCCTTCTTGCGGTGTTTCCTGGCAGCCCCGTCCTCTGGTTCCTCTGCTACTCCAGTTGGCGTTCGGCAAACTCTCCAGGTAGCATAAGTGCGCGGCCCTGCAGAACCGCTGCTGGAGTTTGACCCGTGTCGAGGTTCACCCACCTCCTGATGGTGAATAGAGCTGCAGGTAGGTGTTCGGCCCAGCTGGTGTTGTCTTTACCCACTCTCAGATGCAGTTGTGTCTTGAGGTCCTGGTTGCACACCTCTGTCGGGTTTGCCCTCGGGTGGTATATAAGGGTTGTGTGCTGCCTTACTCCCCAACGAATACACAGTTCACACCAGTGTCTCCCAGTGAACTGGGTACCGTTGTCTGTGAGCAAGACCTGTGGGTACCCCCAGCGAGGAAAGAACTCCGTTTCCAGTGTTCTTGCAATGGTGCATGCTCGTGCGCTGGAGATTGGGTAAGCTTCAGTTCATCTAGAGAATGAGTCGCTTACAACCAGGATAAACCTCTTTCCTGTGGAAGTGCGGGGGTAGGGGCCCATGAGGTACAGGGACATGGCCTCAAAGTGTTCCTTTGGCACCCTGGGTTGTTGTTGTGTCACCCCATCCGTCCGCCTGCTTTTGAAGTGATTGCAGGGGAAACACTTCCTCACATGCCTGCGCACATCTGTGCTGGCCCCCAGCCAGTGGAAGTGCCTGTGGAGGTTTCTGGCCGTCTGGGTCGCCCCCAGGGTGACCGGCAAAATAGTTGTCATGCGCATGCTTTAGTGCTTGCTCTCGTACCCCTGTAGGTACATAGAGGCACCAGGCTGCATCGGGGTGATGCTGACGGGTCTCTAGGTGCGTGTCCCGGATTCGCCACCATTCCCCATCTCCATGTCCTATTCTAGTCACTCTGGCCTTTGTTTGTGGGCAGTGGCGCTGTGCGCCGATCACTAATGCCTTAAGCTCATCAAGCCTGGGTTCTTGGTCTGGTGTTGTTCCTATGGCATTGCAAATTGCCTGTCATCGGTTGTTGTGGCAATGTTGACATTGGGGGGTAGCAAGTCGTCCCACTCGTCCCTGTCGACGGCTACCTCGGTTCCTGGTGTCCTGGACAGTTCGTCGGCCAGTTGGTTCTCTGCTCCGGGGACATGTTGCACAACAAAGTCGTATGATTGTAACAACAATGCCCACCGGGCGAGTTTGCTTTTGGCTTCCCTCATGGAATGTAGCCAGAGTAGGAACCGGTTGTCCGTCCGTAGAGTGAAGCGCTGGTACTCTAGGTATGCTCTATACCGCGTCACCGCCCAAACTACAGCTAAACATTTCCGTTCATTCACATCATACCGACCCTCAGACGGCCCAAACTTGGCGCTACTGTATTCGATGATTCGCGCTTGTTGTTGTCTCCTAACTGAAATAGTACGGCACCTAGGCCCTTCTCACTGGTGTCCGTTTTGCAGGTATAGGTGCCGACTGCGGTCATGACGAGCAAGAGTTATGCACTGCCAGAACCTCCTCTTCAGTTCCTGGAAGTAGATTTTGTGTTCGCTGATCCACTGGAAATTACGGTTTGGGGACAGGATGTCTGTTAGGGGTGCCGTTATCGTCGCAAAGTCCCTAATATTTTCCCTCAGCCAGTTGACCAACCCGAAGAACTTCCTGAGCTGTTTGCGTGTTTTAGGTGCCTCGTGCTGGTCGATGAGGGACAGCTGCTCCGGCGTTGGCCTACTGCCGTTTTCGTCCACTAGGTGCCCCAGGAACTGGATGCTGGGTTTCCCTATGTGGCACTTCCGGTTTGCACAGGTTAAGTTGTTAATCGCTAGACGTTCCAGCACCAGCGACAGGTGCTTAATATGGTATTCCTAGTTCTCTGACCAGATGATTACATCGTCCAGGTATGCGAGGGTAAACTCCCCTACACACCCATCGAGCACATGTACCATCATGGCTTGGAAAATGGCAGGTGCACATTTTAACCCGAAGGGCATGGCACTGAACTGAAAGCGTCGCCCATCAGGGGCAGTGAACGCTGTCTTGTGGCAGTCTCCTGGCTTGATTGGGACCTGCCAGTAGCCGCTGCGCAAGTCTAGCGACGTCATGACTTTTGCTCGTCCTAGCGTGTGTAACGCATCCTTCACACTGATGGATGGTGGTGGAGCAATTTGCGTCACCAAATTGAGGGGGCGAAAGTCCACACAGAAATGCCACGTACCATTCTTCTTTGGTGCCAATGTGATGGCGCTGTTGCATTTGCTGTGTGTGGGTTCGATGACGCCTTTGGCTAACATCTCCCTAATCTGCTCTTTGATGATAGTGCACTGGTGTGGTCGGTAGCTGCGAGGTCCTGCAAAAATTGGGCGGTCGTGTTCTAACGGTATTGTGTGTTCGGCAATAGTTGTTCGCCTTAGGGGATCTGCATCCGCAAACACGTCCCGTCTTTCCTGAAGGATTTTCTGGACCGCCTCCCTGTATGTTTCAGTCACCTCGTGGTCCAGTTCATCCAACTGAAGGCATGGTGCATCGTTCTTTTTTGCCAAAATGGATCCTGTGGGCCACTGGCTCTACAATGGTATTCTGTTCTGTGAGCCAGGGGATACCAAGTATGACATTTTCCCGCAGGTCTACCAACACTAGGGCTGTAGTGGTGGTTTCTACGTCGTGGATCCGGACAGTGATCGTCACTTCCCCGAAGGCTTGCCCTGTGTGTTGGTGTGTGGCTAGTTGTATGACTTGTTTGTTGGCCTGATCGCNGTGTGGCTAGTTGTATGACTTTTTTGTTGGCCTGATCGCTGCCTCATTTATGAATCCTGTTCTTACAAAATTGTTTGATGCGGCCGTGTACACTAGTGCTAAACACTGAATGTTATTTACGGTGACCGGTATCCTGATCATCCTGTGAGTGCCCCCGGTTATATGTTGTAGCACTATTTGTTGTGCGGGGGGGCTGGGTCTCGTTCTATATCGTTGTTCCCTTGTTTGTTGATGCTTTGGCCTGGGGTAGTGAGCGTCCGGCTCGCCTACCCCGCTAGTTAGTTTCCAGCTGCCAGTGGTCTGTCACCCCTCACACTTGGCTGCCTTCCATTGTTTACATTGGGCCACTCGTTGTGCCAGTGGTACTGCTGGCCTGGACAGAACCGGAAGGGTGGAAGGGGGGGGGGCTCCCTCCGAACTGCTCCTGTCTGGCCATTTCCAGTTGATGCGTTTGGGTGAGTTGGTTTGAATGTGTCAACTTCTCGCTTCCCCTTGTCCTGTTGTTCGGTCTGGCTCGCCCCCCTCCTGCCGAATCCAGCTGAGGACTGTGAATCCCCCTTCCGCGCACTGTTATTAGGGGGCCATGCTTGATGTGTTCCCTCTCTCACCCTATGGTACACCTTTTCGANCGCACTGTTATTATGGGGCCATGCTTGATGTGTTCCCTCTCTCCCCCTACGGTGCATCTTTTCGAGGTTGGCCTGGTCTACCAAGGCTGCAGACCTCAGAAATTGTTCTACGCTATTGTGAATGGATGGTGCTAAACCCAATTTGAACTCTGGTTTCACTGTCGAACCCACTATCTCCAAAATATCTGAGTTTTTGAGGTTAGGATAGAAATGTCTTATTGTGTTTACCTTTCGTGTAGTGAATGCGGTTAGGGTTTCCCACTCCCCTTGTGTTTCTAGTACTGCCCTGCTCTGAGCTTGTAGTGTTCCATAAGTCGACCCAAAATGCCTGATGAATGTGGACTGAAAATCTGCTCATTGCAGGCCATAATGGTTGATGGTCTTCCACCACACGCGTACCTCCCCCGATAACTGCGCACCAACACAACTGGGCCACTCAACTTTGTCGACACTGTACCTTGTAAGTCGTCCTGTGACGTCTCTCAGGAACGCGTGCGGGTCCTCCTCGTTGTCTCCAGCAAATGTGGGCAGGGACTGGAAGCGGGCTGGTGTTGTGCCCGTCTCCATGGTAGGTGCCATCACTGCTGTTGTCATGGCCTCTTGGTGTTGCAGAAGCCACCCGAAGCCTGATGTGGTGGGTGGCACCAATGGGTTTCCCCATGGTGCTGCCTCTCCCTCGATATCAGTTGAGAGCCCCCTTGGGCTCGGTTGTCGGCTGCCCTGTTCACTCCCGTCAATGGAGGGGCACGATGCTGTAGTCGCATTGCGTCTGTAGACTGCTCACCCCCGCAATGTCCCAAGGCGTGATGGAAGAAGTCCCGTTTGGTGGTGTGTTCAGTCCGCGCACACCCGTCGCAACGAAGTTTTCCAGTGATGTCCATGGTCCCGCACTCGGTCCTCGTCAGGCACACAGCATGGTGATTCTGATTACAGTACATACAAGTTATCGTCCCTTCACCAATTCCCGCACAGGCGATTTGTTTTGCGAATCTCCTGTTACGAAAAATGCCTGATATTGCACTTTTNTCCCTTCACCAATTCCCGCACAGGCGATTTGTTTTGCGAATCTCCTGTTACGAAAAATGCCTGATATTGCACTTTTTACACTTTGTCTGTTTGTTTCCGATACTTTGTGACACACACCGGTAGACACAGGCGTGACCGTACACACCCTGTCTATGTTTAAGTTTCGGGTAATGCGTGGTCGTGCACAATCTACACATAACACTGTTTGTTTTCCATTAGATGTGTAGCTTATGGCTTTATCTAGTACTTTCCTGTTGTTGTTTTCGATGTCTTGCACCAGTCGTCGCATGTTCACCACTTCTTTGCACAGACAGTTGTTTGTGTCCGATTGAAACACTGTGTGTGGCCATCTGTGTCCGCACTGGCATGTGTGGCTGTCTATGTTTAAGTTTCGGGTAATGCGTGGTCGTGCACAATCTACACATAACACTGTTTGTTTTCCATTAGATGTGTAGCTTATGGCTTTATCTAGTACTTTCCTGTTGTTTTCGATGTCTTGCACCAGTCGTCGCATGTTCACCACTTCTTTGCACAGACAGTTATTGGTTACAAATGGNTGTTGTTTTCGATGTCTTGCACCAGTCGTCGCATGTTCACCACTTCTTTGCACAGACAGTTATTGGTTACAAATGGGTTCGTTTCGTTTGATTTTCGCAAGCACCTAAAACATAAGATTTGAAATTTTCCATTAGTTGAAGTCCAGTTTAGTTTACTGGTACTCGGCCTTATTTCGCCCACGTTGTTTGTTGCGGAAAACATGGCGGCTTTTCTTTATTACGCGTCGCACAGTAATCACTCTCTACTGCATTCGATACTCGAAATCGTTTGAGCTACGCGAGGTTCGATTGGCGGCCATTAATTATCACTTGTGATTTTCCACGATATTACTTTTCAGAATTTTATATAAAAAGGTTACATTAAGATTTAATTTTGCCGTTCAGGGTTCTAGAACACGTTATTTATCTTGTTTCCTATTNTATATAAAAAGGTTACATTAAGATTTAATTTTGCCGTTCAGGGTTCTAGAACACGTTATTTATCTTGTTTCCTATGTTCGTATGGAAGTTTAGTTAGTTTCTTTAATGTTTCGTGTTACTTTCACTAAAATTTTCCACCCTGATGAAAAAAAAGATATATTCATATATGTAATTTAAAGTTCTAAAATTATGTGCAACTTGATAAACTTAAATATTTTCGAGGATTGTAAGCATTCTGCGCGTTTCACACACACTCCCGACATACACGCTACGTGCCTCTGGTACCAGCACTTCTGGGTAACGCGACACACTCTCGCCACGTGGTTCTGCGTTTAAGGTAATGCCACGCAGGNTTATATAAAAAGGTTACATTAAGATTTAATTTTGCCGTTCAGGGTTCTAGAACACGTTATTTATCTTGTTTCCTATTTCCTATGTTCGTATGGAAGTTTAGTTAGTTTCTTTAATGTTTCGTGTTACTTTCACTAAAATTTTCCACCCTGATGAAAAAAAAAAAGATATATTCATATATGTAATTTAAAGTTCTAAAATTATGTGTAACTTGATAAACTTAAATATTTTCGAGGATTGTAAGCATTCTGCGCGTTTCACACACACGCCCGACATACACACTACGTGCCTCTGGTACCAGCACTTCTGGGTAACGCGACACACTCTCGCCACGTGGTTCTGCGTTTAAGGTTATGCCACGCACGTGGTTCCTCAAAAGTTCATTACATGGTGAATTGCACTCACTGTTTTGCTGTCCTTGTAGTCAAGTCGATTATTCCGCTTAACTTTGATGTGATTGCGCTGCGAAATCTTGGCCCCTAGTTGGGAAAGCCATCTTTGACATGCGCTCGGTATGCCCCTTGTCGAAGGGAGAGGGTTGGGCATGCGGTGTCTCTCGAGCTGTGAAAGTGCCGGGCGCCAGCTAAGTGTTGAGCAATGAGATCGGGTCATGGTTACTCACCCTAGGGGACTCGAGGTACACACCGTCAGATAATATGAAAATGCGAGCTGTATGGCCGCTGCGCACGCCTGGATTACTGAACGCACTATTGGTTGTATGAAAGATGATTATTTCATTGAACACTTTAACCGAAACAGACACATGGTGACCGTGTGGTCGTATAAGGTAACACACTTACGATTAATTAAGGCGCATGATGCTGCTCTTCCCTCGGTGCGATGTAACATAAAATACGAGTTATTTCGTGGATGATGTGATAATACGATTACTGAGTGAGGTTGCAGCCTCAGGGGCTGGCACCGAGGTTCTTGTGAAACGAGAGACTTACCATGTCCGCCCGCTTTGAAGTGCTGAAACCTACTAGACCGAGAACTGCGGCGGCTCCCGCTACCTGAGCGTGGCTAACGCCAAGTGGTAGAAAGACAAAACATAAATGCGACTTAAAAATACTAATGAGATGTACGAAAATGATATACCTTAAATTAACATAATCAACCACAATTACCATATACAACTTACATAATAAAACACTATTACCCTTGCACAAATACACAATAAATCAGGGTTATATTAATATTAAATATTTGTATCACAGCAGCTATTGTATTGCCAACTTAATAATGTCACATGTCCCTATCTGGCTGGGTATGATGACTGTCTTTAAACACAATAAATATGATATAAATAAATACTGAATAGATGCACTGAACCAATAAATAATAATGATTTAATTATTAAGCTCTGAATAATTAATGACACTGGTGCAATTTACACACATGGACAAATACACTTGAAAATTATGACACTGAATATATACATATAACCCTAAATAACTATACTGATGCACTCCGATCAATTATGTCGCACTGATGTAATTATATTGGTGAACTCTGATTAATTACATAGCACTGAATAAACTATATTGACGAACGCTGATTGATTACATAACACTGAATATACTATCACCCTTGCCCACATGCCCGCTGGTGTGGTGCATCAGGAGTGAAGGACACTACTGCTGCAGTCAAAGTGGTCACAAAGGTACCAGTGAACGCCTGGTTCACGTCACACTTCACTTGGCGCCAAGGCCAGCACAAAGATTTGCTTGCCGAGGACTGCAGGTGCGCCCTGACAAAGACCTTCTGCCCTGGTCGTAGTAGCTTCGGTAGTCGCAAAGTAAGGGGTACCCACTTGATGATATAGGCAGCCAGGTGTATATGGGCTGCTTCCATCTCGTCTGTTCTCCACCATTGCCTGGCGGTACTGCTTTCTGTTTTACTGGCTCCCGTTTTCTGACGGACAGTTGTATTCGCCTGGAAGTGTCAACTCATGCCCCTGCAATATTGCGGCAGGTGACATGCCTGTTGCCTCGTTGGTATGGCAGTGGAGTGTGAAGAGTGCGCTGGGCAGCTGTTCGGCCCAGGATGTGTGGTCTTTCCCCATCAGAGTCGCAGCTGGACCTTGAGTTTTTGGTTTCTGCGCTCCATGGGGTTGGAATGAAGATGATAGATCGCCGTCATGCTTTGCATCACTCCCCACTTTGTGAAAATATCGTGCCAATTCCTTCCAACGAATTGTGTCCTGTTGTCTGTTAGTAAAATTCGGGGATATCCCTACCGTGGGCAAAACTCGTTCTCCAGGATGCGGGCAACGTTCCTTGTGTTCGTACTGGGCACTGTGTACGCCTCTGTCAACCTGGATAACAGGTCGGTGACGACCACCACGAACCTTTTCCCCATTGATGTCTTGGGATCGGGGCCTATGAGGTCGAGGGCTACCATCTCGAACAGCTCCCTAGATGTCCTGGATTGTCGTTGCTGTCCATCGGCGCATCGAGCCTTAAAGGGGTTTGCATGGTAAACACACTAAAACTTAATTGCATGTGTTGGGCCAATAGAAGTGGTGTAACAAGTTCCGCAAGAATTGCTTCTCACTCGGGTGCCCTGCAAATGTTGTGCTGTGCATGTCGTGGAGTACGTCTACTCATTGTGCAGCTGTCATGTAGATTTTCCAGGTGTTGTTGTCTCCACACAGTTTGATTTCCAGTCGATTTTCGATTATGTGCCACTGGTCTGTGGTCTGCTGGTTGCAGTGACCTTGGCCTGCATGTCCGGTTCCATTGTTTGTGACCTTACTGCAGCATCACAGAGCTTGTCGAGCTTGACGTCTGGTGCAACAAGGTTAACACAGGTTGGGGTGTTGGTGTCACTGGCTTTTTCAGTAGGGGTGGGGGAATTATCCCTTCCTACTCTTTCTCATCATACACAGTGCTTACTGCACTTGGTAACCTGGAAAGCAGGTCTATCAGATGGTTCTCTGTGCCTGGGACATGCTCGAAATTAAAATCGTGCGCTTGCAGTAGCATTGACCAGCGGGTCCGTTTACTCCGTACTTCACACATACTGTGCAACCAGACCAGACAGCAGGTGTTGGTCTGTAGCATGAAGCACTGATGCTCTAAATATGGACGACACCATTTGAGCGCCCATGCTACTGCAAGGCACTCTCTCTCATTGACACCATACTGTTTTTCGGTTGATCCGAACTTGGTGCTACTGTAGTTGATGATAAGCCATTTGCCATCGTCACCGAGTTAAAACAGGATGGTGCCTAGGCCTTGCTCGTTGGCATCCATCTGGACATAGAGATGTCTACTGGGGTCATGGCATGCAAGGGTCTTGCACTCACTAAAACGGTTCTTGATGGCCAGGAAACTGTCCTCACCTTCGGCATTCCACTCGAACTTGCAGGTGGGTGACATGAGTGCAGTGAGAGGTGCAGTTATTAATGAAAAGACTTGGAGACACTCATGCAACCAGTTCAGCAGCCCGAAAAATTCCCAGACCTGCTTCCTGTTGCTTGGTGTCTCGTAGTCCTCTATCACTTGCAGTTGTTCGTTGTCCGGCGCTATTACCATATTTGTCCACAATATGTCAGTGGAATTCCAGCTGTACTTTTCCCAGGTGGCATTTGTGGTTCGCGCATGTGAAACCATTGTTTACAAGGTGCTCCAGTACTAGGGAGAGGTGGTGAATGTGGTCCTCCCATGTCTCGAACCAAATAACGACGATGTTTATGTAGGCAACCATAAAGTCGCCTACCAAACTGTCTAGTACGTCGACCATCATGACTTGAAATGTGGATGGTGCGCATTTCAACCCGAATAGTATCGCACAGAATTGAAACTGCCTTCCATCTGGCGGAGTGAATGCAGTTTTGTGTCTGTCTTCACTAGAACCTGCCAGTAACCACTGCACAGATCCAGAAATGGCATGATCTTTGCCTTTCCTAAGATGTTAAGCGCATCCTTAATGCTGATTTAGGGAGGGGGTGCTTTCGGTGACCAGCTTGTGGAGTCGAAAATCGACGAAGAAACGCCATGTTCCATCTTTCTTCGGTGCCAACGTGGTTGCTGAGTTGTAACGGAATTCTGTCGGTTCGATGACCCCCTCTGCTAACGTCTCGCGTATCTGTTCTCCAATGATCTTACTCTGATGGCTAAGGTAGCTGCATGGGGGTGTGAAAATGGGCCTGTCACATTCTGCTGGTATTGTGTGTTCCGCGACGTTGGTACATCTTATCGGATCCGCAGCTGCAAATATATACAGTCGTTACTCCAGCACTCACTGTACCACGGCATGGTAACCTGGTGGTTCCTCATGGTCCAGATCATCAAGCTTGATGCTGGGCGCACTGTTGCTAGGGTGGGAGTCTAGATTGTAGACTGTTCTATATTCCCTTGTGCCAAAATCGATTCTCCTCTAGCTGCTGGTTCAACGATCGAGTTTTGTTGGGTTAGCCATGGGAGATCGAGAATGACGTCTTCACGTAGCTTGTTGATGACGAGTTCTACTGTGTTTGCGTCGAGGTCGCATATGCGTACCATGATTCTGGCTTTTCCCATGGTTTCCCAGCTATTGTTGGTTGTGGCTAAATGAATAGCTTCACTGTGGGGCCACAGAGCTCTCACATCAACGAACCCTGGCTGTACAAAGTTGTGTGATGTGGCCATGTCAATAAGGGCACAGCACTTCACACTGTTGATGTACAGTGGAATGCATATTAATTAACTGTGTTTAGATTGTTGGTCTGCGAGGAGCTGCTGCAGTACTGCATGTTGCGGAGTGAGAGTCGGGGTCAGCTCTTTGGGAATGGGGGAGGTGATGTCTTGTCGACTTACACCTTCCGCTCGTTTCCCTGTGGTGGTAGACTCTCTTTCGCGTCTGCTGCCTTTCACCTTATTATTCCAGGGAATAACTATGCCAGTGGTACTGATCGCCTGGACAGTTTTTGCATGGGCAGGGCGGCATCTTCGTTTTGTCCCATACCCATTTGCCTTTGTTGGTCACTGTGGGTTCACTTGGTTTTGGTGGTTGTGACACGACGGGAAGTGTGTCCTTGCGAGTTGCGCCATTGTAACCACCACCACTGTATTTGATTTTGCTTCTGATGGACCTGCTGGCTACTTTGTGCATCTAATGGACCATGAATGGGTAGTGCTTATGGGCTGTGGTAGGTCTACTCTGGTAGAACCATTCAGACTACTACCACCAGTACTTCGGTTACTGTGATACTTGGGTGGTATTGTTGTACCAGGTGTATCTTCCGCGTAGTGAAAGCTGTTATAGTTTCGTGGGCAGACTGTTTGTCAAGTACTGCATGACTATGTGCTTGTAACAAGGAGAACATGCCATTATATCGGCACTGGAATGTTGTTAAAAATGTAGTTCAATGTTTTGAATTTGTGCTTGAAGAGCCTGAAATTGATTTTGGCCCTGTTTTAGCATATTTAAAACTACATTGTGACACTCCACTGGTGCCTGAAGGGCTCTTACACTTCATATTTTATGTGTAAAATTTTACATAAAATGTTACAAAAATTCAGAAACAGTTTGAGAAAGTTTGGCACCATTTGTTTTGACCACAGTTATGTTGCATGCTGTTACACACTTTACTGTTTGCTTTGTAAACACTCTGCATGCCAATTTTGGCACGGTTTTACAAAAGTGATTGAAAGGCCATTTTTTGGCTATTTACATGTATGTAACACCTGAAGAGTGTTTTTAGACACACCCAGTTGGCATTACATTGATACACTTTACACTTGTGATGTTTTACATACATTTCTAACACTTAGAAGTTGGTTAAAAAATAATGTGATTTGTTTGCTATGTTTACGACATGTAGCTTGATGCAACACATTTAGGATGCCCTAGAATGAATGTCGCAATGGTTAGCACATTTGAAATGTTTGAAAACAACTTTTCAAAATTTGAAAATGTAACTTTTGAAATTTTATAAAGGTTGCAAAAGGTTGGCAAATGGCTTTCATAGCCATACCAGAAGGGTACCATAGTCGCGAAACATCGGCGTATGAAAGGTGCTGCACAGTGACTTTTAAATAGTGACTTTAAAATTTTTTCTAAGTTTTGAAAAATATTGAAAAGGGGATTTTTCCAGCTACACCGGAAGGGCGCCATATTATGCGAGGTCCGGGTTGGAGATTGGTAGTGACATCACTGCTGCACCATTCTTCATGCAGAGTTCTGGCGGGAAACACTCACCAGAGACATCATGTAGATTTATTACCGGCTGCTCTGCTGTTGTGGGACATGGCCATGTCACCCAGGTGGCTAGGCTGTTCTCCCAATCCTCTGCGTCTCAATTGAAGGATTATTAATTGTTGTTCGTTAGGCTGCTAGCCATGGGCAGTGACGCATCGGCCCAGTACTGCTGCGGGTGTCCATTGTGAGGTGGACAGTAATGCTGGTATCCACTTAGCTAAATGCGGACTTGTAAGGCAACTCTACGCACCAATTAAACACTGATAAAAGTACATGTTACACTGAAAACACTTAAAAATCCTTAGAATGGCTGGTTCGTGGGTCTAGCTCTCGAAATGCCTTTAAGTAGCAAGGCCTGTAAGTCAAAATGCTGACTTGGGGATTGCAGTCATTGATTGATGTTTTGACACTAGAAACCAGTTGATGATGCTCACTTCGTTAAGCAGACCCGACGCACTAAGTCCGTCGGGGGATGATGCGGGGAAAATGAGTGTTTGCTCTCCAGGTTAGAAAGGTGAACTTACACTCCTGGGGTTGTATGCCGGCAGGAGGTGGAGAGGTGCTCCTCCCGGGCGATGAAGTTACTTTAATTTATACTGTTCTGTTTGAAAAAGAAGATAAAACTATGGTTCTGTGTAGAAGACAAAGAAGTTGATGAAGTACCTGGGAATCGCGAACTGCACGGCCTACTCCATTGAATGCCCACTTTAGTCTTAATGTCTACCGACGTCTTTCCGGCCACTTACCATGAAGATTTCAGTAGTCGGAAATGCGTGAGCGTAAAATAAATGCAAAATAGGGTTATGCCCTTTATTGTTTTTAATGCATGGGTGGGAAAGCTCCCTTAACTAAATGTAGACTGAACATTGTCTCTAAAGAAAACTTACATATTCTCAATACTACACAAGCTACTGAATTATTCATGACAACGCACTTTGGTGCTGTTAGGTTTATGGGCATGTAGTGCTGTTAACATGTCTATCCGAATCTGTAGACCTGTTGAGTGCTGCAAAAATTAATATGTACACTTTTAAACTCACTATTCCTATTAAAAAAACAACCTGAGATGCCCCCAGTTATGTGATGCCTGTCGGAGCTAAACTTAGGTTGGCATGGGTGAAGCCCATGCTCCAAGTCGAAAGTCGTTGACTGTTCAATTTAAACACAATTTGTAATTATGTTTAGTAGCAAAGTAAACTTGTGGTTTTCACTTTGGGTAAACCACAGTTTACTTGTGGTTTGCACTTGTGTAAACTGGGAAGAATTTTGCTCTGCTTTTGGGGACTACTAACACTCGCAAACACTTTTTGTTGCACAATGGCTTCGGTTGTTCGTATGCATCCCTATCAGGGGCGCTACGAAGCCTGGGGACTTCTTCACGCATGCTACGCCCTGACGGCGCAGCGCTGAGTGTAAGCACAAGTGCCGGTCGGTTGTGATCCGAACTACGAGACTGTCCTGCTGTCACCTACATGTTTGTTTCAAAGTGGGACCGCCAGCTGACTCGCGCGGTGTTGGGTGAAGTTGGTGCTTTCCTAAGCAATGTCAAGATACTGTAGCTGACAGCCACGCACGATGTTTTTGTGTTCGGCATGCTCCGCCGTTGTTGTAATGTGGTGCAGTGAGCCGTCGCAGAGACCAGTGAGTTTGGGCTCACATCAAAATGTTTAAATACCTATAAAGGCAAGGTTAATGGAACAAACAAATGTGTATTGTACTCTCAATGATTATTTCACAAAGCAAAATTCTGAAATATTCATGAAATATGTATCTTCTCAAGAGACAATTTTTGTTAAATAACAGTTACAGATTATATTATATATTTTAAATTCTTAGGGCCGTATGCAGAGATCTTCCTTTTTCACGAAGGCGGCCTTAAATCAACAAGGAAGCCTTCATTGCAATGCAAGAACCTCCCTTAAGCGTAACGTGTTGAAGGCGACCTTTAACTTAAGGAAATGAAGTGGCGAGAATTTAGGCTGCCCAATGCATGCCTTTAACCTTCCTTAAGCAAGATGGAGGCCGAACCATCGAAAATAACACCTGCTTAATAATTTGTAACGTTCAATTAAAGAGTAATTGTGACGTATGCTACATGTAAATGATGAACATTTATTTTAATTACCATGTGGGAATTATTTCACTGCTTATTTTAACCTCTGAAAAAATAATGTGGTCTTCCCATTTATGGTCAGTGCAATGTGTATGTAAACAACGGTCTTGTGTAGTGGTGATGATTGCAATGGAGTACTAAGTGGCGAGGTTATTTGAAGANATGTGTATGTAAACAACGGTCTTGTGTAGTGGTGATGATTGCAATGGAGTACTAAGTGGCGAGGTTATTTGAAGATCATTTGGATTTACTTCAGTGTGTCGAGAATCGTCAACGTTATGAACGTCCTCGTCGGTATTTGCACGAT
>NQII01002805.1:0-78162 GCA_002778355.1 Clitarchus hookeri
TAACTAAAAATCAGATTATTTTAAGTTGTAATACTGTTGTACTGAGCAATTGAATTGTTGGGAAATGTGTTTCCGAAAATGTATCAGATTCCATACCGAAGTGGATGTAGGCAACAGAACCCCCCATATCCACGTCATNCCACGTCGTGCAACACATATATACCGAGCTGGTTGCCACCGCGGTAGGCGGATGTAGGTTCCTACACGCACTAAGCTATCACTGTGTTCAAAGACTAGGTCAACAATTTGGCATATATCGTGAAAACTATGAATACGTAATAATTTTATTTTGTGGTTATGTACATATACGTTAAAGGTCACACTACATCTAGAGTGGGCTTCAAACGACTTGCGTTACCAACATAGGTGCTCATAAACAAAACGTTTGACAGGAATAGACATAACAACTGTGGATTAAATGTGGATTTAAATTGTACTGTAGCGCAAATAGTAGATAATTTCTTGGATACCAAAATCAATAGCTCATCTTCATTTTATTATTTGTATCACGGTGGATGTGGCTACAGCCCATAATGTTCTTTAACAGCCGTTTCCAAAGAATAGCAAAGCCTGTGAGCAAATTATTTGAACATATGGTGGTATGGTGATACTGAGGTAACTTAGGTTGAATTTGGTTCTGTCTTATATTCACAGTTTAACGTATCCATAATGCCTGAGAGGATTCGTATAAATGCGTTTAACTGTTAAGAAATTTACTTAAGATCTTGTACTCTTCTGAAGCGTATGGAAACCTGGCACAGAACTACATTCGTAACGTGTTACTGAATATTTTACAGCACGCAAGCCTGTGGAAATTTTAAATTTTTGAGGCATTTGGAGATATTCTTAACATGTCCAAAAAAAATACAAAACTAAAAAAAAAAAATGTAAATTATGCTCCAATACATTTAATAAGTATATATATTTATGTAATAAGCTTTCATTATTTTCAACTGCACGCTAGAAAATTTTAGAACTATATTAACACTACCAGTTTTTTATATAAATGTATATTCATTATGCTAGGCGAGTACATCGATATGAAAGGAGGTCATGTGAATTATGACCTTGCAGATGTGTGGCGTTTGCGGATACTGTTTTGATCACACGCACAGGGATTTAATAAGAAAATATGAGAAATATTGGAGGATTAGAGGTGATACATCGACTATTCGACCTTCTGGTTGCTTGAATGCGAGCGTTTAGCGATCAAAGTCATCGTGTATTCGCATCAAATGTGAAAATTTCTTCGGCTGACGTGCAATAAGTCATTCAAATTTTGGAAAAGTTTAGACTCGAAAAAAAGGCAATTTACAGCATAAATAATTAAACTTTTTGTATCAGAGCATTGTAGTCGAAAAGCTAACTGCAAGTATTTCGCATCACAGTGAAAAAACTTAAACGCTTATTTTAGTTCTAAACACTATCATTAGTGCAAGCCCATGACGGTGCTATACTAATTTATAATAAGGTGGTGCCAGAGATAAATATAATCACAAACAAAGTCAAAGTCATTGACTTGTTAGTCAGTTCACAGTCTTATTGCGACATAAAATAGTTCCTACAGTATTTGGCAATTTTTGAGGGCAACTGTACTAATTTCACTTTATTATTTGCAATTTTTAAATGCTCTGTAATATAAAAATACACAGTGCGCATGCAAGAGTATATATGCTTGTACCTAACGAAATATTTTTATTTGTTGCTTACTTTCCGAGGTAAAAATTGACGCGTGACGGGTCCATGGGATAGGAATTGCGCTGTATTCACACCCTGAGAAATAAACCCCCAGGGAAGTCCCGCCGTATAAGAATTTCGGGGATGAACCTCAGTGAGAACGAAATAGGGTAAGTCCCGAAAATGAGCTGATATAAGCCCTCTGCGAGGGAAACGGGGTAACCCCCGGCCAAGAATAGTGCAGACACAGTTTACGGGAACCCCCGAGACCCTTGCCGCACCCCGCCCTTCACCCTAGTTTGAGCGAGCGAGTCGCTGACGAGACCGAAATCCTATACAAAAAACGTGCGAGTGACGCCGGGGAAGACCCTCTTTCTGTCGACAGAAATCGCTGACAGCCAATTTGAATATATCGAGAGGCAGGTTAAATTCAGGAGCAGCCAAGGCGAGCGGTCATTCAGTTGCGAGAAGTCATTCAGTCGTGGTGATTCAGTCGCCAGCATTCAGTTGTCGTCGGTCGTGAGCGAGATAGAGAAGGCAGTTAGGCGAGAGGCTGTTACACAAATGGGCCGGAGTTCGGGGCCGGCCCAGTCACTCAGTCGAGAGAGAGCACTCAGTTGCGAGACGTCAGTCATTCAATGGTCGTCGGGCAGTTGTGATCATTCAGTTGTCGTCAGTCGCGAGCAGTCAGTCGTGGACGGAGAACGCAGTTAGGCGAGAGGCAGTAGTATCACCGGGCCGGAGTTCGGGACCGGCCCCAGGCAGTCAGTGATAATCAGTTGTTCACAGTCAATTGTTCGGGAGCAATTATCGCCAGCCGAGACGGGAGTAAACAGTCGTGTAACGAGAACAGTGCCGAGAATTCATGTGTAAATTCCCGAGACGAGTGGTAGCCTGAGTCCGAGTGGCGCCATTCCCCGAGAGACGTAGTCAGGCGCCGAATGGCGACGTCAGTCAGTCAGTGAGTCCATAGAAACGTCACCGAGGAGAGAACCCCGAGCCACAGCCGAGAATTCATGTGTAAATTTCCGAGACAAACCCAGTAGAAGTACCGAGAACTTATGAATTCATTTCCGATAAAGTAGTGGCAGTTTCCGAGGTGGAGAAGTCGAGAGCGCGAGACGAGTCGTGGTAGACGTCGACGTAGGAGAGGGGACGCGAGGTCTCCGACGAGGAACGCCAGCCGAGGTCAAAGAGAAATCACAAGTCCCGGGAAACCAATCCCGGACTTCCGAGAAGGGAAGCCGAGCTGACCCAGCTACTTCAACCAAAGGCAAAGACGAGTGGTGAGCTTCAGCCGCGAAGCGCCACATCGAGCGAGAGGGAGAGTCCAGCGGGACGTGGTAGGGAGTCAGTCGAAGCCGAAGGAAGAAGTCAGCTGAGTACAGCATGTCAACGAGAGCCAGTCCAAGGGCCCGAACCAGGGCCACTCAACTCATCATGTCTCAGCTACCAACGACGACAACTCACCGAAAGCCGCAGTCGCAGATAAGTAGAGAAACGTCTCCCTTCAACAACCTTCCCCGACACATAGTATTCGGCCCACCAGCCCTTCAGGCAAACGACTTGCAGTGGTCTCAGTCTCGCCAGTGTGTGTAATAACTATGTGACTTTCTGATCAATAAAATCCTGCTGTGTTAAATAACGGAGATTACGAGTATTTGTTTACCCCTAAAGCAACATCCTCAGGTGTCATTAGTCTGCACCAAAATAATTTAACTATTATGAACTACTGGCCACCCCCTGTATAACTAAGGTGGCCGAGTAGCGACAAAATGTATCACATAAATAGAGTTCTGAAAGATGGCGAACGCAGCGAGTCGTGCTAGCTGACTAAAAAAAAATTTATTATCAATTTATGTACTATCAAGTTTAAGGAATGTCCTAATAAAATGCATTTTACTTAAATACTGCTTCTATAGTGTGGAAACGAAGGGGGGATGGTTCTGACAGCGACTATTCATGACGCATATGTTGATGACCGGCTATACAACAAACGCTTTCCAAAAGTGTGGACAGGCGGGGCGATACAAGTTACCGCCTTGGGATGGATCAAGCATTGCTTTCAAATAAATGTTCTATAGTGACTTTGAGGGTTGTAAACACCGGCATATCTCAGTTGATGAACATCCCTTGTGTATCAATTGGTTCGGAATCCACGTGAGATATCTTGATGCTGCTGTTTTCTTTAACCTTTCTGTGAGTGATCATGTGATGTATAAACCCTTAACTAAATAAAAGCCATAATGTAGGTTTAAGTTTGCTATTTCCCTTTCTCTTTTTCGCCCCAACAGTTTTCTTGACAAGATCATCTCACAAAGAAAATTATAGCAACATGAAAAGTCAGCGTTCAAGGTATAGTCCATTCACAGTTACTTCCAACTTTCTGAAGCCCTGCAAAATTTCTACTTCCAAAATGTTCCTCCGCCTCATACAAACAAAGCTTAACCGAGGCTAGAAAATTACGCCATAGGGACCATGCATCGCATTTGTGCTCTCTACGTGTAATAATATTTAGCATAAGAACTATTTCTTACTAGATTTTACCAACACACCCATATTATCCCTGTTTTTATTAATATTAATTCAAATAAAACGTTATAGTCTAAAAATAAATTATAAGTTTAAGCTAAATTTAAGAAAAAATAAGGTACTTTATGTTAGCACGAGTATAAAACGCTTGTGCTACATGACATATTTATGAAACAACCGAACGTGTCATAAGTAGGGTGATTTTCCAAAGGTTTGATTCAAAAAGTGTGGCGATACAGCGAATAAACTATAAGTAGCATACACAAAAGTATAATGGCGTGACGGTTCCTTTGATGTGGATGTGCTCATTTGCTGATTGGTTAAGTGGCGCTCTAGGACGGGCCTAGTGTCTGACTGGCTACCGCGTGCTGCGAAAGATTCACCATTGGCTGAGCTGCCAGCTTGCGAGTGAGTTATCAGGCGCTGATCAGTGAACGGCGTTCCAGCATGTTGCTGGCGCGTGCAGCTGGACCTTTAGGCTGTTACACATCTGTATTGTTAAGTACTCTGTGGCACTACATTACATTCAGATTCTTCATTTGCACTAGGTGAAAGTTGAATTTCTATTCCAGGTTATTCCTTCTGGTAAATCACAACACGGCGCTGGGAACCAGCACATCGGCAAACTCTCTCCTTAATAGAAGTTGTTGGTGTTCCATTACTGCGGAGTCACGAACTAGGATGTCGTTCCCTTCCTCGACTTGTAAGCGAAGAATTTCCGAAGAACACGCAAAGAACCGCAAACAGCTTACGCAATTCTTCTAACAGGCAGCGGGGAATTGCCCGTTCCCACAGGAAACAGTTTGTGCTGTAACCATGTACCGTTTCACGCCAACTAAGGCAGCCGTCGTCGAATCACGTCAACGACACCAGGAGAGACCGTTATTTTTAGCTCTCTCTCGTGTCAGATTACGTGCACGTTAGCCAGAGTGGTTGCCCGTATGATTCATGCACGGTTACTTCCAACATTTCTGAAGCCATGCTAAGTTCTACTTTATGGCTATTCCTCCGCCTCATGCAAAAAAAAAAGTAAAACTAACTAGAAAGTTACAGCAAAGGGACAGTGAACCGTATTTCTGCACATTCAGTTTTTTAATAGTTTGCGTTAAAAACTATTTCTTATTAGGCAATATCAACACACCTATTTTTTCGCTGTTTCCATTCATATTAATTATGAACGAAATATTGTGATATATAGATAAAATATAAGTATAGTTCCAAATTAACCAAAAGAATAAAATACCTTTATGACACAGAAGCATAAAACGCTTGTGATACGTTACAAGTTTAGGGAGCAACCAAGCACGCCATACATAGAGAAATTTTTAAAAGGTTTGATTCCAAAAAATGTGAAGATACTACGAATTAGACTATAGTACCCTAACAATGCACTAAAAAAAATATATATTTATTAGTACGCACATTAAAAAATGTTTTGCACCACTGGGGGTTTCTGACACTAGGTTGCTCACGGCCAAAGAGAAAGTATGGGCTGGAAATACACACCGCATGCACAGAATACCACGCCAGTCTTGCCAAATGTCTGTTTGTAATGCGCAACCTGTGCCAACGAACATCCTCCATACGCAACCAATTACAGGTGGTACAAAACTTATTTTGAGGTGTTGAGATGCAAAAACACTTTCGTTAATGCTTTCCAAAACAAAATTTTGTTTCTGATAAAAAAAATATATATTATGGCGCATAGTAATACGTAGATTGGCAAATACTGAAGACGTTTTAGTGCTCTTTCCCATATTTGTACATTGAAAATACATTTATTGGCTGCCGGCAAATATTTAGTTGGCAGCAGTACACTGTTAGAAAAAATTGACAAAAATGTCGTTTATACTACGGAAAATACCGTTTACTAATTATTCAGACATCTGCGTTAAATTACTGTCTCTTTTTTCTTCCAATAACTCTCCCTGTGTAAATTTTACATAAGTCTCCGTAAATTCACGAAACGTGTCCACAAACTTGCAAATTTTTTGAAAATCTGCTTTTACAAAACGATAGCAAAAAAAAAAATTTACTTTCGTTATGTGTGTCATTCACTGCGTATAAAAATGACCATAAAAATTTAAAAAAATTGTCCGGTGGCGGGATTTGAAATCGAAAAAAATTCGACAGTCACCTCCCACGCTTTTACAAGAGTTGATGTTTTAAATGCGGGATTTATGGAGAATGAGGCATGTACCTCTTAGTTTCTAGTCATGTAAGCGTGTTAATGAATTTTTTTTTTCGTTGTGTATTTAACTGTGTATAACAGAGAAATAAAAAAAAATGTTTGAATATTTTTTCGTGTAGTAGGATTTGAACATGAATCGAAAAATTAACAATCAATAACTCGAACCACTTATTTACCTATCACACCTCTACACGAAGTATTTCGTGAATATGGATTTTACATGAAAGTGACGAACGCGCCTGCCTTAGTTTCAAGTCGTGTTAGAGCGCTTGCTATATTTGCTGTTTATAAAACGAGGTTACGAAAAAATTGTTATATTTTCGTTATGTGCGTGTTTGGTTTTGTCCTGTAGCGGAATTTGAACAAGAATTAACGAATTGGTTCTCCATGAGTGGTTCGCCACTCACCTTCTACTATTTTACAAGTAGTAGTATTGTGAAGATAATATTTTATACGCCTCAGGTATCATCTGTATTGTCCGTGTCTCAAAATCGAAGCTGTAAGAATACGAAGAGCTTCCGTATTTTATATTTACGGAGCCCATTTCCGTTATTTGTCATTACGGAGTGCCTTTCCGTAAATTAACTGTACATCTCGGTAAAAGTTTCCGTAAAGTTTCCGTAGCATTCGTGTCGTCCTGAGTAAAACATTTTGCTGCGACTGCAAAACTGCATACGCCAAATTCTGCGCTGTGCCCTGGCGGAAGTGTCCGCCTCCTCGCCTGGCAAAGGCGCCATATGCATCCGTGTTCGTCTCCTTGTCGCATTCGAGAGGTCCAGGGTTCGGTTCTGGGTCCAGCCAGTTCCTAATGGTTGTCCCAAATCACTCCAGACGATCGCTGGTTTCTCAGTAAAGGCATTGACTGCTGATAAACACAACCCCCACCCCCCGGTCTTGCTGTCGACGAGTTGTTAAACCATACTGGCCTACAAAGGCCTGCAACCCGCTAAGACACACTTGTGAGCCCCACTAACCAATATTACTGCTAGCATCATTACACTTTTGCTGCGATTAACATCACATTATTGCTCGACAATAAACTTGATTTATTGGTGACCACAAAAACCCTTCTGTGGTTGCCATTAAATACGGAAACTAAAAAAATTGCAGATGCCCAAAATAGTTACTTTTACTCACATTTTATCTATAAAGGAGATTAGTTATGTTGTAATTAATATTAATAAAACCACATAGACAATGTGTATTGGTTACGCCTAGTAAGAAATAGTTCTTGGGAAAAATATTATAAAACTGAGTGCGCACGAATGCCATGTGTTGCCGTTAGACTTGTATGCGTAAGATAGAGAAAGAACCTGTAAGTATAATCGTAAGCGGTGGTCACTTTGTGACACTAAGGTTTTTTGCTATTNCAGACTCAACCACCACGCCATTTTAACGTCTGTAGCAATTCCGATCAATACTGATGATCTTGCCTTCGATGTACGAGAATTTATCGATAGTCACTAATAATCGATTGCAAATAGACAACAACTATCCTAAGTAGTTTTATGAGCGTAAAACCCAAATAAAAATGAAATGTTTTTTCGCTGGCATCGCATATTCTTTTGTGTAAAATTCTTAAGGTTAAAAACTTTACGCTTGTGGAATATCCATTAATAATATGTACATTACATGACTTTTATAATGGGTACGTGCATGTACGAACTCATGTACACACACAGTGGAATGTAAACATTGCATGTAAACATTGCCATGTGACTGTCACATGGCAATGTTTGTTTACCTTTGGCGGAAGGATACGAAATGGGCTTGAAAGTAAATCTTTAGCAGGGCTTCAAGAAAGTCTCTTCCAGTCGTGAATTGACTATAGTTACTTTCATTCTATTTTCGAGGCGAGTTGCAAAAACCGCGGGTGTGGCTGAGTCGGGGAGACAACCCGTGGAGACATTTGCGCGGCTCTTAAGAGGGATCAGTCCCGCCATCATGTAAAAACCTTTTTGGCATTTGTGTCAAAAATGTTTAGCTGTATATGTATGTACAATTTACAACCAGGAAACTACTATATTTATAATGCCGAAGGTTGACAGCCCGAAGGCACAGAAAATATACGTATACAGACATGAAATGGCGTGGCGGTTCCTTTGATGTGGGCGTACCCATTCGCTGATTGACTGCGCATGGCTCTGGAAAAGGGCTTTGTGTCCAATTAACTACTGCGTGCTGCGAAATATTCCCTTTTCGGCTGGCCTGCCGAGTAAGATACCAAATACTGATTGGCTAACGGTGTTCCGGCATTTTACTGCCGGTTAACGTCATTTTGCTGGCACGTGAGGTTGGAGTTTGCGTTATAGGCGGTTGTTTCACTTCTGTATCCTTGAGTGTTCTGTTACCCATGGCGACTAGGCAGGGCNTGGAGTTTGCGTTATAGGCGGTTGTTTCACTTCTGTATCCTTGAGTGTTCTGTTACCCATGGCGACTAGGCAGGGCGGTATTCACTTCGAACATACAAAACCACGCAGCAGAAAACAAACAAACATCCACTTTAAAAAAAATACTACCGTCACCAGCAGCAATTCATTAAGCAGAACCTGCAAAAATGCAGCAGCTCTTCAGCAGCGCTTTGCCNAGCAATTCATTAAGCAGAACCTGCAAAAATGCAGCAGCTCTTCAGCAGCGCTTTGCCTGCTGAATGCTAGGCTGTTTTTGGTAAAGTGAGTACTTTTTAAGTCCCTTCCAACATACTGTTACATGTCGCTGACCAGTGTTTCCTTCGCGTAGGAAGGCACTGAGAGCTGGAGGTCAAGCTCGTTACGTTAGACAAAGCGAGCGGCCTATAATAAAGTACGCCGCCGCAAACGCCGATAAACTTATCGCAGCTCGCGCCTCGCTGACCCTGAGAAGCTCATATTTCTCAATTGATCAGGCAGGAATATCATCACCATTACCTTTCCCAGAACAACTTGGATTGCCGAGAACGTTCTATACGGCACCTACCTCAAGTGTAAATACCACGTGCTTGCCTCTGAGGAGCGAGTGATTAAGAGACGAGCGTCTCGTGCTACCTTAGGTGAAAGTTGGGTGATTCCGGAGCGGCGAGGGACGACTGCGATGATCTGCGAGAGTGCGTCGGCGAGCTTGTGCGCTGTGAAGAGTGGGACTGATCTGCGGGACTGTGGACTGGATGCGTGAGTGGAAAGACATTCGGGACGATGGAAATAGACAGTTTTAACTAAACGCGTGGAAATAATTAGAGTAGTTTAAGGGAAATTAGCAAGAGTATAGACTGTAGAAAAATACTTCAATTGAAATTTAGATAGTAATGAAATATTGCGCTCAATAAGAATAATAAGAGTTAATAGGACGCTCAGACGGGTAGATAACATATGTTTGACTGTTTGTAGCATTGAGAATAAATATGATTATTGAATTTAGTTCTTTTATTTTTATTAAGACCTCTATACCTCACGAACTAAGATACGCCCCTTATGGATTCTTGTAACAATACATTAATCCCTAGTAAATGTATTCTATTGCAGTCTCGGGAGTTAACTTTTGAGAGAGGTGAAATGTATACATCCTGTTTATTAGTAACATGGTAATGTTTACAAATATTAAAAAAAAAAAAAATTTGCGGGAAAATAGAAATTGGCTGAGAAGAATAATTTAGCAGGGCCTTAAATGTGCTTACTTTACAGTGACTAGCCTATACCAATGTTATTGTTCCGTNTGAGAAGAATAATTTAGCAGGGCCTTAAATGTGCTTACTTTACAGTGACTAGCCTATACCAATGTTATTGTTCCGTATAATGGAAGGATACAAAATTGGTCGAATAGTAGATCCTAAGTAGGTCTTTCAAAAATCTATATTGCGACCAGCTTGTAATGGTCTTTTCTGGAGGTCTTTGCAGCTTCATTTGAATCATTCGCCCTCCTGCCGTCCACAGAGACTGTTATCATCTGAATTTCAAACTCACAGGGACTCTTAATAAAAGTTAAACTACAGGGGGAAGTCTATAGCGCAATCTCCAGCCGCTTACACCAGCAAAATTGTGACACTTGCCAACAACATGCTGGGACACTGTTCGCCAATCACAGTCCAGGTAACCTATACTCGCCACCCGGAAAACCAATCAGTAGGGAACCTTCCGCAGCATATAGTAAGTAGCCAGTCAGACACAACGCATTTCATCTCTGGGTGCTTATTTGCTCTGTGACATGGGCGCACTGGAAATGCTCCCCGCGAGAGACTGCCGAACGAGCTTGTCGCGGTGATATCGTACCGGGACGGAGGCTGAGTCAGACGCTCTCCAGTTGTACGCGTGACGCTCTTTATCCCTCCTCCACCCTTCAAGACATCTGGAGTGGACTCTTCCTGTCGGCACCAGGACCAGGACGTGCGTGGGCGGCTGGTGGAGTGTCACAGGGCGGGTCCTGAAAGTACGTGACTGCGGTGCGACGATGGTATCGCCCGGCGGAGGGGTCACACCACGACGACTCGGCCGGCTGTCGCGCCGACGTCGCCGCTTCCTGTCCGTGGATAACGACCACACCTTGGCGTGGGCGGGAGACACCTCACAGCCGCCCTGCCAGTCAGAGGTCGGGTTCGCGCGCTGCATCGCAGCAGTGTAGCCAACTTGAGAGTGTAATGACGTCCCTTCCAGTTTGTGGACACGGGGTCACAAACTGGACATAAGATAGACAGGTTTTCGTTCTCTGCTCACGTCCCCAACAATGGTTCACAATTAGCTTGAAAAACTGTCGAAATCACGTGTTCTGACAGCGACGCGGGTGCTGATCTGTGTTTTGTTTTATAACACGCAGACACTTTAACGTTAGGTAAATACGTAAAACTTCATCAGAGGAAGGAGAGTCGAGAGGTTTGTGTGGCTCTTAACATCGAGGTCTTGAGAGCCGATGAGGGTGAAATGAGGTGAGAATGGAACGGCGCCGGAATGCAAAGGCGGAGAAAGCNAAAACTTCATCAGAGGAAGGAGAGTTGAGAGGTTTGTGTGGCTCTTAACATCGAGGTCTTGAGAACCGATGAGGGTGAAATGAGGTGAGAATGGAACGGCGCTGGAATGCAAAGGCGGAGAAAACGGGAGATCCCAGAGAAAATCCGCTGACCAGTGGCGTCTTCCAGCACAATTCCCGCTTACGAAAATCCGGGAGTAACCCGGCCGGGGATTGAACCCGGTTCGCCTTGGTGGGAGGAGAGCAGTCTAACCACTCAGCCACCATGACTCCCGTCACAGGAAGGGTGCCAGTATTTCAAAACTCGTGCTTTCGTAAAGAATAAGCTATCTCAAGTCAAACAGTCCCTATAGGCTTTAAAATAAAAATAAAAAAGGTTATATGATGATACTGTACTCAGAATTTGGTTTCTGCCTGCGGCACCCCATTTTTTAACAAGTGACTAAATCATAGAAATAAATTAAATCATTCACGGCTTGGTAGACGACGATAGTAACAATAGGTCACTATTATCTTCTCGAAATTTTTATCTTTCACATACTTCGCATGTTAGGCGAGGAATGTTTTACGTCGGGCTGTTACTTTTCTTTAAGGTTTNAATTTTTATCTTTCACATACTTCGCATGTTAGGCGAGGAATGTTTTACGTCGGGCTGTTACTTTTCTTTAAGGTTTTCAGTTCATACACGTCCCACTTTTCCATATCACTGCAAATATGTCCAGTCGACACACACTAACATGTGGGGCCACGGTGGCTGAGCGGTTAGACTGCCCGCGCCCCATCAAGGCGAGCCAGGTTCAATCCCCGGCCGGGCCACTCTCGGATTTTCGCAAGTGGGAATCGTGCCGAACGATGCCTCTGGTCGACGAGTTTTCTCGGGGATCTCCCGTTTCCCCCGCCCTTGCATTCCGGCGCTGATCCATTCTCACCTCATTTCATCCTCATCGGCTCTCAAGGCCTCGTTGTTGAGAGCCGCCCAAATCTTTCAACTCAGCTCGACACTAGCATATGCCACGTGCGTAGTCATATGCTCGAGTATAGGCTAACAGGGGAGTGGCGCACGTATACGCAATACTTAACTTCAATTCCCCACCTTATATTTCAGGCCCGTTCTCTGATGCGACTTGGCGTTTAGCGTTTTTATCACTCGCGAGTGCTCGCGCGGCGGGTCAAATATTTGTTCCGAGCGCACTTGGTGGGAACCGAAGCGCGTTGCTCCCTTCGCTGTTTGAGGAAGGGCTCCCATCTTGGTTGGTCAAACACGGATGCTAAGAGACGTTCGATTCTCGGAAAGCAATTCCTTTCCACGGGTCCTGTTCGTTAGTTCCCAGCTGAGTTCTGAGGAACTCGTTCGTCATTGCGATGAAGCTGGGCATCTGCGACTGAACGGCCATAAATTTTGCGTCCTCGTCGATTCTGCTCTNTCGTTCGTCATTGCGATGAAGCTGGGCATCTGCGACTGAACGGCCATAAATTTTGCGTCCTCGTCGATTCTGCTCTGCTAGTGCAATTATTAGTTTCAATTTTTTATGTGATTTATAATGTTATTTATTAAATTAAATATTATTACATACACGACACCTACGGAATCATACACTCTTAGAGATTGTTCGTAAATTCGTTACGTTGTTGCACAAGCATACTGAAAAAGTGTGACTGGTAAAGTTTTTATTCCGGTATATGCATGGAAGTTTTCCTATATTTGTGAAGGAAATAGTCAGATCCGTAGTTAATTTCTCAACTTTATATTATACCATATTGTGTATAGTTTAGAGAATTAACCGAATTATTTTTTAATGTTTTTTATTTGCTCTATTTCCTTTAATTGAATTGCTGTTCGTAATTAATACAGCCTTGATTNTGAATTATTTTTTAATGTTTTTTATTTGCTCTATTTCCTTTAATTGAATTGCTGTTCGTAATTAATACAGCCTTGATTGTCAGGTTTTAGTTCGTAGTTATCGACAAATAAACGAGTTAAAAAAATACTGTGCAAAAATTCCTTGCCTTATAATAAAGTAGAATTTGCGGCAGGCGTTACGTTTCTATCTTAATAATGATCATAGTTCAANAAGGAAATAGTCAGATCCGTAGTTAATTTCTCAACTTTATATTATACCATATTGTGTATAGTTTAGAGAATTAACCGAATTATTTTTTAATGTTTTTTATTTGCTCTATTTCCTTTAATTGAATTGCTGTTCGTAATTAATACAGCCTTGATTGTCAGGTTTTAGTTCGTAGTTATCGACAAATAAACGAGTTAAAAAAATACTGTGCGAAAATTCCTTGCCTTATAATAAAGTAGAATTTGCGGCAGGCGTTACGTTTCTATCTTAATAATGATCATAGTTCAAGGTTAAAGCTTCTGGAATTCATGCGAATTCCTTATTTTAGCCTAGTTGGTATCCTTCCACTGTATGTAAATTTAACATTGCCATAGATCGTGCGTCGCTCAAGTAAGTATGCTAATAACAGACTACCCTTTTGTTACTTACGAGTATAAAACAAATATAAACACATGCCATTGGTCACCAATTTCAACATTTCACTCTGAAAACGTTAAGGCATCGAGATACTCCCACCAAATTGCTGCTGACATTACTGAAAATAATATAGCAAGTGCTTGCATTATAATAAGCGAAGTCACAGAAAATTATTCTTTTTCACATTTTGATTTCAACAGTGTTCAATTGATAGTGAATCAGTTAGTTTGTAGTTGGTAAAGCGCATCTCGTCACCGTAGTTCACTGAAGGTTTAGTCTAATTAAGTTCATGTTTCGTTATTTAAATAAGGAAATACCAGCTTCTTTTTATTTAAAGAAATGCTAGAATTATTTTGATAAATAAATATCTGAAATCATTCGTGTATGTTCCTCAATGAACACAACGATTCCAACCAAACCTGGTACACGTGTGTACCTCAGTATTGATTCATGATACGTCGTTTGACGTAAATTCATATTAACTTCTGCAGTTTTCACATACATTGTGAATACTGTTTTGTTTATTTAATACAGACAATGCCTTTGAAAATAAATCTAGTTATTCAGGGCAATTAGAATAAAGGTAGGTCGGTTGGACTTACGTCTCGTCGACAGTGAAGTTATTAGAGACAGAGCAAGTTGCCCAGAGAAGCAGAAACGCGGAAGGAATCGACCATGGCTTATCGTAAAAAACCATCCCAGCATTTGCCTGGAGTTATTTTGCAGAACCATGGGAAGCCAATATGAGGAAGGCCGGACCAAGAATCAAACGCGGGTACTGCCAAATAAGAATCCAGCGTACTAACGGTTCGCCATTGCGCTAGATTGAATATTAAGATAGTTTATTTACTAACGTGACTACTCCTACTTGTTCGTAACATTAGCTAACGCAGCTCAACGGTTTCGTGTGAGTTACCATTTACGTATAACATGGCGTACCATTAGGAATCAGCGCAACCTGGCACCTCTTTGCTGTAGCACAAAATAGCCAATTATTTCAAAGTGGAATGGAGTGACGATCGCTGTGATTAAAGAGTGCTCTGTCATTTAATGGCAGCGCAGGATTTTGGATCACACGTATTTTTGCACGTGATAAACGTGGCGGATGTTGCTGTTGGCCAGCGGGTTTTCTAGTAGTACTCCCGTTTCCCAATAGCTTGCATTCCGACACTGCTCTTGTCATAAGTTCATCCTCGCCGCCGGTCAAGACCCCGTTGGCAAGGAGCCTCCCTAGTAAACAACGCCTCAAGGTCACGTTCGGCAGTAATAAATCATTTAGATGACGACAGAAAATAGCATAAACAAGCTTCGCGTGTGTTCTGTTTCCTCAAAATTGTAAGCGGTGACTATAGTGTGCCAATACAGCAACCTGTTCAGAATATATACAGCATGGTCACTATAGTTTGAAACACTGTGTTACAGAAGAGTAAATATCGTAAACAGAGGGCTGCTTACAGCGATTTTTGCTGACTTTGACACTTTTCAACGACCACACATATATTTAAATAACCAAATGTATAAGTAGGCAACAAAATGTAGACGTTCATTGCTGTCTTCGAAAATATTTACACTGAAGTATTCCATAGTTGTTTAAAAATTATAATGGACACAACTGCTTACAATGACACCCATATGACAACTAGAGAGGACCTTTAAACGACGACCAAAACCTCTTAACTCGACTCGAGAACTCTGGACATGGTTATTGTGTCTGACTGAATACTGCATGGCGGAGAAGATTTCCTATTGTTTTGGAAAGTTTGACTCTAAATTCTGATTCACGGCTCGGTGCTCCTCTACATTTCAAGAGAGTGAGGTTATTTTGCAGGAGAGTGCGTAGGTTTGCTTCTGTATTTGCAGCAAGTCTGTGCCTCCGTCCACGTCAACTCGAGTACCCTAATAACGGGGTGGCGTTCCAAAACGTTACTCCGAGAGTAGAGTAAAGTAACATAGAGTAACAGCTGAGAAAAGCAAAAGTAAACGTAGTTTTCGAACGAGTATGATGTAAATATCATGCTGTGTGTACAAATATGTACTGATTAAGCAACTAATGTAAATACCAAAAGATAATTATCACTTTCCCCAAATTATTTCTCTTCCAAAAAATTAGTTACATACATAAACAGTTTTACTTACCATAACTTAATCACACACATTACTTCTAAAAATTCAAAGTTAACATTTAAATAACAATACGAATGTTATCATTTGCAATTTAAAATTTTCCCGTGCGCGTCTGTAACCATAATGTCCACATTTCCTTTCAGGTTATTTAATTCCACAAAACCTCCCGCCATTTTCAGTCTACCTTTCGTTACTCGCTGGAATAGTGCGTGTATTTTGCATAAGACCTATTTCTTACTAGGCATTACCAAAACACCTATTGTATCCCTGTTTTTATTCATATTAATTATAAATATAATAATATTATTTATAGTTAGAACATAAGAAAAATTCAGTTTAACTAAATATGAAGCACTTTTTTTCGTTAACAGTAGCGTAAAACGCTTGTGATACACGATGTATTTATTAAACAACCAAACATATCATAAATGGGGTAATTTTTCAAAGGTTTTATTCCAAAAGTGTGAAGAAACCGCGATTAGACTTTTTTGGGGATCATACGTCCAGCCTGGAAAACGTAAAAACATTTCAGTTGCTATGATTTGCTACAATTCTGCGTGAAAATAATGCGTTGAAAGTTACGCAGAGTGCCATCGCTTTGACACGGAAGATGTTGGTGACAACTGGAGCAAAACATGCTAGATCGTGCCTGGAGTTCGTTGTACTGGTACTAGTTGAAGAGTTCTCCATTTCACCTTTGTGTGTGTGTGTGTTTGTGTGTGTGTGCGCGCGCGCGTGTGTGGCAAAGCGAGACACGTGTAATGTATCCAGGGTCTTTGTCTGGAAATACAGCTCCGCGTGGGTAGCTGCGATTGGTCCATGGATGCGAAGACTCCAGTTATATTCCTCTGCCCGGCGTGCAGACAATGGCTTGGAACGCCGTTATATTCTTGCATCACTCTCCAAAAGTCGCTGGCCGTTGAAAACGCTTTTCTGTGCGACATCTTTACGACACAGGCGCGGCGATCCGAGATCATTATCTCGCTTGTAAAGCAGAGCACGAAAGCGACAAGCTTCATGTAATGCCGGTCCGAGGTCTGGCCAACATGAATGGAATGAGGCAGGCAGGGAGCGAGCGCTTCGTTTTGAGTGAAGTGGAGAGAATTCGGCTGCCATTTTAACAACAGGGTCTTGAGAACCTATGGGGGTGAAGTGAGGTATGTGGTGGCGCCGGAGTGCAAGGGCGGGGGAAACGGGAGACACTCGAGAAAACCTATCGACCAGCGACATAGACCGGCACGATTCTCACGTGCGAAAATCCGGGAACAAGAATCCAACCCGGTTCGCCTTGGTTGGAGACGAGCGTTCTAGCCACTACTACGCCATCGCGGCCCCTTTCCGTTTGATCTGAACGTATCTCACCTAAAGTTGCAGCACAGAAAATCACTTGGTCGAATATTATTTGTCCTGCCACTCGCCTTTAAGTGACTTTGCCTACTCGTCGTCTAATCTAACCTTTATTTTAGGTATACTCTGTTTCCAGTTATTTGAGCACCCGTGGAAGCCAAGATTATGTTTCTACTTCCACCATATTTAAAATTATTGTCTACCTTGAACTAATTAATGACTTTATTAACGTATGGACATTCTTGCTGTTATGCGCATTAAAATGCAGATACCAAATTAAGTACATTCGCCGTCCAGATATGTAAAATGAATTATCTTTCTTACATGACTGCCAACTTTATTGGGAGAATAACAGTCGATGTGTTGTTAAAACATAAGCAGTTAAGGTCGGGGACTTTTTTTCTTCTTCAAAACATGAATTATTTAATATTTGCTTAATTCACTGTGAACAAGTTTTAACCTGGCGAGGAATAGTGAAGATTCGAATAAAGGACACAATATTAGGCAATTACGCAGAAATTAAATGGTGTGGCGGGTTCTTTGACGTGGGTGTACCCGTTTCCTGATTGGCTGCGGGATTATCTGGGACGGGCATTGTGTCTGATTAGCTACTGCCTGCTGCGAAAGGTTTCCTATTGGCTGGCAGCAGGCAACTAAGTTACCAGGCGCTGATTGGTCAACGGTGTTCCAACATGTTGCTGGAAAATGACATTTTGCTGGCGTGTGCGGCTGGAGCACACGATGTAAGGGAGTGCTTTACTTCTGCGTAGAGTGTGGACGGCAAACCACCCCCATCGCTACCGGCCGATATCGAACGACCTTTCGACTGCAATCCCGGCGCGGTAACACATGGTCAAGTACGCTTAATGACCAAAAGTCAGTTGGTCTAGAATTCGCTCGCTCTGAAAGGCATTTTTGGTTGGAACCCTTTCAGACACACATTAATTTACGATTTCATGTGTTGCAAATAAGATTATTTTTGATGCATGCTGTACTTAAGGACGCTGGCCAGGTAACGAATTATTTCATATTTGAACCACATACTGTTCAACCTGTATACATTACATGTGACTATTTTATCCTCAGATAAAAGTTTATTAAACACTCATCATTTTGCAAAATAACATGCCAAAGTAAAAATTGTACTGTTTTTGTATTGCATAAATTATATAAACCAAACTCTTTGCAGAAAATTTAATGAGGAGCACTGAAAGATCTTATCTTAATTCGTTTTAAGGCATGCTTAACTAAAGTTATTTTGCAAAAATTCAGGGGGCAGCCACAAGTAAAAAATATGCAAGAGGTAACCCTTGGCGTTTGCTTTCAGTGCGAATTGTGTCGTTTTTGTACGTAAGTAAATTTTCATTATTTGTACATTTTTAAAACAATAACATTGTAATTTTGGCATGTATTTATGCTATGACTATGAGTTCATTTGTTTTTGCGAGAAAAGATTAATTACTGATAATATCTAAAAGTTGAACAGTAAGTGGTACAAATATAAAATACGAAATTTTCTCGAGGACAACGCCGTTAATTCGCCACAGCATTGGTTTCTTTAACATATCCAATAAGCTGTAGGCTTTGAGTTAGTCCATAGTAATATGAGCAAATCGTAAGCTAGGTCGAAAGCACGGTTCACGAATCATTTACCCACAGGGAAGAACATTGGGCATTGAGCTCCACAGTGTACAGTACCGATCAAATACAACCTTCCTGTGAGTTACGTACAAAAATATTGAGTAGGTTAAAGACAAGTGACGTAAAATTTGATCTTCATAAACGTAATTTGACACAAAAACATGTTAGGTCGAAAAAAATTATGAAGATATAGTGTGGAGAGTGGAGAGATTTGGGCGGCTCTTAACATCGAGGTCTTGCGAGCAGATGAGGGTGACGCGAGGTGAGTATAGAGCAGCGCCGGAATGCAAGGGTGGGGGAAACGAGAGAGCCCCGAGAAAACCCGCTGACCAGCGGCATCATCCGGCACGATTCCCATACGCGAAAATCCGACAGCGACCTCCCACCGGGAATCGAACCCGGTTCGCTTAGGTGGGATATACATATTATATATCTACGTGTGTGTATACTTTGTTATTGTGTGCCCTGACGGAGATTGGTAAACAACTGTTTACCCGGTGCTACTGAAGGACGGGAGGTAGAGAAACCGCCTCGGTTTCACGTCACAAGAAATATGGGCCGATGCCGAGTGCTGCAAGGCTCACGGAGAAAGTGCAGGTGGGTTCCTGCTACTCCGGGGAACCAGGCTAACGAACACACGCCCCTCTGCAAGATATATGCGCGAAGCCGCGTGCTCAAACACTTCTGGAAGAAAGTCGCAAAGAAAGTTAGTTGCACAACGCGAACAACCAAAATTGGTCTAGGACAGGCGACGGCCTGCGTAATATTTCCTGTTGTAGATCGCCGACCCTTGGTGTCGAAAGACCCGGCTTCGACGTGCGTAGTGTATACTAGCGTGCAGCTTTCGCTCTTGCTGCTAACCCAACATTTCCAGTATGAAATAAACACATCGCTTTAGACGTTACAATATAAGTCTCTGTCACAGAGAATATTTCAACCGCACACGCCAGCAAAATGTTGGAACGCACTCAGCCAATCAGCGCCTGGTATAGCCTACTCGCCAGCCGGCAGCCCGACACGACACGAATAAGACCGTTAGATAATAGGCGTATTGGTAACGAAATGGTCAGAAACAGTACGAAATGGTTCTCGCGCCAAACATTATTAAATAGAGTGCACACAAATGCAGTTCGTTGCCACTTTGGTGTAGTTTTATATAGTCTATTGGCGGTTTCTTCTCACTTTTTGAATCAAACCTTTGAAAACTCACCCCATGTATGACGTGTTTGGTTTTTTCCTAAATATGTCATGTATCACAAGCGTTTTGTACTTGTGTCAATAAAGAATACCTTATTTTTGGTTAAATTGAACTTTTACCTATATTTTATATATAAATTACAAAATTTCATTTATAATTTACATGAATTAAAACAGGGATAAAATAGGTGTATTGGTAATTGTTAGTAAGAAGTGGTACTCATGCAAAATATTATTCCCATTATTACACTGTGTGCGCAGGAATGCGGTGCGTTGTCCCTTTGGTGTGATTTTCTAGACGCTGTTAAGCTTTGTTTGCACGATGCGGAGCAATATCCTGAACTTAAGCAGGGCTTCACAAATTTCGTAAGTAACCGTGAATGTGCTATACCTCCCATACGCGAGAAACTTCCCTCGATTGGCACTGATTTCTTCTGTGTCTGGTGCAGACCATTATAGTCACTTGGCATGCAACGTCCCAGATATAGGACACTATGGCTGGAAGAGTTAACGGGCCCACCTGCTTGCATCATTTTTCTCATTTTTTTTTGGCCGAGATACGCGGGAGCTATAAGGGTTACACTGGTACGCGCTAAAAGCGCGCCATCACCGCTACGCGCAGGGCTCTGAACAGTTGCTCAGTGTTCTCGTTGTGCTGCTTGTATCTATGGGAGTTTCAGAAGTGGCCCTATCATTTTATTGATGAACGGTATGTAGCAAAGTTCAATACAGGCTCCCATCGTAGTTTGGCTCGTGTTCGGCTAGTATGTTTTAAGGTACCGCAGTCTGAAAAAGCCGATTTTAACTATATTGGAGGGCTCGAAAATAACATTTACGGCATGCATGATAACTGTATTCCTTCATCGTCTGGGGTATGACTTTTCGTAGGTAACCATATAGGGGGTACGTTTAATAGTTTCGACACAAAAAATAGGATTTTTAGACACGCTGCAACGCAGTTCCAGCGCCAAGACTATTCCTGCACGTGAAGTTGTAGCCAATCAGAGTTATGTAATTAGTATTACTCACAGCTGTGTTATTTTCACGGAAGATCAAGTTCGAGATTGGTCATCAAATTTGGCTTTATCGCAAGTTCTTTGGTAATAGCGAACGGTTAGAGAGCTTCCGTAGGAAATACATCCAACATTATATATATACATATATATGCATGCATACACACATATACATATATACAAACAATTTTGTACAGGGGGGCAGNTATACATTTGCATGCATACACACATATACATATATACAAACAATTTTGTACAGGGGGGCAGGGGAGAAACTCATATTCCCCCCCTCATTCCTGCACCAGTTTGGTTAAGTGTAAGACAAGGACAATGAAGGATGATGTGACATGTATTTTTAGNCCCCCCCTCATTCCTGCACCAGTTTGGTTAAGTGTAAGACAAGGACAATGAAGGATGATGTGACATGTATTTTTAGAACACGTACATTCGCTGCTTTTGAGTCTCTTATAGGTAATTTATGATATTGTGATTTAATTAATAAATTTATTATGGACGTTTTCTGCCATGAATTTGTGACATAATGGTGTTCGAATTATAAAAATTGGTCCTATAGTTGAATAGTAATGAATGTACTAAGACTGTGTGACAGTCGACGTGAATGCTGGTCAAAGTAATGAAAAACTAAACATTCTTCGTATTTCTTCTCCAGCTCAAATTGGCCGCCGGCCTCCAAAAGTTATTTCAGAGCGCCACGAGCCACCGAAAAATACCCCAAATCACGGAATATCGCCCAGTACGGCAACCCTGACTGAATCATTCGCTGCTATTTCAAGGCTAGTGGGGATGGAAACATAGTGGAGAAGGGAGGGAAGGATAAGTTGCGTGTAGTTTTAAAGCTTTATTTACCTTACGTCTTTAATGGACGTTCCGAAAAATAAATTATCGTTATTTACCTTGGACCTGAGCCCGGAATCTGCCCACCGTTAAGACTTACGCATCTGGCATTAACGCGTTCCCCTTGTAAGCAACGTATAATGACTAGCTACCCACCAAATTGTTTATTTTAGGTTATTTTTATGTGCAAGCTGACCCCGTCCGACAACTAAAAGTGTCTCAGTAAATATTATACTTTCTTTTTTACCTTTTATATTAGTTGTTCGGATACTGCTGTGAACACCGTGTTATGATTTTGATATTTTGTTGATACTTATCCTTAACGGGGATATAGGGGCGTAACAAGTTATTGATAAGAGCTATGTAATTAACACTATATAAAATAAGTTTATTTGGNTAACGGGGATATAGGGGCGTAACAAGTTATTGATAAGAGCTATGTAATTAACACTATATAAAATAAGTTTATTTGGCATTAAGGTTGTACAATATTATTTCAAAATAAATATGATTGGAAATGAACGGGTGGAGCTGTGGAAATATACTGAAATATTAAATGATATTATTTTATAAATATTTAACCAGCCACGTTCTAAGTAAAGCCTAATTGGAGAGTCCCCACCTTGTTCATGTTTCCGGAGGCTTATTAAGATGGCGCAAGTCGACGGCCGGACACACCCAACTTCAGTGGTCTTCTCGTTCCAATGGCCCGACGACAGAAGACACCGCCCACGGACTACACTGTCCTATATCGGCTGCGTTGTCACTGTTTACTGGCCGGCGGAGAGGGTTTATGTGGTTTGCGATTTCATAACTAATTTCAGCGATCACGGCCCGTGTCCTGGATAAATAAGTGAAAGTGTGATCAGGCAGGCCGCTCAGCTAAGGGCCTGACCACAACTCGTACCAACCGGAATTATATTTTTACTAATGCTTCAAAATGTTAAACTTCACTTATAATGTATAGCAAATTATACCATTTCGTGGCCCGCGAGATTATTGCACAGTTGCTGCCGGGTTCCACTTGCTGCTTTGCGTCATGCTCAGCCATGTTGACCGATATTGTTGATTTTCAGATTTGTTTGCCAAGACCAACGTTTTTGAGAAAATGAGGCTTCACCAGTCTTCAGTATCTATTTTGAAAAAGTCTTGGAAGTCAACCTCTAAAATTAGGTCTACCAGTTTAACACTTGGTGAACAGAAGGAAATGTTTCCTAAGACAACGTTAACCTGTGTGAAGATGTGTTCCCAAGATTCGCTAACGTCAATGCTCTTTCGTATACGTTCGGTCCACAGGGTAGCTAATACAAGAATTCTTAGCTTTTCATCATACTGATTTGCTTTGGCCAATGTGTTATGTTGGCAATAAGAGCGTGACGTGTTTACAATTTGCAGCTTCAAAATAAGAGCTCGACGCAATATATGCTGGCATTGTTTTTCTACTTAGTTGTTTTCTGTGAGTGTAGTCAAAACTATAGCTACCCTGTCAGCGATAATCGCTACTCCCCCTAGCAGAAAAGAAAGCATCGATCACATGGTGACGTAAGAACCATGTAGAAACGAACGGGTAATTAATGGCGGGAATGTTGTGTCAGTTGCGGAATAGCTTGGATTGTGACGTGTTGCCCGCCGAGTTCTTTTCAATCTTTCCCTTTTTGCTGCCGTAGGTATCGTTGTTCAAATACCGGCTCTGCAAGTGTGTCAGTTGGCGTGTGGCTAATTTTAGAAGGTAATTGGTGTGGTACACCAGACGGAAGAGTGAGCTTTTCCCCAGCACAAAATATGATTTGTACCGTTTCCAACACATAAGCTATTATAATTCACGATTCTTCTGAGAGTAAGATTTAGTTAACTGACTTCTTTATATATGTAATTATGTTCTCCGGTAAACTTTACCAGTGATAAAAATCTGTGCTTCTCGGCCTAGGAAAGAGATCATAATTAAAATTGAATGTTAAAATTCTAATGTAAATTTTTACCAAATACAGCTTTCTCCTCTAAAATGATTAATAACTAAACGGGTACCTGTGTCACCCTACACTCACACTGCACTCACCATCGTGCAAACAAAATCACTGGCGTCACACTTAGTGGTCGCTTTGCATGTTATTAATTATCTCAATCATCTGATGTAGGCCTAGTGATGTATGATAAAGAATGTTAATGGATAGATAATGATTATATATGTATGCATGTATGAGGATAATGATAGATGGTTGGATGGTGATGGATGGTGGATTGATGAACGACGATGGTGATGCTCGCAGAACTGATTATTAAAAACCAAGCAACTTCGCAGGGACAAACCCCAGCGCCTCCTAGGCTGGCTTGGCAGGGTGATTAGCAGTGGTTTACCGCTGCCTCGTGCAGTACGAAGGCGAAAGTACAAAACAACCGCACAACTAAACCTCTGCCCCCCTCCCTCCCAAGGCAAACTGGGTTCAATCCCCGACCGGATCACTCCCGGATTTTCGCAAGTGGGAATCGAGCCGGACGATGCTGCTGGTCGGTGGGTTTTCTCGGGGATATCCCGTTTACCCCACCCTTGCATTCTGGTGCTGCTCTATTCTCATCTCATTTCACCCTCATCGGCTCTCAATACCTCGTTGTTAAAAGCCGCCCAAATCTCTCAAGTCTCATCTCTGCCCCCTCCCACCTCCACAGACAAATATCTCCAACCCAACCAGCAATCGTACCCGGGACCTTTGAACGATCATAAGCCAGGTGTCCTAACCTAAAAACAAAACTGGTAGGAGAGATTTACCATAATATAATATTAACCCTTTTCGGTTACCGATAAACTGAAGAGATCTGGGCATCTCTTAACATCGCGGTCTTGAGAGCCAACGAGGGAGAAGTGAGGTGAGTAAGAACCAGTGCAGGAATGCAAGGATGGCGGAAATAAGAGATACTTGAGAAAACCCGCTGATCAGCGGCATCGTTCGGCACGATTCTCACATGCGAAAACCTGGGGGTGACCCCGTCGGGAATCGAACTCGGTTCACCTTGTTGGGAGGCGAGTAGTCTAACCACTACGCCACCGCGACCCCATTCAACGATAAATATACCGTTATAGGCAAGGCAACGAACAGATTTTTTTGTTCGGAACTGCACCGACATCTGTATACGACTGTCCTAGCGGAACCAATTAAAACGTGTTTATTTTTCTATACACCACTATGGTTAACGGTACCTCGAGATTATAGCTGACAAGCATGTTTTAAATCGATAGACTTAGTGGTAAATATTTTCAAAACAATTTTGGTTAATTTTCCCATATGTCCACCGTTGCAGTACAAAATACTTAATATTACAGAAGTAAAATAGTTGCGTATATCGCGAACCTCAGCCGCACGCGCCAGCAAAATGGCGTCACTGGTAACTTACTTACCAGCCGGCATCCGAACCAATATGGAATCTTTAGCAGCACGCTATAGCCAATTAGACATAACTCCACTTCCAGAGCTCCGCGCAGCCATTCGACGAATGTACGCTCATACGTCAAAGGAACAACCAATTTATTTGACTTCTCTGTAGTAATCTATTCTGTCGCTAGAGTGAACGTATTTCTAGCGAGGGCATCTAGTTACAGCGGTATCTTCACACTTTTTTAATCAAACCTTTGAAAAATCACCCCTTGTCGTGTTTGATTATTTCCTAAATATGTAATGTATCACAAGGATTTTCTACGTGTGTTAACATAAAAGTATTTTACTTTTTGGTAAAGAGAACTTTTGCTTACATTTGATACACAAATTAAAATATTTCATTTATAATTAATATGAACTGAACCAGAACGAAATTAGGTGTGAAAGTAATGCCTTGTTGGAAATAGTCCTCATGCAAAATATTATTAAACTGAGTGCGCGCGAATGCGGTGCGTTGCCCCTTCAGTGCAATTTTCTAAACTTGGTTAAGCTAAGGTTTATTCTAGTCATGTTAGGAACAAAACCGAATTTATTATGGACGAGTTTGGCATAGGGATAATTTCCGCCTCGTGGTCCGCTGGTGTTCCAAATAGGTCACTTCTATGCTAGTGGTAACTGGAGAAATTCTGTTTATTTGTATGTAAAAGTTCGTGTTTGGCTGAAATTGTGATATATTCTTGCTCCAGCTAATATTTTATGTATTAACTTTATTTCAGAACTATTATTCACGCCATCAAATGGTGTATGCAAGAGGAAACAGTAAAATACAAATGTTATTGACAGCGGAAGTTCATAAGCAAACTTAATTCGAAAGGAAAACGTTACAAATTCAAGTGCGAAATAAAAATAGCTTTCATCAAAAGGAACTTTAAACTTTTCTCCTCTCCCTTTAGAACACTGGACAGGAATGGCCTAAAAATTACATTTTTAACCAAGATAACTATTTTTTTTCGATTTAGATGTGATATTTGAAATTATTAGTTGTCTAAGCCAACGTTTTGTTAAACCCAATTTTACGACATAATATTTTTAAAAAAAACGCGCACGTATTTCGATATATTTTCATTCTAGTGCCAAGAACAAAGTTTACTCTTTATGTAAGTTCTAACACAAAAAGAAAAAANCATTCTAGTGCCAAGAACAAAGTTTACTCTTTATGTAAGTTCTAACACAAAAAGAAAAAAAAATCTGGTACACAGGCGATACCAGTGCACCCTGGCGGCGAAAATTTCTAGTTGCCAACCAGAAAGCATTAAGCTTCCCAACCTGAGTAGAATAAACCTTAGTTCAGCTTTGTTCGCATGGGGCGGAGGAGTAGCATGACAGTAGAGCTTTAGTAGGGTTTCATAAAATTTGTAAGTAACCATGAATGGACTATATTTGAAATAAGTGTGAGGAGAAAATGCGGCTCCTAATGGTGTTGATGTGCGTGTCTGATCTCGACACTTTTCCGTGTTCACAAGTCTTCACGTCCCACGCACACTATTACGTAAATGACCGTCAGACGAGCCAGTAAAGCAGCCTCGGCCAGGTTTCGCCTCCGTGTGCCCGCGGGCGAGGCACACGGTCCTGGATTCGCACTTCGAACCGACGAAAACCTCTCCACGCTCCACTTATGAAAGACACCCTAAATGCCTCTCCCTCATTTCGGCCCGCCACTTTGACGCCGTAATTCCACCTGAGATTTACTCATCACGTTCTTTCCTCTCAAGGGGCCATTTACATATGTTTGAACCCCGGGACAACACGATCGAACTCATTGCGTGACGTTTTGAGGCATGTGCGAACTTCAAGGTTGGGTGAAATAGCTGGCCTAAAAAACAACAGAATAATTCTGCATGTGTTCGTGGAAACAAACAAGTACAGCTTGATTAAAAANAAATAGCTGGCCTAAAAAACAACAGAATAATTCTGCATGTGTTCGTGGAAACAAACAAGTACAGCTTGATTAAAAACATGGGTTACGTAATTTAAAAAAAAATGTGTTTGAGGAGTTAGGAAGGCATCAGCCATGGTCTGTATTATGGATCCATTCCAGCATTAGCTTGGAGTGATTTCGAAAACCCTGGAAAACCGAAATCAGGATGTCCTTCTAAATGCGAACCGAAAGGTTTACCACTACGCCATCTCGTTCGCAAAAATTAAATATTTCGATTCATAAAATTACGCANAAATGCGAACCGAAAGGTTTACCACTACGCCATCTCGTTCGCAAAAATTAAATATTTCGATTCATAAAATTACGCAGCAGAACTTACATGTGTTTTTCATATTAATTTAGTTCTTGTTTTTTGTCTGTTTTATATTTGTAATTTTTTAAACGGCGTCAGTAATAAGGATATAAAATTATTTTTAAAAAAAAGCAAGTACTTAATCACGTGCAAATTCAGTTGTTTAAGTATTTTTTGTGCTGCTTCTGCTTTACAAATTAACCACATCATGCACATTTCAAATATTATTTATACATTCATTTGCTTAAAACAATAACCGGATGTAATTGAATGAGTGAGTGAGTGGGATTGTGGGGCACTCAACAGCGAGGTGATTAACGCCTACAAGAATTTAAGACTAAAACACATGAACAGATATTATTAAGGTAGCCTTAACCAGTGACGGCGCTTGTAGAAAATACGCAGCATTTCTAGTAGTTTTCACTACGGTTTAGCTAGAATACGTTACGTGCAGACACATAAAATTACTTGATATAAATTTACAATGTGTCAAGTTTGTTTACGTGCCGGGCATTGTACGTCTTCGTTTGCAATCAACATGCCTAAACCAGCGCACGGTGTCTGTTGCCCCCCTNTTTACGTGCCGGGCATTGTACGTCTTCGTTTGCAATCAACATGCCTAAACCAGCGCACGGTGTCTGTTGCCCCCCTCAGTGCATTCAAGTATGTGGTTTTTCCAAGTCGCTGCATCCATACTAATAACGGAACATGAATCCGGTANCCCCCCTCAGTGCATTCAAGTATGTGGTTTTTCCAAGTCGCTGCATCCATACTAATAACGGAACATGAATCCGGTACTTCCCTCAGCGAATGATTCATGTCATGGCCAGAGGTAGAATCTGCCTGTCTCTCCGTTTCTACGCGAGATGAAAAACTGAGTAGGCGTTGCATTTCGTTGCCCCTCCGGCCATGAATTATTCCGGCACCAGCTGAACATTCGCACTCCGAGATTCCCCTGGAGAGCAAAGTAAGGGGTGGGAACGATATCTCACGGCTATAGTCTATTCGCGGTTTCTTCACACTTTTCGGATCAAACCTTTGAAAAATTACCCCATGCATAACGTGTTTGGATGTTTCCTAAATATGCCTTATATCACAAGCATTTTATACTTGCGTTACCACAAAAAATACGTTATTTTTTTTAAATTGTACATTTAATTATATCTTACTTATAAATTATAATATTTAGCATATAGTTAATATAAATAGAAATAGTGATGCGAAAGATGTGTTATGTCTTATGAGTAGTAGGATTTTGTAGGTTCCAGGGCAAGGGTTGGGAGCTGAGGTGACAAAATGCTGCCGCCATCTTAGATCCATCATCTTGTTTCTGGCCGCCATATTGTTTCCGGCAGCTACTTTGTTTTTATATGTCATGCTCTATCATTCCGTCTTGTTTTTTCATGATCTATCATTCTATCTTGTTTTTCCATGCTCCCTCATTCTGCCTTGCCTCTCTGTCATTCCATCTTGTCTATCATTACTTATTTCCTTTCTCCCCCTCTGTTCACTCTCTTGTTGCCTTCTTCGTCCATCATCTATGTAGATCCCTCGCCTAAGTCGACAAACAACACACTAGTGGCGCTAGTGTGTGTCCGCCATTTTGGAGTTGTCTGCAAAAGTTCTTTCATCGCCTGCAAGGAGGCGCAGGTGTGTGTCACAGTCGTCCGCCATCTTGTTTACAGTTGTTTAAGTCGTCAAGCAACAACCAGAAGCACTGTTATTTAATTTTTCACAGAAAAATTTAATAACACCTTGTACAGATATTTCCTTCGTCCCACCTTAGTCCGTGCGTCTGTTGTGTGGTGCGGTAGAAGTGCTGTCATGCACACAGTGATAAAAAAAACAGAAAACTTTGGTTTAATCGTCGTCGTCTCGTCCTTCCGAGTAAATTTCTTGGACCCATAATGACCCCTAAATCACCCATAATTACCTATAAATGACATCTATTTATGGAGCATGTGGAGCGATTGTGGAGCATTTGGAGCTATTGTTGAGCATGATGAGCGATTGTGGAGCATGTGGAGCGATTGTGGAGCATGTGGAGTGATTGTGGAACATGTGGAGAAACTGTGGAGCATGTGAAGTGATTGTGGAGCATGTGGATTAATGGTGGAGCATGTAATGTATGTGGANAATTTGGAGCTATTGTTGAGCATGATGAGCGATTGTGGAGCATGTGGAGCGATTGTGGAGCATGTGGAGTGATTGTGGAGCATGTGGAGAAACTGTGGAGCATGTGAAGTGATTGTGGAGCATGTGGATTAATGGTGGAGCATGTAATGTATGTGGAGCATGTTTTGATTTTAAATTTTTTGAAATTTCAAAGGCCATCGGTCAAGATTAAAGATCACCGGGGTCAAGGTCAAAGGTCAATGTCCCCTGGATCCAAGATAGCCGCCCGCCGACCGGAGTGACAGAGCACGAACAGCTCCGACGCTCCGTGCCAGACGCCTTTGTCTCAAAGTCCCCTTTTCTTCTCTACTAATACGTAAACAGGAAACACAAAGGCTCCGCCAAGTTGTCCTCTGAAGAGAAACTCTGGAAATTGAAAACATAGGTAAGATAACCCCTTGTCAGAAAGACGATTCTTCATAAATGATAGTACCTCAACCTGTCGCATGGAAGTTTGGTTCGTTTTAATCGTCGTTGTAAAACATGGCTGCATAAACAACAGTTCAACTGCAATCAATAAAAAAAAACCAGGAGTGGTGCAGGAAACTAGGCCTACACGGGGATATAAAATATAGGAACATTTATAAACATACACTTCGCTTAGAAAACTTCTGTTCTGGTCGATAAATGTGTGTATGACATTCTGAAAGTTCTTGCGTCTTACTAGTTAAGGTACGTTTTGCAGTTTTATTGGTGATGCCGCTAAGTGCGCCAATTTTGCCAGATGATAATAGATTTACTTAACATTGAAAATAATATACAATTTAAAAAAGTATAATGAGAAAAGACATGCCAAATTCACGATATTGTTTAGTGGCAGGTTGTATTTCAAGCACGTGTACGATTGTAATTTTTGTGTCATTGGACCGTATTTAATTTACACGCTCTGGGCACAGAATACTTAATGATACATATACCGTGAAATCCAACCGCACACGCCAGCAAAATGGCGTCACTTGGCAACAACATGTCGGAACGCCGTTCGCCAATCAGCGCCTGGTAACTTACTCGCCAGCCGGCAGCTCAGCAAATAATGAACATTCCGCAGCATGCAGTAGCCAGTCAGACACAAGGTCCGTTCCCAGAGCCTCGCGGAGACAATCAGAGAATGCGTACGCCCACATCAAATGAACCTCCACGCCATTTCGTCTCTGTGTGCTTATATATTCTTTGATAACCACGCTACTTCCATANCCTCCACGCCATTTCGTCTCTGTGTGCTTATATATTCTTTGATAACCACGCTACTTCCATACTACGGGTACCAAGGGCAACCACTAGAAAGTAAAAATAGATAGAAATGACTAGTCACGTGCAAATATTTCGGAGAGCAGAAGCTTCGTCATATAAAAAAAGATATTAAGATTTACCTTAATTTATTAGGCGTATCTGTAAACGGTATTTGTGATCTTGTAAGGAATTGGTTTTTATTTTATATTGGTCTCATAGGGTTTAGTGGAATTTATTGACTGCAAATTTATCTTGAATTATTGTTCCAAAGAAAATTAATTTCCCAACGNTCATAGGGTTTAGTGGAATTTATTGACTGCAAATTTATCTTGAATTATTGTTCCAAAGAAAATTAATTTCCCAACCGCTAGTTAATATGTTAATCTCAAGACATCTGAAGCAAAATTCCACGGATCCTACGAATAATAAACGAACCACAAAACTATTAGTTTTGTGTTGACACGAACGTTTGTACATTATAGCTGAGCCAGAGACTGTAATTAAAAAATTCTTACTCACTGATGCAATCTCCAATTAATTCTATTCTTGCTTCAAATAAGTTATATAGACACGAAATAAATATACTATAATTTATTTGAAACAAGAGGACAATTAATTCGAAATGACATGAGTGAGAAAGATTATTTTATTTATTGTCTCTGGGTCAGCTATAATGTACAAAAGTTTATATAAACACAAAACTTAATAGTTATGGTTTGTTTGTAATTCGTCGGACCCGTGGAGCTCCGCTCCAGAGGTCTTGAGTGAGTGATTGAGTGGTCGGTTTTCTCGCGTACGCGGCTGGAGTGGAGATATTTGGGCGCCTCTCAACATCGAGGTCTTGAGAACCGACGAGTGTGAAGCGAGGAGAGTGTGGAGCAGCGCCGGAATGAAGGGGCGATCCCCGAGAAAACCCGCAGACTAGCGGAATCGTCCGCCACAATTCCCACACGCGAAAATCCGGAAGTAACCCCGCCGGAAATCGAACCCGGTTCACCTAGGTGGGAGGCGAGCAGTCTAACCACTACAACCTCCCCCCCCCCCAGAGGTCTTGAAATTACCTTAGTAATAATAGCTGTGATGAAATGAAGTTTTATTTGGAACAGTAATTCAGGATAAATTTACGATCAAGAAATTTTATTAACACCTGTGATAGCAACAAAATAAATAAAATGAACTGTTGACAACAGTTGCAGGAAATAAAACCAATTGTTTGACTGCTTGAATGTTGAACGTATGTAAAAGCACTGAGTGGATTATATGAAGACAATTTGGAAGATATGTATTAAAATTAATTCTGTGGTGTAATGATTTATGTAAATTTCAAGACAAATTTAAATCCATGGTGACGGGAAATTTATTTTACTGCATTTTTTATTATACAGAATGTTTGGAAACTCAGTGCCCAAACTCCAGAAATAGTTTATTTGGATCAATTATAATATATAATTCCTAGATATTTACATCCAGAATAGTATGATTTATATAATTTAATTGTGTTCAAGTTTGTGGCGTACAACGCCTAGAGAACAAGGCGGTGCGATTATGCGCGTGACGCTGCGTATGTAATAATTTAGTTTTGCGCGCCTACTTTCTATGCAACTTGTCAGACTTGCGTGATCGCACTTCCTTGTTCTCCAGTTGTTTTACGCCGCAACTTTGAACACAATTATTTGATATAAAAATACGTTTCCGTATATGAGTGTATAGGGCTTTTGTGTTACTATTGGTCCAAAGAAACTATGCCTGGAGTTTGGGAACTGAGTTTCTGAACATTCTGTATAGTAAGTACGGTATTTTTAAAAACACCAGAGTAGGGCATATTCAGTGTCGCCCTCCTGGTTAGGTCCACGGCAAAGTTAATTTTTTGATACGGCGGAAGAACGCGCGGGCAATAGAAGCTGCGGGGTTTATCAGATGCGATCAGTGAACGGTAAACTGAGAATTTTTGAAAGCCTTCTTAAGATATACGGGTATGAACATTGTGTATTCTTCCGCCATATGCAAAATTGATTGTCACAGGCCTGATCACTTTATTCATACATGCGTCGGTCAAACGAAACTGTGAAATTATTAGAAAAGTAAATATTTTACAAATCTGTTAATTCTTACTCTTAGATGCAGTATAAATACAGAAAGCAAAATAAACTATTTCAGTTTTCACAAATTTTTACTTAATACTTCCAATTCAACGCTAATACATGGAACTACTTCCCCTCCATCGTTACTAACTTTACTGGGCGCATGCCACTCAGTGCTCCCGTTAAAATATATGCAGGTAGGAAAACCTGTGATATTTTTCAAAAGTTGATTTCAAAATTGCTTACTTTATCGTGAACAACCTTTAACAGGATGTCCCTTCCTGGACGCTCGTTCTCTTGCCCGGGTAGGCGCCGGAATAACTTCTTGTCGAATGTCATCGCTGGAAGTTTAAATAGAACAGGACCTGTTCTCGAGTGACCTCCGTGGGTCGCTCGACGCGTCAACGAGGTCAGTGTTGACGACGCCGGTGCGTGGCAGGGGCTCTGGTTAGTAAAATAAATTTAAAAAAAAAACAAGACCGATGACCGATCGAAGGAGCCCAACAAGAGCGCTCGCCGGATAGTCGCCCTTGTAGCCGCGCGCTGATAATCTTTTCCACAAGGAGGACACGGCGCGGCGGGACGGGAGATGTGACGTCACGTCTCGGAAGCCACAGCCCGTGGTCTGTGTAACGCCCCGAGCACTCACGACCCTCCACAGTCGGTCATCAATACATTCTGAGCTAACTTCCGTGGCCGTGGTCGCCAAGGCGTTACATTTCGGGGTCACCAAGTTCCGGGTTCGAATCCCGGTTAAGCCGCGGATGTGTGTGTGGCGATTATTAATTTAAAGTTTAATTAAGTTTGAGACACTCCCCACCGATTAGTTCCCCGCCGTTAAATAATGAACAAATCCTGCGAATCGCAACGTTTATATTGTCCTGTAGGCCTACTATAAATTTGAATCAATGATTTCAATCAGTAGAATTAATTTACTAGATGTTCAGTCAATGAACTTATATCTACTGGCGAATCAGTGGAATGCACTGAGGTTTTACCGCCAGGTCAGTGCAATTTTCTAGGAATCAGTATAAATTACTGCCTAATCAGTTAGTACCAGTAACTAAATTCATCAGTATGATTTTACTGGTTGAAGTAGAGCAGTTTCAACATATATGCAGTCGAATTCGCTTAATTGAAGCAGTTTTGAATGTTTCGATTTTACAGTGTGAATATATATATTTTTTTTCAAGACTGACTCGCCAAGTGTGCAGTCGGAGATAGTAAAATATTTACACCCGTAATTTTATTTATTTTAACCCTTCTTCTTGGAATCTTAACCCTTTCATGCCCAAATGAATGTATAATAATAATAAAGAATAATAACATGTTTGATACGTGTTGTAAACACCAACTGTTTCGTTATTTCAACCAATAAAGTAGATTACTTCTGTTCAGCCGTAGTATTATGAACCAGTCTTACCCTAGGGCAGTAACACGGGTTACAAATCAGTTATTATCACGGAATATCATTGGACATTGAGCCTTGCAGTGTACAGCACTGGCCAAGAAAAGCATTTTTGTGCCGTTATATCCACAATTGCGTAACTTACACTGGGTAGAAATTGGTTAAAAGTAAACGGCATATAAAGTATTGCAGTTGTCTATCGCAAGCTGTTACAGAAATAAAGCTATCACTTTGCTATATATCGGATGATTTAAAAAAAATACCAACAACGCTTAGTATGTTGTGCGGACGGCCAACCGATGATTTCTCAAGGAGGGGCCCATGTCCGGAGAAGCATGGTTTGGGCGCTGTTCCATAGCCACTACGGTCACCACATCTGACACCTCTCGGCTGTTTTCCTTGGTGCACTATGAAGGGTGTGGTATGTGAGACTCGTGTATTATCAGAGGAGGACCTTATCGCACGAATCCACGCAGAGACTGAACTACTGAGCACACAGTCACATGTGCGTCAAACCTTTGCACCCTCAATGTAGGATCTATGGTCAAGTAGGGTGGGGGTTAACATTTTGAACCCCTTTTGTAATTTGCTGCACGATATGATGCACTTGTTGAGTTAGAAGTGGTTACGTGACACCATGTAGAACGTACATCCATCGCCATATCCGAAGTTTTGTCACACTTTGACGCCCCACATCACACAACCCCTGCTTTTCTGAACATGGGACCCTTATTGGTTTGCCGTCGCGCACAACATACTACATATAGTCTATTAGCGGTGTATTCACACTTTTTAAATTAAACCTTTGAAAAAACGCATATAAATTATTTTTATGTATCACAAGCGTTTCATACTTACGCTGTTAACATAGAAGTACCTTATTTTTGGTTAGATCGAACTTTTACTTATATTTTATCTCAAAATTGTAATATCTAATTTATAATTAATTTGAATAAAATCAGAGAGAACATAGACGTGTTGGTAATGCCTAGTAAGAAATTGTTCTATTGCAAAATATTATTCAAANTATAAAGTATTGCAGTTGTCTATCGCAAGCTGTTACAGAAATAAAGCTATCACTTTGCTATATATCGGATGATTTTAAAAAAAATACCAACAACGCTTAGTATGTTGTGCGGACGGCCAACCGATGATTTCTCAAGGAGGGGCCCATGTNTTTAAAAAAAATACCAACAACGCTTAGTATGTTGTGCGGACGGCCAACCGATGATTTCTCAAGGAGGGGCCCATGTCCGGAGAAGCATGGTTTGGGCGCTGTTCCATAGCCACTACGGTCACCACATCTGACACCTCTCGGCTGTTTTCCTTGGTGCACTATGAAGGGTGTGGTGTGTGAGACTCGTGTATTATCAGAGGAGGACCTTATCGCACGAATCCACGCAGAGACTGAACTACTGAGCACACAGTCACATGTGCGTCAAACCTTTGCACCCTCAATGTAGGATCTATGGTCAAGTAGGGTGGGGGTTAACATTTTGAACCCCTTTTGTAATTTGCTGCACGATATGATGCACTTGTTGAGTTAGAAGTGGTTACGTGACACCATGTAGAACGTACATCCATCGCCATATCCGAAGTTTTGTCACACTTTGACGCCCCACATCACACAACCCCTGCTTTTCTGAACATGGGACCCTTATTGGTTTGCCGTCGCGCACAACATACTACATATAGTCTATTAGCGGTGTATTCACACTTTTTAAATTAAACCTTTGAAAAAACGCCNGTCGCGCACAACATACTACATATAGTCTATTAGCGGTGTATTCACACTTTTTAAATTAAACCTTTGAAAAAACGCCTATAAATTATTTTTATGTATCACAAGCGTTTCATACTTACGCTGTTAACATAGAAGTACCTTATTTTTGGTTAGATCGAACTTTTACTTATATTTTATCTCAAAATTGTAATATCTAATTTATAATTAATTAGAATAAAATCAGAGAGAACATAGACGTGTTGGTAATGCCTAGTAAGAAATTGTTCTATTGCAAAATATTATTCAAATGAATGCGCACAAACGAGGTGCGCTGCGCTGCCCCTTTGGTGCAATTTTGTAGACCTGGTGACGTTTTGTTTGTATGATGCGCAGGAATATCGTGGAAGTAGAACTTCAGCAGGGCTGCAGGTATATCCAACGAGAGGCTGGACCGCTGAAACCGTGGTCACTGCACATGCGTTTGTGCGCATGCACGTTTAACCCATCATTTTTTTTTTTTAGCATAGCATTTAAACCTAACAGGGACCCTAAACTAACATAGGGTAGAGTGTGATGTCATGTTTGTATATAGTTTAAAATAACCTAAGATAAACTTACCTACACTACCATTTAAATTAGTGTGTTGTAGTTTAGCCTAGGATACTTGGAGAATAAGTAGTGGCTCATTTTTGTACTCGCTATCGCCGTAGTAAAGGCTGCATCTGTCCACAGACGCTTGTGTCTCTTCTATCCTCCAAGGCCGTTTACGAAAACTANATCGCCGTAGTAAAGGCTGCATCTGTCCACAGACGCTTGTGTCTCTTCTATCCTCCAAGGCCGTTTACGAAAACTAACCAGGTAGAGTTTACTAGTTTAACTCTGCCACGTGATCAAGCTAACTCGATCATTGCTGATTTACCAGGAAGTTTACGAGCGCTGCAGATGAAATTCCGGGTTGTATGATGATGGACTTAGTAAAGGAAGGGCAAAAATATATTTTAATTAGTTGAATTTGTGCTGGATGACGATGAAAGGTTTAATATGCCAGTAAAAAGTAATTTTTTAACTTATTCCATACCTATACCTATGTCGCACTCTTCTGGTGGCTGCTACTTGAGAAATACCTCCCGGGTTTTAATCTACCAAATAAATTTTCAAACATTACTGTATTTATTTTCTCCTGTGATTACGCAACAGCCTCAAAAATGTTTTGAATATTTAATTATTTTCGCGCTATTTCGCTTTGCTCGTCTGCTGGCAGCAGTTTACCCTGGGGTCTAGCAGGGTTAGCTCATAACTGATCGAGTTAAGGATCGAGTTAACTCAAAAGTTTTTTCGAACGCCAGTAAACTACACTATGTTCCCGAACGGGAACTTCTAACCGGATCGGGTTAACCTGGTTAGTTTTCGTTAAGTGCCCCAAGAGTGCTGCTTGCCTGGCGCTCGAACTGCGTTGAAAAGTGTTTGAAATTCTGGTTATTTTTTACGAAACTATAAAACGCGCGTCCAATGTGCCGGTCTACAAAAAGAACCCACTCTTTAGACTAGGCCTGTCANTTTTTACGAAACTATAAAACGCGCGTCCAATGTGCCGGTCTACAAAAAGAACCCACTCTTTAGACTAGGCCTGTCAATAACACCATTTTAGAGCACTCCAACATGCTCAAAAGAGGGATTTTTTTTTTCAAATGTACGCGTTATATATTATATATATATATACATATATACACACACACAAAAGTACCCGAGAGCCCTGCATTGAACCTTGCTACAGGTTTTCCATCAATAAAACCACAAGGTCACGGCTTAAAGTCTCATGCACGCAGCACGGCGAGAACACTGCACGCCAGTTCAGAGCCCTGCGCGTAGCGGCGATGGCGCTCTTGCAGCGCGTGCCTGTGTAATCTTTATAGCTCTTGCGTTTCTCGGCCTCAATAGCGGAAAAAAGTTCCGGGCAAAGGGAGCGCCGCGAAATAGTTGCCGGCGACGGCCGCTTGGCAGCAGCACGAGCAAGGGAGCGGCCGGAAGTCTGTGCGCGCGCAGCACCGCGGGCCGGGATTGCGAGTCTAATAAATCACCTGGAAGATAATTATCGTCTCTGCGAATCTGACCACGCGGCCGGGGTGAAGTACATGATGCATGGACTGTCGCCCAGTGTATGCAACTCCAGATGCATTCTCGCTCCCCTGCTGGGCGGGGCGAGTTGATCCATTGGCGTTTGTAGGTCCTAGCCGTGATCCAGTTGTTCTCTTCCTCGTTTCGCATGCCCACGGCCTGCCGTTTATAGTCTGATCGCGGTTTGTTCACACTTTTTGAATCAAACATTTGAAAAAAACACACACCGTGCATTACGTGCTTGGTTGTCTCCTAAATATTAAATGTTTCGCAAGCGGTACAATAATTTTGAATAAATTAAATTTTTACTGATATTTTATTTAAATATTAAAATATTTTGTTTAAATTTAGTATGAATTAAAAACAGGGAGAAAATAGGCGTGTTGGTAATACGTAGTTATAAATAGTTATTATGCAAAATATTATTACACTGAACGCGCTGTCCCTTTGGTGTAATTTTCGATACTGGGTTAAGCTTTGTTTGCATTAGGCGGAGGAATATCCTGGAAGTAGAACTCTAACAGTGCTTCAGAAAAGTTGGAAGTAAGCGTTAACGGACTATAGCACGCTCTGATCGTGCTCGAACTGGCAGGACGCTCACCGACATCGTCGCTGCACTGGCACAGCTTATGCAAACCAAAACTTCAAACTCCACTAATACCATCTTCTGATATTTTGCGTAAAGTCCATTCACGGTTACCTCCAACTTTTCTGAAGCCCTGCTTAAGTCCTTCTTCCATTATATTCCTCCGCCTCATGCAAACAAAGCTNGGTTACCTCCAACTTTTCTGAAGCCCTGCTTAAGTCCTTCTTCCATTATATTCCTCCGCCTCATGCAAACAAAGCCTAACCGAGTATAGAAAATTACACCAAAGGAACAACTCACCGAATTCGTGCGCACTCAGTGTACTAATATCTTGCATAATAACTATTTCTCATTAGGCATTGCCAACACTCCTATTTTCTCTCTGTTTGCATTCGTATTAATTATAAATGAAATATTACGTCTATAGTAGCCAGAAACTAAAATTGTATTGTCGGAAGCCGCTGGTTTGAACCCGGTACCGGAAATAGTAATTAGTTTAAGTAAGCAAACCCGCTATAATTTAGATGGTTAACACTTTGTAGACTACGCTCGAGTGTAGCTCGAGCAAAGTTAATTTGAAAAACATTTTTGTCGTTCAGAACCTGACTCATAGTCTTTGTTCGGCTAGTGTTTAGCATGATCTCACAAGAACACAACAGCGCAGTAACAATGATATTGCTAACGATAGAATTTCTTTTTTTATAACCACCCTAAGGGACATGATTGATTATAAATCATATTTATACGATACAGGACATTTGATTGAGACAAATTCAGCTCGGCTCTCCATTGGTTAATGACCAGCCAATAATGAACGCTGTAAAGTACAGAGTAGTGCCTGGTGTGGTATGGACCAATAGGAAGATGGCGAGTTCCAACACAGGCACCAACATAACCGGTGTTCTTGCAGTAGTGGATATAGGTGACTATCTTCTAATTGGTCTTAAGTGCCAGTAAATGTGAGCAGACCTCGATGTATTAAAGTTAATTATTTTGCACTGTCTTTCAAAAGTACCTCTTCCTTAATGTAAATAATATGCGTAATACATTTGTTGCCTGGAAACAATGGAAATGAGTGCAGGCGAAGCAGTGAGATATGTCACTTCAGTCTGTTCAGTACGAGGTTTGTTTTTTATGTCTCGTAGCGTGATCTAATTAAAGATAGCCATTCATCGCTATAAGATTAATGTGGAATGATTTGTTATAATCATTTCATTCAACTGGAGGATAGCTTACACGGTATCATATCAGAAAATCAAGTGTCGCTCTCGCGGTAAGCTAATCTGCAATATCTTGATCGCAATGCGAGCTTGATGAATTACGAGGAAAGGAGTAAGAGGAAGGTGCGACGAATAAGGTTTGTTCCAGAGTAAACTGATTAATATTATATAAAGAATTAATAATTTCAAAAGGCAAAATAATGCTTCATTAAAACTACATATTGCTGTACTTTGTCCATGTTTACATGTGCCAGTTAATAGTACCTATACGCTATAAAGAACATGTTTAAGGGGTAGTATCCATTCAATTTTAGATTTTCCTTACAAATCTTCGTAATTAAAATTTATGATCAGAAATAAAAATTTAAAGTTAGACGTGACGTAGAGGACTACTTGACGATTTATTTGGTATTTGTACGGTTTCAATTAAACCTGTATTTTCCCATGTGGGATTGACATTATTAAATATTTAGGTCACATCTGATTACGGTTACAGATGTGGAACTAATCATGTGAGAAGTATAAGTTGGATTTCGAAATAACTGTTAAGATGTTCCCTATGCCTTGATTGGCTTGGTTTTTAAATGTTGACTCTGAAAATTTAGTTATTGAGGAAAATACGCAAATCCTGCTTTAGTCTACGGCGGCATCATGACCAACAAGCCGTCGTTTATTTATTTGATAATTAGCCCCGCATTGGTGATAGTTCGAGCATTTATTTAAAAATATTTCCGTAACTTGCGCGAACTGCATTGTTATTTGTAATTTTTTTTAATTTGTTATCTTATTTTTTAGTTTTTGACACGTGGTGGCCTTGCTCGTATTTATACCGTATAGTGAATATGGGGTATAGTGATTACGATAGCTGCGCAAAACCACTCTCCGTGTCCCAGACACTGAACTGCTTTTCTGCCGGTACGACTATCATAAACGACGTGGATACGACTTGTAGTTAGAAAACTGTTTGTAAACAAGTGCTTTGATATGTCTGCATACTTCCTCTGTAATCCGTTCCCGGTTACTTCACACTTTTCTGAAGCCCTGCTAAAGTTCTACTTCCAGGACGTTCCTCCCGCCTCGTGCAAACTAAGCTTAACTAAGATATTAATTAACCTTAGCTTCTGGAAAATTACACCAAATGCCAACGCACTGCATTTCTGCGCACTCAATTGTAATAACATTTTGCATGAGAGATATTCCTTACTAGCCGTTACATTAAGCCATTTCCTGCCTATTCTTAACTCCGTGGTTGTTGGTAAGTCACCGCTTGTGCGTTTCTCAGCTGTGAAGTTGGTTGACATTTAGTTGAATGCATTTGAAGGCCTGCTCAGATTCTTTTTGCTCATTTTGTAACCTTTACCAGAATTAAAAATTACACTGCGTGGATTTGGAGACTAAAATCAATGAGTCGATTGACACAGCAAAATTGTTGCAAGTATAATACTTTAACGCGTATCAATTAAAAAAAAACAGATTTGTCAGTATATATTACAATATCAATAAATCGTTAATAGTTATAACCAATTTTCATAATTATTTCCCGACGTTACTGTAGATACGTCAGTTATATGCCGTCAAGAACAAAGATTTTTTTTCAGAGGTTGATTAAATAAGTGTTCAGTTAACTGTGCACCAACACTACCCACATTTTTTAACTCTCAGCGTGTATAGAATTAAGTGTGGACCTAGAGCGTCGAGATGAAGCATCGATACGACACACACAAAATGGAAGGTGTTTTCAATTGTTCGTAATATTCTCCCGGCCGTGGACTGCTTAATTAAATAACCGTTGGGTGGTTGATGGCCCATGCATAATTTTACCATCCTTCATGGGCCAAGCCCAGGAGGCACACATGAGAAACTTTCGTTGCTCTCCCTTTGAAACTTGTTAGTGCACACCGGAGGAAACTATCGTTGGTACTTTCAAAAGCTCTTCTGTTATTTTCTTATTTCCAATCACTACGTATTATTCCGCCGTATGTAAATTTTGCATTGTTGTGGACCTAACGACTTGTACGCATGCGTCGAACACGTCCAACCACAAACTACTCTAGGGTGATGGGCACCAAAAAATTCTTTATATTTTAACAAAATACTGTTCAACTTGTAGACATTATTTACAAACACTTTTTTCCTAGCACAGCCAAGTTAGACAGCGTATTATTTGCATTATGGCATGTCGAATCACAATTTTAGTGTTTCTGAAAGTACAAATAGTTAAAACTAACTCACTTACCGAAATAAGATATTTCATACTAAAATAAGGTATCACGAGTTACTTCAAGAAGTCTTTAAAATCATTTTATGAAAGGTTTTCGAATTTTTAAAAAAATTGCTTATTATAAGGTAGTTTTTGCATATTTTTGATTTGTAGCAGTCTATGATTTTTTGTAAAATAAATTTTGCAAATCATACCTTAAAATGTATTAATACATGACCTTTCAGTCACACTTGTAAAATTTTCTGCAAATGTCTTCGTTTATTTAATTTGTACGTTTCTAAAACACTAAAATTGTGATTATGACACGGCATAATGCATAAACTATGTGATATAAAATAGTTTATGTGAGGAAGAGTACTTACAAGTGATATCTACAAGTCAAACGGTATTTTGTAAAAACATAAAATACTACGTTTTTTTTTTTAGACCAGTGAGACAACCACCTATGCCGCAAACTCAGGATGCATACGCGAGCAAACTGGCTTCACTGGCCTGCGACATGTTGGAACGCCGTTCGTCTATCAGCGCCTTTGTAACTTACTTGCCAGCCGCCAGCCCAGCCAATAGCGAATACTTCACAGAACGTAGTAGCCAATCAGATGTTTCCAGAGTCTCGCACAGCCAGTTGGGTACGCCTACATCGAAGGAGGAAATATATTTTGGGCGGCTGAGAGCCGATGAGGGTGAAGTGAGGTGAGTATGGAGTAGCACCTGACTGCAAGGGCGGAGGAAACGGAAGATCTCCGAGAAAACCCGCCGACTAGAGGCACCGTCCGGCTCGATTCCCAGCCCGCTGGGAATCGAACCCGGTTCGCCTAGGTGGGATGTGATTATTCTAACCACTACACCACCGCGGCTCCCACGTCATTTCGTCTCTGTATGATTATCTACTCTGTGCTGCAGACGGCGGAAGCTGCCCTGGATCAACGGCCGTCGGAACGCCACCCGAGGTCTGGCAACGGAGCAGGTATTACGCACAGACGAAATGGCGTGGCGGTGCATTTAATGTGGGCGTACCCACTTGCTGAATGGCTGCGGGAGGCTCTGAAGTGGGTCTTGTGTCTGATTGGCTATCACATGCTGCGAAAGGTTTCCTGTTGGCTGGGCTGCTGTCTAGCGAGTATATGCTACCAGGTGCTGATTGGCCAACGGCGTTCCATGTCTGTTGGCGTGTACGCCTCGAGTCATGGAATAAGCGGCTGTTCCTCTTGTCATTTATTGATGGGTCTTCTAAGTAAAAAAAAATTTTACGCCTCAAGGTCACGTGCGGTTGTAAGGATGCATTGCTACTGCTTTGGAAAATAGAGTAAACAAGCTTCACGCGTGTTCTGTTTCCTCAGAATTGTAAACGGTGACTACAGGATTTCGATACAGCAATCTGTTCAGAAAGGATAGGGCATTGTCGCTATATGTAGTTTAAAACACTGTTTTACAGAAAAAAATGTACGAAGGTGGGCAACAAAATACCCACTTTCGTTTTTGCCCTGAAACAAAATTTTCATTAAAAAGAATGGCATAGTTTTTTAATTAGAACAGACACAACTGCTGACAATGAGAGCCACATGACAAGTACTACATGGCGAGGTTCAACGACTCCGCCAGCCGTCTCGCTCTCCTCGTCGGCGCATCTGAGACGTCACCCTGTTTCCGTCGTCTGGGCGGGAGCAGTGCAGGTTACGTAATCAACCTTCGTCGCCAGCCCACGCTCTCTTGTTTACACGCCGCCGTCTGGTCAGCGCGCTAACGTGAAAAGTGGGAGGGTAAAGGGGCGTGATTCCCCGTGAAGTATGTGGCGCCCACCGAACAGGAGCTGCTTTGTTTATAGCAGGTTCACAGCTAATTAAACACGTTTCACATCAAAATTTTTTTTTAAATTCCTAACTGCATAAATTTTAACTCTCGTCATTCCAAGCTCGCAGCTCTTATTACTCCACCTGTCCGTGCACACGTACTGTAGGGTGCCAGATGTCGGAATAACCATCCCGTCATTTTCACATTACAAAATCCAGATTTATTTCAGTTTCGTATTTGTAATCTGGAGAATTAATTTTTTACTAAGCATTAAATACAATAATTATAATTCTTTTTTGTCTGATTCGTAAAGCCTTTCCTCGTTTACGTTTTTCGACACGTGGCAACTCTTCAACCCTGGACTCCGCGTCCGCCATCTTGCACACTACTGGTTACTTAGTACGTTTCTACTCGGAAACATTACAACAGATAAAAATTTATTTCGAAGATGGAAGCAAATGTACACTTGCATGTGCGCAGGGAATCGTAGTATTGCAACAAATTACCTAGGGCGTATCAAAGTTCTTGAAGTTCTAAAATCTTAATAAAAATAAAATACCTAATTTTTATTACTTTAAATATTTATAATGGTATGAAAATACTCGCAGCTATTGTTTACAAGATAAGATTCTTGCCTACTACTAACAATTACTATTTTAATAATTCAGTGCAATTTTATGCTAATCTAAAATTAACTGAAGTCGTTATTACAGTCCTTATGCTACTTACATTCACTTTGGGGTATTGGATACTAAAAAATTATTTATTTGATATTTGTACCAAACATTATTCAACTTGTACGCATTGTATGTAATGCCAGTTTCCTGGAATAAAAAAATTACACAGCCTATTTTGTGAATAATTTGATGCCAATTCCGAAATTGTTCTGTTTTGCTGCAGCCATAATAACAAATACTACATAAGTTGTACAAATGAAAAAATTTACGAAGTAAACTAATACTGTGGGCTACTTCGTGACACATATTTAATCACGAAATAACCGGTCATATATATATATATATTAAAAATAAAGAAAAAATTGCGGCGACCCGATTTATGAAGCGCACAACAAATATCAAAGAGCACTACTCAAGATATACGTAATCGACGGAGAGAACAAGCCTAATACTTATCCATAATTTCTTGTATTCTACCGCCTCTCGGCGTAGCCAAATTTGTAATTGTATGGCGATATTACTGTTAAATTCTTTAACCCTCTCATACCAATATTGAATTATGGTTTAAGATGTTCCAAAGAAGCAATATTTTGGTAGACACTGTCCTTGTGCTGACTCAACACTTTCTCTAATCTCACCACCAGTGAAATACGTGCTCGCTGTGTAGAGTAACAGGGATGAAACTTTCACAAACCAGATCTCGAGAAATGTCCACAAATCACATTGCCCACGTGGAAGGGACTGACTATTAGGCACCGATACTCTGTGTGTACAGTTATATTCTTGTATGTCCTTTCTGTGCAGCACATATGTAGTGAACACAGAAACTGAGTGAGTTAACGTAACGTCCTGTATTATTTTATCAATAAATTCTTTTTCGGATACAGATGGAACACTAGATCAATTACTTATCACACTCCAGTAGCTCTACCTCGTCGGCACGACAGAACACTAAAACGCCTGCCGCGACCCATTGATCAGTAAAGAAATATTTTGGCGTTGAAATAAAGTTATCCACTTTACACTGCTGCGATAGGATGAGAATAACACCGCCGAAGTTCCTCTTGGAGCACCTTGAGATATGATGGACTCACAGTCCGCTGTTATATCCTCACCGTTCGCGGATTACCTGCTCTCTCTCTCTCTCTCTCTCTCTCTCTCTCNCCGCTGTTATATCCTCACCGTTCGCGGATTACCCTCTCTCTCTCTCTCTCTCTCTCTCTCTCTCTCACACACACACTAACACGTTTGATATCAGAGGCCAGAAACACCTTGCATTCAAACTTCTAGTTACTACCGAGTGAGATGGCGCTATGGTATAGGCTATTCACGGTAAAGTGAGCACTTTCGAAAGCCCTCTCGTTTGAAATAATAGCCAATAAATGTGCTTTATTTTTTCTAGGAACTTGGAAACTATTATAAATCTTATTTGTATTGTTACAAGACGCCAGAGCGGCGTATTCGAGTTCGTGAGGGATGGAGGTCTTAATAAAAACAAAATAACTGAATTTGATTTAAAATGTATTAACACAGGTATTATTTGCAACATTAAACTATCTATCTCTACTATTACTTTTGTTATTAAGAGTGATCGCAATATTTAATATCCATCTCAATTATAATTAAATGCCTTATCAATTTCTCATTGTTGGTTACAGTCATAATTTGCACATACTCAGTATGTCTATTTTCATCAATCCAAAGTCTGTACTCACGCATTCAGTTCAATAGTCCCGCCCGTCAGTCTCTCTCTCCACTGTGCCGATGCTCGCAGTCCGCAGACTTCACTCCCGCTGGCCACTCTCGCCGCCACTTGTCGCTCTGCTGGCTCGTCGCTTCGCTGTCTTCGCACACGTGTCGCTTAAGGTCGTACAATCCTTTAAACTCTCAAACTGTCGGTTCAGAGGCCTCTCGCGGCTTGATTAGTCTTGCTGGCTCGATCTGGAAGGTTCTCCGCACCCCGAGTTCCACTGGCAAGGGCGATAAACCAGGACATTCTTTCAAAGATAACCCCAGAAATTCAAACAGCTGAAGGTCAGGAGCGCGCCAGTCGTGGTAGCCTTATCGCGGCGGTACGCGGCGGCCTGCCTTTGTAAATCGCCGCCCGTTCTCAGGTTTCTAGCGTGACCTACACACTCTCCTTCGCTCGCACAACCGGGACCGGCAAGGGAAGCGATGAAGAGAAACGAGCATGTAACACTATGAAGTTATCAACAATGCCATAATACATACAGCCCCAAAAGAACTTTGGCAGAATACAGGAATCACAAGACAATGGATCGTTTTAGAATGTTATTGGCTGTCACTAGAAGTTCGTTAAACTTCGCAGATGGAAACATTAGCTCTCCGTTATTATGAATTTATTATAAAAAATTCTTCTGTCCGTACTATACTTATAACGCCAATTTAACACGTCTTTTCTTACGTTCACTTTGCGTTTTGATATGCTTAATTATAGTTCACACAGCAGTGTAGTCACACTAAATTTAGGACGAAGAAACTATTTGTTATGTTCTGCTCTATAGGGGCCGCGGTGTTGTAGCGGCTAGGGCACTCGACTCTCATGACGAACCGGATTCGATTCCCGACGGGGTCGCTCTCGAATTTTCGCATGTGGGAATCGTGCCGGACGATGCTGCTGGTCGGCGGGTTTACTCGGATATCTCCAGTTTCTCCCGTCCTTGCATTCCGGCGTTGCTCAATTTCCACTTCGTTTCACCCTCATCGACTCTCAAGACCTCTTTATTAAGAGCAGCCCAAATCTCTCCACTACACTCCACTCTTCTCTTTTCTGCGATCATTTTTAATTCCAATTTACGTCGGAATTTTATGTTATGTTATGACATAGTTTCTGCGTGAGTATGAATAATACATTAAAGGTTTGAAAAATATATACCATAAATGACATACATAGGCGTAAATAGACGCTAATTTAGAGTAAAATAGTGAGACATGAGGTTAGCCAGATGCGTACAAAAGTGTAAATATGATGAAAGACGTTTTCTTATGTGCATTTGTTTTTTTTTTTTTTTTTAAACGTAAACGCAGCTACACCAGACTGTTTAAAAACCATAGACATAATCTTCCTGGTATACTGAATTCTTGGTTACTTCCCAATTTCGTGAAGCCCTGATAAAGTTCTACTTTCACGATATTCGTCTACCTCTCGCAAACAAAGCTTAACCTAGTGTATAAAATTACTACTTTGCATGTAAACTATTTGTTTCTAGGCATTACGAAACTACCTATTCTGTCCCTGTTTTTATCTATTTAAATTAAAAATAAAATATTACAATTTACAGATAAAATATGAACAATTAAAATTTACTAAAAATAAGACACATTTATATTAACAGAAGTATAAAACGCATGCGATATATGAAATATTAAGGAAACAAAAAAAAAAATATTACATTGTGTGATTTTTAAAGTTTCGAATCGGAAATTTTGAAGATACCGCGAATAGACTATATAGTCCATTCACAGTTACTTTCAAATTTTTTGTAGTCCTGCTAAAATGCTTCTTACAGGATATTCCACCGTCTCACGCAAACACAGCTTAATGGAGTCTAGAAAATTACACCAGAGGGACAAAACACCGCATCCGTGCGCACTCAATGTAATAATATTTAGCATAAGAGCCATTTCTTACTAGACATTACCTACACACACTTATTTCCCCCCCCCCATGTTTTTACTGATATTAATAATAAATTTAATATTATAATTAATAGAAAAATGTAAGTAAAAGTTAAATTTAACAAAAATTAAAGTACTTTCATGTAAACAGGAGTATAAAACGCTTGTGATACTATAAAAAAAAAAAAAAAAAAAAAAAAAAANTGGGGTGATTTTTCAATGGTTTACTTCGAAATGTGTGAAGAAACCGTGAATATACTATAGTAGTGCATTAACACATGCAAAAAAAATCTTAACCCGGATTCGAAAACAACTGTTACGATTTTATAAAATTTTGGTGTAAAAATCGACACAAATTAACGTTACTGGTTCCACATTAACATTAATTCACGTATCCACTGTCACGACATGCAGAGAAAGAGGTTCATGTCAATTATTATTTCCCGGAAAACCCGGAGAAAGTTTGCGCACCTCTGCTGTTCCCGCAGGTACAGAGCTGAAGCCTAGAATCATCTTGTAATTGTTTTTTTTCTGCAGCGTACAGTTTCCCTCGCGCTGTTGCTACTGTGTGCAAAGCAACAGCAGCTTGTACTTGCCGTCGTGGCGAAGCGGCTTTCTCGACTTGATACTGAACACACAGCACTAAATACTAGAGAATGTTCGCTATCAACACAGTTCCAATGTATTCTCACACTACCGCAAACAGAATTTGTTTAATCTTGTGGTCATATTTAACTCAAAACCACACTAAAATATTTTTGTATAATTTACAGAAGAAATATTGATGTTACCAAGATCATATTTTTAGCATTACAAGTGTATCTGACCAAAATTTTCTACACTTCGTGAGGTAATAATACAAAGCTACTGTGCATTTTAACAATCAAGTACTGCAGACTTTGTCTTTAATAAAAACATGGATATATGTAATTAACTTGGTGTTCTTCACATATCGCCGTGCCGCAAACACGCTTTATTTTATATGTGTCACAAAAAAAAGTTTGGCAACTTTGTTACAAAGAATTTTTTTTTGTAAAACGTACACAAATTTTACTATAAAGAAGGTTGTGTGCTGGTGTCGATCCCCGCGGCATCCTAAAATTGAGATAGTTATCCATTTTCTTCCCCGGAAAATATATTTGTGCCGTTTCTGTTAGGTTGCGTCCCTTCATAAGTGCGTGACCATACAAGAAATCACAATAATTGTACTTCGATGATCGTCGCATTCAAGTCATCTATCCATCTATAATGCAGTGTTAAACATTTTTGTAGTTTTTGACGATTCGCTTTCAAGAAGAATGATTTTCAGGTGATTAAGTAATCAAGGCACGTTGCATATAATATCACAGAAGCCGTCTTTATTGGTGTGTGTGTGTGTGTGTGTGTGTGTGTGCAGTAGCGTAGGCAGGTTTTTTTTTGGGAGGGGCCCAACACGTGAATTGGTATAAAGATAATAAATACTTACAAATATATTTAAATCACAAAATCAAGGGATTCATTCTGCCTACGTCTAGGAAAAGTTCGCGTGAGATATTTTCCATAATCATAGAAACTAAGAGACCAACGTTGCCAAATTTAATAATTGTAACCACTAATTAACTAAATCTTTTTTTGGCTCCTTGATATAATAATTAAATGTTGTAATTTATGCTGTGGTTTCTTTTCTGCAACAAAAACTGAACGGGCTATTTGGTGGGTACCCACAAAGTCCTGATATGTTCCTGGGGTCAGTTTAATGAGGTTTCCCGACTTTGACAACTCTCAGATATGGAGTGATGGATGGGAAGGCTGTTAGGGAAGCAAAGCCACTCTGTCTTCGAGAAGGACGAAGGCTGAACTGTAGAAAAACACAGTTTAGCTTGCAACCTTCCGCCAGCTCTACGAGTTTCGCACAGTACAAATATTTCAATGCTGGGTGGAAATTTTGTTCTCAATTTATTTGTTTTGTCTTCGGGAGGGCCCGTCACTACGCCACTGTGTTGAGTTCTGCTAATTCGTCGTTCATAGTTGGACTAAGTACGTATATAGAAGTGAAATGGCGTGATAGTTCCTTTAGTGTTGAGCTCGCCCACTCGCTGATTGGCTGTGCGAGGCTATGGAAGCGGGCCTCGTGTATGATTGGCTACTGCGTGCAGTGAAAGATTACCCATTGGCTGGCGGAGGCCAACTGGCAAGTGGGTTACGAGGCGCTGATTGGCGAATAGCCTTCCGACTTGCTGGCTAGCGACGCCATTTCGCTGGCGTGTGTCGCTGGAGTTCGCGGTATAAGCAGGCGATTCATGTCTGTATTATTAAGTATTCAGTGGACCTACATCTTATTAATGAATTCGCCGTAATATCGTTGTAACGTGCGCCGAGAATGTCTATCTTTTGAATCACGTGCCGTTTCTAAACGATACCTCCAACTGTATTTACTACTGTAGGCTGTTCACGGTAAAGTGAGCCCTTTCGAGGCCCTTACTTTTTCTTTCAGCCATTTTTTTTATCCTTTAAACGCATTTTAAAATAAATATTGCCATATAAGTAATAAATACAGTGTGTAGATTCCTACTCACTCGGAAGTTATCCACTAAGGCTAAAACAAAATATATGTATTGACTATTATTCCAAACTTTCAAAAGTGCTCACTTTACCGTGAATAGTCCCTAGAGGTCTCTGCCTTAAAGACTGTTCAAGGTAAACTGAGCACTTTTGAAAGCTCTACTGACGATCTACTTGAGTGCACATTGTGTATTTTTTCCACCGTATGTGAAATTATCATTGCTATGTGCCCCATCACTTTATTCATCCGTCGTTCCAAGTTAAACTCTGAAATTACTACAAAAATAAATATTTTACAAATTTGCTAATTCTTACACACACGCGCGTTAAAAAAATCAGAAAGCAAATAAATAATTTCAGTAGTCGTAAATCTTTACCCGACACATTTAATTTAACGTTCAGATATAGATCTACTTTCTCCCGTTGTTACAAACTTTACTGGGCGCCTGCCAGTCAACGTGCTCGTTAAAATACTGCATGCAAGTATCGGTATTGACATTTTCAAATGCTGATTCCATAAGTGTCTAAATAACCGTGCACAGCCTGTATCTAATGTTACTAGCGAACTGCCTTACTAAAATTATTTTGTTAACGTTTATACCACTGCGCGATTTTTCGAGTAGTATTTCTTAAACTGTGCGATAGTTGTTACATAAAGCGTGTTTTGAAAAATAATTTAGCTCCACCGTTAATTTTCGGCACATTATAAAGGCCATATCTCTGCCAGCGAGAGAATGCCATCGTCGGGAAAAACGAAACCACTTTTTTTCGTACCTTCGTTTCGTCTCAAATTTATGTAATTGCTTGGCCAGTTCCGTACCTGTCGAGGCAATTCAGTATCCTGATTAGTTTATACTGACGATATTGTGCCGCGTTTCTTTCAGTTGTGCGGATGTAAATGACCCTTTTGTGAAGTACGGCATATGGGAGAGGTGTTTTCTTGTTATAAATTGTGCTCACAACGGAAATTCAACAATATTTTCGATGCTTTAGTACCACTGAAGTTACGAAAACTTGTATATGGCGGCTTTTAACTTTCGTGAACAACATTCGTGGCAACTAACACATTTACTTTTTTTTTGAGCCCGTGACAAGTTATTGTTCATTTATCCTTTATGGTTGCTGCATAACATGTTAAATGTTTGCGAACAGTGTGTTTTACAACTTTGCTGCTATATAAACAAAATTTATCTCCTACAAAGTACGATAACCGTGTCGGAACAGCATGGACGACCTATAATGAAAGTCTCGTATCTTCAGACAAGACTTTACAAGAGGAAAAATAATTGCCCAGATAAATACGAGGATTTTTCCACTATCACCAGCAAGAAAGACCAATGTCTTCCCCATTTAATATTTTAAAAAAGCAAGTGAGATACGAGGTTTTACTCCCTTTAGCCCAATATCTCGACTTTAAAACAATTTAAAGATACTAAGTTCTCATTTTATTATGACCATTTAAGTTTTTGTTATTAAATTATGCCATTTTATAAATATTATTATCCATAAAATATGTATTGTTAAAGCAAACATATTTTTTTGTAGTAGAATCTTAGGTTTTTCATTTATTATAGGAAGTACAACTGGAAGCATAAAACTCACAATATGATACCGGGAAAACATTTCTTGGACTCAACGTTAACGAAGTTTAATTTATTTTATATGAATGTTTAACAACACTAATAAAATTGTTGAATGCTTAAAAATTAATTATTTTATAACTGAACCAAACATTGTTCAACGTGTACGCATTGTGTGTGATAACATTCTCCACGGATAAGAAAATAGCACTTAATATTTTTTAAATAATTTAATGTCATATCCAAAAATTTTCTGTTTTACCGCAGCCAATTAAACAAATACCAATTAAGTTTTACAAACAAAAAAATGTACAGCATAATTAATGCCATGGGCTGCCGCTTTACATGTTTATAATCACCAAATAACAATTCATGCATTAAAATTTTTTTTTAAAATATGAAAACATTTTTTTTATATTTAACATTTTTTTCATAAAGGCCCTGTATGGTATGTTATTTGGTGATTACATATATGTCGCGTGGTATACCATGGCATTAGTTTCCTTTGTAAATTTTTTCAATTGTACAAGCTAGCTTGTGTTTATTATGACTGCAGTAAAACAGAAAAATTTTGGATTTGAGATCAAATTATTCAATAATTTTAAGTGTAGGAAGATGACATCACATACAATGCGTACTAGTTGACAATGTTTGGTACAAATATACAATTATTAGTCTTTTGGTATGCAACACCCTCAATCAAAGGCGCCTACAACTTTCTTTTTCCAGAAGGATAGCAAGAGTAGAACTTTCTGTCTGTGACAGTATCCATGTCTTACATATTAAAAATAATTTGTATTTAAATATTGTGGTTTTGGTTATGTAAAGATCTATAAAAGACATATTTAGTAAAGAATAAGGTAAACAGTGAGAAATAATGTATAAACTTTAACGCACTATGCTGTTAATTACAGGCCAGAGCATTCGTTTCGTTTTGTGTTAAAACTGGACTGTAGTGTGCCGAAATGTGCCACGAATGAAAATGGAACCAACCTATAAGGCCTTCTGAACACGAATGAGGTGCATATCCAACGAGGAGGTTACTCTTATCATTGGCGAACTAAAACCATTTTCTGCCGTATGTTGGTAGCACTATCATGTATCACGCGTGTCTACATTTGAATACTGAAATTATTTCTTTTGATTTCTGCTCTTCTAATGCATAAAAGAGTAGAAATCGGCAAATATTAAAAGTATTTACTTTTCCAATAATTCCACAGATTCACGTGGCCCACGTGTGAATAAAGTGATCAGGCCCATATCAATGTTAATTTTGCATATGATTCAGGAATACACAACGTTCATACAAGTATATCTTAAGCAGGGATTTCAAAAGTGCTCAGATTAAGGTCCCCTGATTATTAGACTGCCCGGTTGACAAGACAAGACTGCTTAGTGGGTTACCATAGGCGCAGACTGACAAACGCCTTTCCGAAGTGTTGTTGGCCAGTGACGCCATTTTACTGGCTGCAGCGCGCATAGAAGGGGCTGTTTCATTTCTGTATTCCTAGGTGTTCTGTGGTACGACCGTAGCTCTTGACCAAACACGCCATCCGAACGTAAAAAATAAAGTCACATGTCTGAAATAAAATTTTTCCTTTCTATCTTACAAAAAAAAAAAACACTCAATGGGAAGTAAGCGATACGAAACAAATTATATCACATTTATTCCATATTGTTTTCCTTGCGATGCATATAATATTACAAACACATGCAATGTGTGTGAGTAATCCGAGGTTCATGGTTCTTTGAAGTGGCATTTCCTCCTACAGGGAGTTGTCATTTGGGTCTCATTGTAAGCAGTCGTGTCTATTAGAATTTTTAACAAACTATAGAGTATTTCAATGCAAATCCTTTTTTTTTCAGGACAGAAATGAAAGTCGATATTTTGTTGCAAGTTTATAAATTTGATTATTGAAACATAAATGTGGTCGTCGAAAAGTGTCAAAGTCAGCTAAAATCGCTGGAAGCAGCCTTCTGTTCACGATATTTATCCTACCGTAAAACAGTGTTTTAAACATATAGCGACAATTCTGTATCTTTTCTGAACAGATTTCTGTATTAAAACATATTGTCACTGCTTAAAATTATGAGGAAACAGAACACACGCTAAGATTGTTTCGCAGTCGCAATGCTTCCTTACAACCGGACGTAAACTTCAGGCTTTTAAAATTGTTTACTAGGGAAGCCCCTTAACAACATCGTTTTCTCCTGACGTTGTTTTCAGGAACGCAATCACGGCGTCGTATAGGGACTTCCGTACTGCCCGGTTGGTCAAAGCTGTACGGAACGAAGAGGTCTTCCTTCGCCCATTAACTACTCGAGGCGGGCTTTACAAATATGATGTTCGCCTTAACGAAGCCGGTAATACGTACTGCCTGTCGTGTTCGTTTCTATACGGAACGTGGATAAACATTCCGTGCGAGATTTAAGGCGTTAAATTTTTTAGTGTCACGGCAGTCTTTAGACCCGGTGAGGCCAGCGGAGATAATTAAGTGGCAAACGTGTGATGCTTTTAAAAGGAAAATAAAAAGGCTTTCGGGTGTTACGCAAGTCTAAGGGCCGCGCCTTAAGGCCCCCGCCTACCTGGAGTTTTTTTTTTTACCCCGCGTTTGAGGCTGAGAAGCGTGGGAGCGATAAGGGCGACACTGCCACGCGCATCAAGTACGCCATCGCCGCTAAGCGCAAGGCTCTGAACTGGCGTGCAGTGTTCTCGTCGCACTGCGTGTACTTATGGGACTTTCAGCGGTGACCCTATTATTTTATTGGTGGGAAGTCTGTAGGAAGGTTCAATGCAGGGCCCTTGAGTAGTTTTGTGGTGGTAGGAGGTGGGCAGGCTAACCGCTCAGCCACCGCGGCCCCCACGAAAGATAGTTAGACAGAATAATAAAACGGCTGTGATACATGACACATTTAGGAAACAACCAAACATGTCAAACACGGGGTGATATTTAAAAGGTTTAAATGTGTGAATAACCCGCGTTTAGACTGTAATTTCCGAACACATTGCAAGGCAGTTGAAGCGCCACGTAGGCGGGAGCCTTAAATCGGGCGGCGGTCCTCCCACCACGTGACACGAGAACAAATGGTTCGTAGTGGGGAAGACACGGGCCGGAGAGGAACCAACACAAGTGCGAGGCGTGCAACATGGTGCCTGACACCAAGATGCCCGTCGCCCGGGAATGAGAAAGCGACGTGGCGCCGATTATTCTCCGCTGATACGTCGCTGGGTACAGTTGGTCCACCACGCCTCGTTGAACACATACTGAACGTCGTGCTCAGTTTCTGCCTGATTATCGCTGGGTGGTTTTACAATGTTCCACACGTCTCGTAACTAGAGCCCCGAGTATTCCGCGGATCGATATGGCAGCTGGTTAGGCTTTGCAGTCTTCTATAAACTCTAAATACTATCGTTTGCCTATTGGTTGCTGCGATAAAGCGAGATCTGTGTGCAGGACTGATCAAAGCTCGCTCGCGCTGCTGCTTCTTGCTTACTACTGGCTTACAGTTAAACGGGGCGTGTCTAAACAACTGCCAGCCAATCGCAATGGAAGGAGGGAGGAAAGACCAAGTGTTTTAAATCTGCCTCGCCACCGATGATTTCGCGAAATACTCGGGGCTCTACTCATATTTAAATATTTATAGTATTTTTGAAGTTTATTCACAATTTTGTGTAAAACCTTAGAAAAATCGTTCTTTGTTGTTTCATATTTGTGTTACCATAAAAATCCCTTGCTTTTTATAGAATTAAGCTTTTACGCACATTTTATTTATAAATAATAACATATTATTTATAATCAGTATGAATAAAAACTGGGAGTAAATAGGCGTGTTATGCCTAGTAAGAAATAGTTCTCGTGCAAAATATTACTACACTGATTGCACAGGAATGCGGTGCGTTGTCCTTTTGGTTTAATTCTATAGACTTAGTTAAGCTTTGTATCCTGGAAGTAGAACTTTAGCAGGACTTCAGAAAAGTTGGAAGTATCCGTGAGAGGGTTATATTTCCTAATTATATAAGATTAGGGGAAGGGAGGATGATTGCTGACGAAGTAATCTTTCTTCGCCCATTTTTTTAAATAGTGCGGGTGTAGTAATAATTTCATTCTACTCAGTTAAATTCAGGCGACACAATATTACGTGAACAGCACTCAATGTGTTAATATGTTTAAAAAAGATTTTATTTCTTTCAAAACCTATAAAATAATTTTGGCAGTTCAGCAACCGGGTTTGAATATCAGATAAACCGTTGCAGAATTGTTCAATCAGCGGTTCGCCAGACTGTCAGACTGGCCCGCGAAAGAAATATATTTACTACCAATTCTTTTTTTTTTTTTCACGTGTACTTCTGCATACGTGTACTAAACAAAACGTCAGCTGTAACTATTACTAGCGTAAAATTTGTAATACAATTATGCGTTATTACAATGATCACGTTTTCGCGCATATAAACCGACTATCTGTAAGTGAGCCACAACTCTGTAATGAGTGAGAGTGGCGCTTCAAGCATTGTTATTATTTGTAAGTGGCCCAGTGCGAAAACTAATTGAATAGCTCTGGCGTACGCCGTTGTAAACGTAAATGTAGGTAATTTTTCTCCTATCGTCTACCAATATTAAAAAAAAAAAGTACGTTCGATAAGAAATAATAATTTAAGTACAAAATTTTTCCTTAACATTGATTTGAAAAGTGTTCAATGATAGGAGAAGCAGCTGTACCAACGGACAGGCTGCGACCCCTCGGGAATGAAATGTTCCCCGTCGAGAAAGACCCAGCACAAATAAAGTGGAATAAAATAAAAAGAAAAATAAATAATCTTGGCCTCCCAATCATACGTTTAAAAGCCGTTAAGCGCGACGTACTACAAGGCTTTATCCGGACATCTGGCTGCGCTGTCTGTGCAGTATAAATCGTGGTGGGGACGGGGAGGTGGGGGTTGAGGCAGCAGACGTGGGCGGCGCCCCATGGCGGCGGGGGGATGTGGCTCGCGTGTCGGCCGCCGATCATCCATCTCGTCGCCACGTGGTTCGTGGACCTTGCCCGTGTAACGACCTGCGACCAGGAGTAGTCAGCTACCCCCGATCTCCCTTCTCCAATCGCGCCCCTAGGATTTACTTTTGGAAAGGGACAAATTGACAAATTAAGTTGTAGTGTTTAATTGTCTTGTTACACATAGCCGTGTGCTGGGTGATTGAAAACAACACCGACTACGCTAAGTATGCTGTGCGGGACGGCAAACCTATTATTTTTCTAGGGCGACCCATGTCAAGAACAGCATAGTTTGGGCGCTGTGGGGCGTCAAAGTTCGACAACGCTTCGGATATTGTGACGGGTGTACGTTCCACATTGAGCCACGAAACCACAACCAACCCAAACAAGAGCACCATATCTTGCAGTAAATTTTAAAAGAGGTTCGAATTGTCCACTCCCTACTTGATTACAGAAATTGACGCACATGTAGTTCTGCGCGCAGTAGTTCAGTCGCTGCGTGTACTCGTGCGACGAGGTCCTCCTCTGATGGTACAGGAGTCTCAAACGCTATACCCTTCATAGCAATCCAAAGGAAATAGTCGATAGGTGTCAGATGTTGTGACAGTGGTGGTCATGGAACAGCCCTACAGCGTCCGAATCATGCATTTAAGGACATGGGTTCCCTATTGAAAAATGCTGGATTTGCCGTCCCGTACAACATAGGCCTACCAAGCGTTGTCGGTGTTGTTTTGAATCATCCCATATATATATATATATATATATCTATAATCAAAGTTAATGGGGTCCCATTAGCATTCGACTCGAAAACATGAGCCTAAAAATTATTAAAACACTTGGTATATTTACGTACACAATTCTGTGCTTATAAAGCTCAATATGGTGCTGGTCATTGCATCATAATCACGTTTTCTGATATAATATTCGAATTCTCTTTGGAAATACGAATCCATAGACATGATGCTCGAAATGCTAATTGAAAAGTTAAATAAAAATGCATTTATTTAAATACATTTCATTTATTTATATAATTATGCTTTTCATAATATATGGTTGCGGCATCATATAATATAAGTGCGTCTGGTAAACATACTGGAATTCGCTTTTGGGGAGGTTCGATGTTCGAATATGTCTGATATACGCATCCCTGATTTTTAATCCTTTAAGAATTGCTAAATTGTAAAGTGTCAGTTTCAACGTCTAGTGCATGTATTCAATTTGTTTGTGTGTATGCAGGTGTGTAAGTTTTTCTATTGTTCTGATACAATGGTGGATCCAAAATGGCGGCTAGGTCTCTGGGCCTCACCCGATACCCATTCTAACATGTACCTTTCGAACTCATGCCTAAAGGAACAAATTTATTTTCCATGTACAGTCATCAGTCGCACAAGCTGTCATAACCCTTTTAAATATTCCGCACATTATATTATTTCTCGTAAACATATAGTACTTAACATCGTATTAGAGATTTTTTTTTAAACACGCTATGATAGACATGTTTTGTGCTGTAGAAACATTTAAAAACCCTTAATGCGTACGTATTACTATAAAATATAAAATGGCATCTGATACATCAATGTAATCTGTGGATATTATTTCATATTCCAATTATTCTAAAAAAAATACGAGTCCGCAGACATGTCACACAATATAATTTTGTCTGTACATTTTAAAAATTAAATAAAAATATAGTAAATTAAGTACATAATTATATTTATAAAATTATGCTTTGCGTAACCGATATTAGTAAAATCATAATCTAATTCTCTTTGAAAATACGGATCCGTAGACATATCGCTCGATGCACTTATTTTAAAAGTCAAATAAAAATATTTTAATTTAAACACATAACTTTATTTATAAATATATGTTCCTCCATAATCGATGGTTGCGGGCATCGTATACTACAAATCCACCTAGGAAATACGAATCCACAGACACATTGCTCGGCATAATCTTTTCTGTACGTTTTCAAAGTGAAATAAAATAGACTACATTAAATACATAACTTTTGTTTATAAAATTCTTTTTTGTTTAATTGATGGATGTTACATCATAATCAAATTGTTTTTGAAAATACGAATCCATAGACAGGTGGTTATTTTTAAATATACATCATTTAGACATATACTGGCACCCATGTCCTGGCAGCTCAGTCGACTAGGGCGTCTGTCCACTAATTCAAGGTCCGGCAGTTAACCGCTCCTTACCTCCACAGCTTTTTATACTGTATTAAACCATATCACATCAATAGAGGCGAGAGTCTGCATACAGTCTTTAGCCTCCAGCCGACACCAGTGCTTCTAGCAGCCATCAAGCGACACTAACACTGCCTAGCCGACATTATGCGAACCAAGATGGCAGCATACGAAACAAGATATAGTATGGCGAAAAAAATGGACAAAATGGCGGACTCAAAAACAAAATGGCGGTTACAACAAGATGACTGACTCAAAAACAATATGGCGTACTCGAAAGGTCAAGGTCCTCTAAGACTCAAAAATAAGATGGCAGCTAGGCCACTGGGCTACTGCACGATACCATGTGTGTTCGGACATACTATTTCTAACTACTTTTCAATTTTTAGATTAGTAATGAGCTTTAGAAGTGTCGCTAAAAACCAGAAAAAGTTACATTAAAGTGCCCGCCTACCTGGCGCTTGGACCGCGTTATAGTGTGTTTGAAATACAAGCTTAGTTTTTACAAAACCGTTTAACATGCACCGTATGTGCTGATCTACGAAACGAACACACACTTCAGACGTTGCCTGTCGAGTGCTTTCAAGACATCGGGCACATTAAGAAACGCAATTTCTAGCACTCTAACACAGCTATATATAAAAATTGGCTTTGTTGGAGCGCTGTATCTCAAAATACTTGAGTCAAATGCACACATAAAATACTCAAGGGTCTTGCATTGAACCTTGCTACCGACTTTCCACCAACGAAATGATGGGGTCACCCCTGAAAGTACACGCGGTACGACGAGAACACTGAACGCCAGTTCAGAACCGTGCGCGTAGAGACGATGGCGTACTTGATGCGCGTGTCGTTGTCAACCTTATAGCTCCCTGGCTTCTACGTATGAAACGCGGAACTTAGCTCCAGGTAGGCTGGCATCATTACACGAACGAGGAATCCTAAACACTTTAAAGCTGTGAATAAGTTTGACTTCCATTACGTTTCTTTGTCTCAATAAATCAGATGACGCTCGTGGAAAAATGTACATATGCAAAGCAGGTTTACTCGGCTTAAAAATCTACTTTTATTTAGACTCAAAAATATTTATTTCACTTCTGGGAAGGGAAATATCACCCATGTCCTCTCTCCCGTTGCTAATATACTGCGCCTCCAACCGCGTTGTTAACTTGTTTACACACCAACCAGTAAAACTTAGATCTGCAGCTGACCTCATGTAGCGTGTAATGTGTCTCTCAGCTTGCTCGCGAGTGATAAAATTATATCCATCCCCNCCCCCGACTCCACGGTGGTTACTGCAAACATGCTAGAGTCTAATAGCGAACAGCTCTATATGAACATTATAGGTAAGGATGTGAAAATAGAAATTATTGCATGTTTACTATAGAGCGTTTCACTATTAGATTGCAGTGCGCGGTGTAATGGACATTAGCTCTCTCTTTCCAATACATGATTTCTGTCGTTAACGCTGTCCTTGTTCTTACGTGCACTGTTGCCGGATAAGTTATGTTTTTGCATCCTCAAAATAAATATGCCATTTTCCTTGCGTGCGCGCCATGCGACCACAATGATAGGGTTTCTTGCAGGTTTCACTTCTAAAGGAGCCGCTTAGCTTTGCGTCGCAGGATTGGATTCTCTTAAGAGTTGTCAGGGAGGTAAACAGATAAAATTCTCTTAATCAGGCCATTTCCTTCGCCACCCATTTGTTACTCAGCCTGCCAGTTACGTCGCAAAGCTGGAGTTATCTGGCGGCAGTGCGCGCCATTCACTGTATTGCAAATACTATTTTCATACAATTCGTTCCTTGCGTTCATTTTGAGTTTGAAGTTTTTATTTCGTCATTATAATTAGTGAATAGTTTCAGAAAAAATCTAACTGGGAAGAAAGTCAAGTCTGTGAATTTATTACGCTAACGTCGCAACTTTAGGCCGTGCTCACACGGGACACAGAACTTCTGCACATCAGACTATCGTAAACTGTATAAATTGGTATACCTTAAATAGTAATCTAGGTTAGTTTATTTTACAATTAGTTACGATTAGTTAAAACTGCAAAAAGACTTTCACCCTACCATTTAGTATAATATGTATTTGTTTGCTTGAGACCCTATGCTAGAAGATTCTTACTTATAGACTAATCTTTACAATATTTTTGTGTTTAGCTTTTATTGCATGAGTATCAATCAGGTGGTTTCGTAAGTTCAGACACTTAAATGTTTTTGTGTTACCTATTACTATACTGCTCATTAAGTATAGTATGTGAGCTATGCTCGCCTATAAACAAACATATGACACTTAAATCTTGAAATAATCACTACCATGAAATTTACCACAATTAATTAAGGCAGCGTTAAAATCATTCAGACTTATTCAAACCATTTATTTGGCAACACTAGCTCTTTAAATAATAAAACAATAACGGTACGGTTCTCTTGACTGCGTGTAAAGCTTAGTAAAAAAATTGCATTTAAAATTCAATGGGTTAGTAGAACATCTAGATTATTTCTCTATGGTATTTATGGGCAAAATGTTTTGGTACTGGTTAAAAAGTATTAAATCAAAATGTTAATTCACTGGTTAACATAGTAATGAAAATAAAAATCTCACTCTCTTTTTGTGAAACGAAATAAAGTACATGTACACAGTCACTTATCTGTTGCAGTAACTCATGTACTGTAAAATTCCAAAAAATGTAAAAAACTTGTCGAGATTCTTTTGCAAAAATCTGAAACGTGCAGATTCGATGCTGGACGATCTTCTTAGCTTCTGGTATGTTCCCTATTTGAAACTCACGGGCCTATGTGCCGAATACAGTTCACAGTACAATTGCCTTGCAGAAGTCGTGGACACAGCGAACTAAATTTAATAATATTGTTACAAGAATGCCTGAGGGACGTATCTGAGTTCGCGAGGGACGGAGGTCTTAATAACGAAAATTCAATTCAATAATTATATTTATTTTCAATGCTACAAACAGTCAAACATCTGTTATTTACCAGTTTGAGCGTCCTATTAACTCTTATTATTCTTATAGAGTGCAATATTTCATTACTATCTCAATTTCAATTAAAGTCTTTATTGCAGCCTTTACTCTTGCTAATGTCCTTTAAACTGCTCTAATTATTTCCACGCGTTTAGTTCAAACTGTCTATTTCCATCGTCCCGAATGTATTTTCACTCACGCATCCAGTCCACAGTCCCGCAGATCTGTCCCACTCTTCACTGCACACAAGCTCGCCGACGCACTCTCGCAGATCGCTGCAGTCGTCCCTCGCTGCTCCGGAATCGTTCAACTGTCGCTTACGGTCGCACGAGCTGCCAAACTCTCGGCTCTTAATCACTCGCTCCTCAGAGGCAAGCACGTGGTATTTATACTTGAGGTAAGTGCTGTATAGAACATTCTCGGCAATCCAAGTTGTTCTGGGAAAGGTAATGGGGATGCTGACGACATTCCTGCACGATAAACGGAGAAATGTGAGCTTCTCAGGGTCAGCGAGGCGCGAGCTGCGACAAGTTTATCGGCGTATGCGGCGCCGTCCTTTATGATAGGCCACTCGCTTCGTCTAGCATTACAAATTTGACCTCCATCTCTCGGCGCCTTCCCACGCGAAGGAAACACCGGGCCGTAAAAAATAATGATCGTGTCGGCTCGCTTTATGCAACGCGGCCACCGGCCTATCGATCGCCTGTTCATTCAAAACAATCCTTTAACTTGCTACCGCCGCTATCATATAACTGCTGTCCTTCACTTCCACACGTTCGCACGGGATGCGAAGCAGCGAGCGCGTAACAATATTATGGATGAAAAACTCGTCCAGGCCCTTTTCTTGGCTTGAAATAAAAATACATTCCCGTTTATTACATGTCTTTTAATGACGTTGGCTCTTCTCGGGAACAATTACATTCAAATTAAAAAAAACTAACAACTAGGAAGACTCCGTTATGTCGGGCCTGTCTTAGAAAAATCCAACATGGGGTTAATTTTTAATCAAAAATTCTAGAAAGAAATACCTTATTCAACGTAGAAAAATTTAAAAAGGCCCTATAAGAAACGACTTTAGGGTTGCGCTATGTTTAAATCAGGTGGATATTAATGCATTAGCAAATGCTGCCATTTCACTCTAAATAAGCACAATCGCCAAAAATATTAGAAAACAATTAAATAACCGTGAAGTAACATTTCAATTATTTGTGTGAAAAATAAAGAACCTTTAATACACATGCACATAATTTAGATTAAATATCCCGTGAAAACAGCATAAATTAAAATCACTTGTTCTTCAAACATAAATTATCATATGCGTGTACATTGCAAAGTCAACCTCTCACTGCGTGCTCATTAACGTCAAAGTGAATAAAGGGGTTTTCTAAAATCTCAAATCAAGTATAAATGCACATAAATAAAATTATCAGTTAAATACCATGAAATATGTAGACGTGATAAATAAAAGAAGATAAGTTTCATTAACATTTGATAGCTCGTTATGTCCCTGTGTTTGCAATCAAGGAAACTTAAGGCCGGCTCCCACCAAGGCGAACCGGGCTCGATTCCTGGCAGGGTCTGCTCCCGGATTTTCGCAAGTAGGAATCGCACCAGACGATGCTGCTTGTCGGTGGGTTTTCTCTGAGATCTCCTGTTTCCCATGCCCTTTCATTCACCTCGCTTCACCCTCATCGACTCTCAAGACCCCGATGTAAAGAGCCGTCCAAACCCCTCTACGCCAATCCATGGTACAATGCATAGCAAGGAATATTCTTGTTCGGTGTAATCTGATTTGTGAAAGTTCCTGCACGTCTCGTTGATGAGAGATGACGGCACTGAGCACGCAACACAATGTTCGCGGTGGACACGATTACAGCTCACACCGCCAACCAATTACATGATTGCAACACATGAGCTCGGAAATGCATCTGGGACCGAAACCTGCACTGCACACGTGCATGCGAAACAATTGCAACTACTTCTATCCACAGACTCTGTACTTCTTTCACTCATGCTTTATTCTCAGGATAAACAAACCCACGTGGGTTAGTTTCCCGCGATTGGTTAAGTTAACCTTCGCACTGTATCTTGAATCACGTGAAAATATTTCGCCCTTTAACAAACTTATTTTGCATAATGTACTACGTAATTAAAGAACTATTCATATAATGAATTTTATGTAATTTTTATTATAACAGTTTATGTGCTTTTCTATATTGTTTACCACGCTTCCTTTCAAAATTATTTAACACCTGTTAACTATAACGTGCGCAGCTTACTGTGCAAAGTCGTTGGCTCGCCGTGGTATTGGCATGTTGCGGAAGTAGGTCGCGTGTTTATGTTAAGTGGCATGTTTAGCGACGACCGTTAAACGATGTTGGAAAGAATTCTTTGAAATATTTTAAATTAACTTTATCACCAGCATTCGGCGTCTTCTTTGAAGCAAGTAGCTGTATTTGCAGCTAAAATGACTAGCATGTGTGCCACAAGTTGCCAATTTTTCTGAGAGAAAGTTTTAAAATTAACACACGAAATTCGCAAGAAAATGGCCAGATTGTAAACTAAGTCTATTTTAAATTGAATTTAGACAAAATATATACAATATTCGTATTCGCAGCTGGAAATAGTGTTTACTATTGCTCGTTACAGTTGCTTATACCACTGACAAAAATAAAACAATAAAAATTTAAAAAAAAATTGTATTGAGATGTATAGTTTTATTAAATAGTAAGTATTTCTAATTCAAAATAGGTGGATAACGTGTGATAAAAAAAGAGTGTGTCTGTGTGTACGCCATTATATTCAGAGCAGAGTATTATTCATTATTCGTCTCCAGGTACGGTGTGGAATTCTCCGCAGCACTGCTGGAGTGATGGAGTGTTGTAACTCCTGCTAGCAACCGTCTGTTTGAAGTACCGCCACAAAACATTATCACATGATGACAGGTCCGGACTCCAGAGGTGCTGACAACTGTTTCGGAACACGTCATTCAGATATTCCCTTACGGCAATTGCATTATGTGTGGGGAAACACGCCGACCAGCGGCATCATCCGGCACGATTCCCACATCCGAAAATACGGGAGTGACCCCGCTGGGAGTCGAACCCGGTTCGCCTGGGTGGGAGACGAGTATTATGACCACTACACCACCGTGGCTCCCTAGATTTGCTGATAATACAAGCACTTGCGTTTAGTGGGCGGGTTGAAAATGTGTGGTCACTGACGAGTGCAAGCTATTTTCGGAGCTGTGTTGCTGAGTCCTCGGCTAGTTGGTTTTAAATACGTAAGTGGATGCCGTAAACGGTTACAACCGTTGGTTGAATCGGAGTTCATAACGCATGCTTTAAGATCCATAGTCGAAAATATACAGGACACCATATACCTAAATGGAAGATTAAAGGAGATATGAGACTATGAAAATTGGGGTTTGAAAAGGTATTTTTTTTGGCGAATGCTTTGTACAACGCCTACAAAGGCCGCAGCAAAAAGGTAATTTATGTTTCCCATGTTACATATACACATGCGTAATGCTGCCTGTCCTCGGTCTGTGTGCACTGTTCGGCTTGAGGAAGTTATACGTCAGCACATCAACGACATGCCCTCCACTAGTACACGCTCCATAGCGCGCCAAATGGACGTGTCCCATTCAACCGTGGGGGACGAACTGTGGGAAAATCGCCGACATTCCTACCAGTGGCAGAAAGAACAAGGCATTCGGTAAAAATACGTTTTCAAACCTCAATTTTCACAGGCTCATATCTCCTTTAATATTCCGTTTAGGTATATCGTGACCTGTATATTTTCGACTTTATTTTTCAAAACGAATTATCTCCCGCAGTTTGGGCGTTTAAATTCCGAACATTCTGTATAAGGAATTGTAAATTTATATAGGCCATGTATTAGCAAATAAAATCATGTACTAAAACAGGGTATAATATTCTGTATAAGAAACTGTAAATTTATATAGGCTATGTATTAGCAAATAAAATAATGTACTAAACCCTCCTCTTACCGACCCAATAACATTTTAAATGTTCACAGTTTCATTGATAATATCCAATTGTGTGGGGAAGAGACATAATGTGTCCGAATCACCATAGTAAAATTCGATAGGACAAAGTCACTGTACTCTTCTTTTCGCCCACCGTAAATACACAGACGATACTGCAGCAAAAATTATTTTACAACTTTCAGGTGCAATGGTATAAGGCTCATAATGACTATGAGTCTTCATTAAATTAGACTAGAGCCTTTCTCTCTACGGAAGATAACATTTCAAAATGAAATAGATTTAGCGAAGTTTCAAATCAATTTAACTGATTTCAAATTGTTTTTAACTTATATTAAATAAAAGACTGTTCTGCCAAAACATTGTAAATTCTTCATGCATGAACTGCATTATTGTAACCCGCCATAGTCTCTTTAAAAATAAGGTTCCCAAGAGTACCTACCTGTTACCGTAACAAGTTCAAACCTCTCCCTTTACGAAACTGTACCTGCGGGCATTTACCAAAAATACAAATGAATTTTAATGCATGCGTTTATAGAAATGTTACCAAGTAACCTTGTTCTAACCAAACCGTTTTTAATGGTATTTTAAGACACACGTTTTTTGCAGTTGAAAGCCTTAAAGTTTGTCACACGCGTTCTTCATTTCACGATTAACACTGAGAAGTATGACGTCAGCATATGAAACGTGAAGCTTACATACTGCGTGTAAGTTATTTTTATGGTCGTTATCGGCTTTGTCTTGTGGTGATGTGGAAGTAACAATGAAAAATGATGTAGTGGATGTGACGTGGCTTAGGGTACGAAGATGCTGTGTAACGAAATGTAAGGGAATTAAAACTCCTCCAAAGCCATGCCTTGTTAACAACACCAACGGGGAAGGCAAAACTCATACAGCCTACTTTGTGAACTAGGTGTTTGTGTATTTATAATACGTATCATCACACCGGGTACTATGGAATGCAGTAACTATTGGGCTACTAAGTCTCTTGATGTTAAAGTATGTGACTAAAAAAGCGCACGCGAACCCTTTTAGACATAATAGTGTGTACGTAAACAATATTTTAATGGAGGAAAAGTCTTCGTAACGAAGCAAACCAGAAGAATCGGCACTAGGCAATAATTTCTTCGTAGCATGTGAGATTATTCCAATCGTAAATTAACAAAGATGTTAACATTCGTACAGTCATTCTATTCTGACAGATAAGGAAACTAATGCTGGCAGGGGATTGTAGAAGCGTGCATTCGTTGATTATCAGTTTGTACAGTCAGGAAGTTCTGCAAACCATTCAGTTTTAAAAAATTCGCCAAAGTGCAAACACCAAATTACAATAGACGTTGTTCGAACAAGATGAAAGGGGGAAGCGGCGGGAAGAACAAATTACAAGAAAGGACTAACGGCAGAGATCAAGTTAAACATTCCAAGACACTTAATTTTCTTTTAAATCCCTTACACAGACATTTACATGAAAATACGTGTGAGGGGCATTCTACAAGACTAACCTGAACCACAGAGTCCATAATAGTCTTGGTTATCTCGTCGTCTTTCGCTTCTCTGAGGCTCAATAAAGAAGGGAATAAAAAAGACACTACATGAATAAAGAGTTAATCTACCAACAACGCGGGGCAAAACTTCTAAAAAAAAAAATCAGTGTCACCTCTATGTTGGTTTTTCTTTCTTTTGTTTAATCGCATGCAGGAGGTTGTGCATTGTACCGCAACCTCTAATTAGCATACGTAGATGCATATGGATATAAGTTGAACACCGCATATATACATGCATCCATTTAAATTCACACTTTGTTTATGTACGTAAAAAAGAGGTGTGGAGTAGCTCAACTTTCAACTTATACGTACGGCTAAACACTCAACCAATCAGAATGTCCGATTTAATAACAAATTTATTTTTAGAACTAAAACTATTAAGGTACCGTCATCAATACACGAAATGTTATTTTCTTTGGCCAATGTTTCGAAATTGCACCATGTTTTGCAGAAAGCCTGGAAAAACCAAACACAAAATAATTATCTTGCTTCGCAAAGGTACGTTTTTGTTTGAATGTCTGCCAACAGAAAACCCACTTACGTGCGTTCGTACTTACCCGTAAGAAGAGATTGTGAATCCGGCTTTATTCTCAGCTTGTTTTTTCCATCGTCATTTGTGGCAAATGAAGTGAAGTCTCTGATTTACTGATACGCTGAAAAAATAATTAAGTATTATTATTTCGCATTCTTTCTTTTTCTCGACAGCAGTTGCTGAATATTTATTACCAATATTCGTTATGAGCTGTTCACGAATATAAAACTTGCGGATAGTAAGTTGCACATTTGGCTGGCTGTTTCCACAGGCGTGCCATAATTTCAGACAAACATTCGCTTTGTTTCTGTTTATGCGGCAGGATTGTGTGAGTAGACATCGGGTCAGTGGCTCATACAGTATTTTTTTTAATGACATTAAATTAGTCGAAAAGTAAAATGTCGAACCTTAAGGCGGGCGGTTTAAAATATTTGTATGGCAGGATAGATGGCGGTGCACGCTAAGTGGCGAGGAAGTTGGGTTGTGATGGCTCGCGCAGGAAATCTATTATAAAGGCGGATTCATAATCTCTTCGAAACGTGCGTACGTACGTTTTCTGTTGGCATGTTGGCAGACATTCAAACAAAAACGTAACTTTGCGAAGGGAAATTATTATTTTGTGTTTTGTTTTTGCAGGTTTTGTGCAAAAGATGGTACAATTTTAAGACATTGGCCAAAGAAGACTGAAACCCGCGCGCGTGTGTGTGTGTGTGTGTATTTACCTTAATAGTCTTTGTTAAAATAATAAATATATTATTAAATCGGACATCCTGATTGTTTGACAGTTCAGCCGTACGTACGTAGAAGTTGAAAGTTGCTATTTTGCCTCTTTTTTCTACGTACGCTAAGAGTGAATGTGAATGGATGCATATAAATATGCGGTGGTTGACTTGTATTCATATGTACGTATGTACGATACTTGGAGATTGTGAATCCATATGAACTCTGTATATGAATGTCGATTCAGAATACAGTTGTTTCTAATACACTATAATTACGGAGTTTGCGTCATATTTTTAGCTCGTGAAGGGAACATGACTTAGAGCGCGCATGACAACTAGCGCAGTAGTTATCTCTATCTTGCAACACTGAACGGCTGTTATACCGTTAGAACGTTGCTTCGAATAATATTAGCACACAGTGTTTTTTTTACACAAATAAGTGCTTCAAGATGCTTAGTACACTTCTTCTGTCCGAGTCGTAATGCAACTATAGTATAAACAAGCTACGCATAGCATAATTTTTGTTACAAAGGAGCAAGTTTGTTGTAAACCCAAATGTAAACAGATGGTACGCCACTTTATAAACACATACACTCTAAGAATGTATTCGGAAATTCATTAGTGAGAAAGCGGGAATTGTAATTTTTCCCCCTATATATTCACTGTAGCATTCTTACATTTGCTTAGAAATCAGACAAATGCGTAGGGAAGCTCCCAACTTTGTATAGCAGCGACGCTAAACATTCCTATATCTGCAGCTTGATGTGTGGTATTTCCATACAGTGTATAGGTTAAAAACTTCCATTACAGTTTAGGAAGTTAACCAGAAAAAATTTTATTGTGTGGTTTTGACAGTTCTTACGGCGCGGCGAGCCATTGTTGAAGACTTGTTCAGAAGATGAAAACCAGCCTACCCATCGTAAGTCCATGATTTAGGCCAACTATGTATGTCTGTGTTAAATAGTGTACAGTTAAAACCAAAACCTTTAAAAGTAACAAATACGCTCATCTGCAAAAAAAAAAAAAATCATCATGAATGCACGCGTGAGTGACATTTGCCACACAGTATCGTCATAGCCCGACATGTGTCCCATTTGCGTTTAATGCGGTTTGCTTGCGCGGATGTGCCACTAGGGGGCATACATATCACTCCATCATTCATAGCTGCAAGACACTGAATAAAGCCTTAGTAGCAGTGTGAGCCACAGAGCCAAGCTCAGTGAATACATCGCATGTCCCGGCGACGCATTAAACAAGCCTTTGCTCAGCTGGATGAGTTTAAGAGAGACCGCATCGTCGGCCTCCGAGAAGCAAGTACGATGTATCGGCGCATTGCTCGCCACTTGAACCTTTCAGCTTAAACTGCGAGTCGGTGTTCGACGCAGTGGGAACACGAGACTACACACGCCAATCAAGAAGGCTCGGGTCAACCCAGCGAACCACCAACAGGGATGATCGTTTCATCGTGCGACTGGCTGTAAGCACTCCACGGGCGTCGCTGCGCACCATCCAGGGACATGTCACGGCAGCTGGGGATACGCCTGCGTCCACCAGTACCATATCTAGGCGGCTAGCAGAGCAGGATCTGTCGCCACGGCGTCCCTTACGACGTCTGCCATTACGACCTGAACATCGCCGAGCACGTGTGACCTTCTGCCGGGAACTGGCAACTTAGACCAACGGCAACTACAGCGGATTTGGAGGATCAGTTGTGCCAGCTGTGGCAGGATCTTCCTCAGGAGAACTTTCGACGTATGTATGTCTCCATGTCTGACCTAATCGCCGCCTGTCTTCGTGCTATGGGTAGTGCAAAACCATACTAAGTGCATCCTGCAAGTGTTGGTCCCCTGCAATACGTGTTTGGTGCGGTTCAGTATTTTGATGTCGTTTGTATACCTACTACCATGTCATGTGCCTGTATTCACTTGCGTGCCACTGCGATAGCAGCTCAGGGTGATCAATTTTTTTTTTGGAAATTAGTGTATAAATAATTGTGGTAATACTAGTTTTCGAGACATAAAAAGATCTTGCATTCAGTGTAGAAATTTATTCTTCGATAAGGCGTAGTATATCACTCAGATGAATGAATAACTGTGACATCGATGGAGTTCCTTTATGGGAACTAATTGTTGAATACCTACTGAGAATGACTACAGAAGCCATAGCAGTACAAGTCTCTAAAATATAATTAAATGACGTTTTAGACTCCCTCAAAGTCACATATTCAAAAATTAATCTCAAAATCAGGTAAATGCAAAAAAAAAAAAAAAAGATAGCGACTAAATCCACCGATTAACTTTGTTTCTTAGAAAAAGAGAGATGTGCGAGCTCAAAAAGAAGTTCCACACAAACGTAAGAGAAAACGTGAAAGCTTAGTACTCTACGTAGAGCGAAGTGCGGATCGACTTGCCTGGGGGGTGCGGGGGTTTCACCGCCCATTAAAATCTAATGCAAATGCTGAAGATGGGGGCAATTAGCGTTATATGTGACATAAATTAGCGTGGACTGTCGTCCCCCTTTCACGCTTTCTCCGCGAATACCTGACCTTGCACGCCAGCAGCTCCTTAGTGAAAGCTTCCCCAGTGCCGTCCGAAGTCTCCAACAACAGACTAGGATCAGCTGCCCTTGGCGTGCCCAATATAAACACAGAGTACTTAAGAATACAGAGGAGAAACTGATTTTTGTACAGCGAACTCCAGCCGCACACGCTAGCAAAATGGCGTCACTGGTGAGCAAAATTTTGGAACGCCGCACAATGGGGCAAGAAGTCTCCATTTGTGGCATTAATTCAGATATCGCATCAAACCCTGCATACTGCATACCAATGGAAAGGGAATGTAATGCCAAAGAAAATTGTGGAGTCGCCATGTCGATATATGTGAATTCCAAGAACAAAGCATATACATGTAGTAAGCAATTATTAAAACACTGACGTGATAACATTGCATGTGTTAAGGACAATTAGTAGGGCCTAAAAAAGATACAAATATATTGTAAATAAGTTGCGATAAAAAAATAACAAACATAATATATCATTATTGTAACAAAATCACAAATAAACAAAGTGCAATAAATGAAAACGAAGTGAATAAAATATCAACCCATCAGAGTTTCACCTCCATCAGCACCATCATTGGCATTGTCACCAGCAACTTTCTCATCTTCACTATTATCACCACAAGTTGGATACATCCATCAGATCTTCACCTTCATCAGCATCTTCATCGGCATCGTCACTGTCAGCGTCCTTATCTTCATCATCATCACTGCCGGATGATTGAATAAACAACTCTTGTGACTCTTTCGGAAGGCTTTGCATGGTTTTGTATTTTGATTGTCCTCTTAGTGGATATAACTGTATCTGAACTTAGAAGGAAGCAGTTAAATACATCATAATTCGTTTTTCTCGGCTAGAATTTCTGGTGTAGTGCTCTCTGTATGTCTTAACATCTTTATTGCGTGCTTCCTGGACTTCTTCTGTTAATTGTGCAATTGGAAGCAATGCTGACGTGATAATTTCCGGTCCTTGTATGAAATTCTTACGTACTGTCGGATGTTGTACCATGGCTACCTTCCAACAAAGTACATTGCTTTGTTATGAGTGTAAGCTCGAAATGTGTCAACATCAATATCATGTCCACATGATACAACAGTCACGTTTAATGGCTTCTTAAAAAAGAACGGATTTCAAAAGTAGTTCAATCGCCAGATAGTCAGTCCCGTAATAGGTAAACGAAAAAATAGGCATTTGCTACCAACTTTGTGGCAAAATATTTTCTCAAAGTGATGAAGTTTTTTAGAACTGTCTATTGCGCTATAAATTTATACATTTTATTTCTAAATGAACGTGAAAAATTAAATACATGTTCAGACAACAGTGTGTATAACACGATCATTTCGTAACAGGGGCCACGGTGGCTCGTCTTCCACCAATGCGAACCGGGTTCAATCCCCAGCCGGGTCACTCCCGATTTTCGCAAGTGAAAATCGTGCCGGACGATGCCACTGGTCGGCGGGTTTTCTCGGGATCTCCCGCTTCACCCGCCCTTGCATTCTGGCGCTGCTCCATTCTCACCTAATTTCACCCTCATCGGCTCTCAAGACCTCATTGTTAAGAGCCGCCCAAATCTCTCAACTGAACTCAACTAGTGTACATAACAGAGGTGTGCTTAGAACGTGTACATAAAAAGTGTGGTCCATAGTGAGTGTACTCGTCTTTATATTTAAGTAATTACACATGACCAGAAAATTAAACTGATTTTGGTGAAGCAATAGTTTATTAAGTAAACAACATAGTTTATACGATTTTTTTTACTTGTAAAGGAAAATGAAAACTTACCTAAGGTGTTTTTCTACTTGAATTTTGGAATAAATACAATAAATAACTTTTCAATACACTTTTTTCCGGCAATATTATTTGCTGAAGGCCATATGCAGACGACATAAACTTAAATATCACCATTTTGTACACGTCTCCACGTCGGGGATGCTTCCTACACAAGTACACGTTTTTCATCGCGAAACAAGACTTAGTCTTTCTTTTGGCGATAATGAAGGAGAATGTGGCAGCTGCGACGAAACAATTCATTTTATTCTTTTATTAGTTTATCAGTATTATTGTCCATCATAATCAACTGTTCAAACTTTTAAGTTTCCCCTATTTAAGGTCGGTAGGCTAAGTAAGAAGGCGTTGATATGTGAACTAAGAATAGAGTAAAATATACCAGTTAAAGATAATTACAACAAGTTAATGACGTTTAAAAATAAAGATCAATTTATTATAACATTAGTGGCTTGATGTACAGAGGGTAAGGCTAGGGGAAAGTCCGAGGAAGGATAATAAGGAAAAGGGACTTGCCCAAACTCGAACACGCGTCCACCTCGCTCGCCGCCCAGGGAAGGATGAAGACGTCCAGACTGCGACTTCCCATAGTTCGGAGCCCTGCGCACTCTCCTCGCCCCACTCCCATCTTGCTTCTGATTGGCTGTGGCGTTGTTGGTAGGAGTTTAATTTAGGATTGATTATACCCTTTCGTCACTATGACTAGTCAGCTGGACCCACATTTGAGTCCTACCTCTAGGATTGTCCAGCTTGTTTAGACTTTCGCCATTTCGACTCTGTTTTGGAAAAAATTTTATAAATCAGCTTGCCGGCCGGTGCGTGGCTTTCATCTTGGGCAAGATTGCGTAACGAAGAGAGCCAAGTGTAACAAAAATAACGATTCACTTGTTTGAATTAAAGTCATAGGTTTTCGTGATGTGATAGATATTAATTAACGCAGGCTGGCCATGTATCAGACGAGATGATGGCATTTAGATGAACTGGCTAGCCTGAGGAATGGATGCTGGGAGAAGACGTGTGCATAGAGTAGCGACGGAGTGTTGAAAACGAGAACACCCCGAGGGAAACCCACCGCCTACAGGCAGCATCCGCCAAGATTCCCGCGCACTAAAAATCCCGACTCTGAACGACCGGGATGGGAGAGGCAGACATCGAAATGCCACTCTTTAAATTACACACTCTTATTGATATACAGTAACTATAAATGGGATAATTCCGCGGTCTCAGTAGGCCTCAGTTTAGACTCTACAGCCATTTGTATACTCGAGCCTCAGCTATGTATTATACATTGGCTGCTGCCCCAGTGTGTATATATGTATTTGTCCCCAGACCTGTTGTCATGGTGTTCCGTCCTTGTTTACTCGTAGGTTTGTGATTGGCTCAGTCATCCAGGGAGTGTATAATAAGCGGTGATACAATTGCAGGAGCAGCTCACATTTACATATGTTTGAAGTACAACTTGTCAATGAAGTCGTGGAATTTTCCCATCCCTAAATATAACTATCTTTCGTTTTAACCCTTTCAGTCCCCAGTCTCATAACAATAACAACACAAAAAGGTGTTTGTTGATTTTGACACGTGCCAGTGCATTGTACTGATATTTGTACATTTTCAAACAAAATATTTGTTCTTTTCGTCTAAAATAATATGTTTATCTCTGACGGAAAGAGTTAAACACGCCGAGTAATCTCTTTCTACGGTCCCTTTTAAGATAGTGGCCATTAGCCTCCTGACGTTAAAAACAAAAAACGCATTCCCGTTAAAGTTTTCTTCCCTCTCATCTGCGGTGGCATCTCTCATAATTATACCACATAATTGATGGTAGCGAGGCAGAAATGTTTTACCTAAAGTACGTGAAATGGAAACCCCCAAATAAACCATGTCCTATCTCCTTTAGGTCAACGACCTTACCCGCCAATTCCGAACCTTGAACCACGCAGTAATTAGAACTGTCTTTACAAAAGTATTTTCTTTTAGTTACTGCTTTTTAACGTGCGACCATATGCCGGAAGACTAATCACGGAAAGCTTTCAAATTATAGCATTTTAATCTTGCCTATAAAAATGGTACACATGCCTAACCGTGGCTTATCTGGGATTCGAACTGGTATATCCATGCTATTTTAAGGCACATGAGCGAGTTCTTTATTGGAATCTGAAGTCATAAAATCCACTATCACGGGTAGTTTTGCAACTTATGAAAGTTTGGATGCGATTGGTCCACAACCCTGGAAATTGAATGGTTGTAAAACTTAGCTGTGTGCAGTATAATCCATGTATGTGTGGAGTAAACGTCAGTGAACATGTGGGACAACGCGCCGTATTTGTGTGCGCCCAGTTAAAAAATATTTTGCTTGAGAACTATTTCTTACGAGGCATCACCAACACACCCATAGTATTTCCTAGCTGTTCTTATTTATGTTTATTGTTAAAACAATATCATAATTAATAAACGAAATCTAAACGAAAATTAGAATTTTTCAAAAACAAGATTCTTTTATGTAAACATAAGATTAAAACGCTTGTGATACATGACATATTTAGGAAACAACCGAAGACCTAATACATGGGGTGCTTTTGCAAAGGTTTAATTCTAAATAAAAGCATGCAGATTCTGCGAATAGAGTTTGGCTAGAATTGCTCGGCAACGCATTCGACACAAGTACATATGAACAAGAGGGAAAATCGTTGGACTATGGGAGGAAGGGTGGTCGTTACGTCGTATTGCCCGCCACCTGGACCGTTGCAACTATGTCAGGAGCAGTGGGAACACGCGCCGGGAATGGTTCTGGTGACTCAGAATGTACACCACAAGATAGGAACGTTTCATCAACCAAACTGTACCAACAGCGTCCACCGTCCAGAGAAATGTAATGTCATCACCAGCGATCGTGTTCCTATCCGCACTATTGCAAGACGAGTTGCAGAATAAAACTTGCATTTCCGACGTCCTTACACCTTTAGCACTCCAGCTACGGCGACTGACTTAGTTTTTTTTTATTGGGAGGCATTGACATCGCAGGACTGAGATGCATCGTCTTTAGTAAGAAATACGAGTTTTGTCTTGACAGGGGGGACGACCGTGCTCGGGTATAGAGAGGCGCTGGACAACGCACAAATCCGAACTTCGTTGTTGAGCAGCAAACCACCAAAACTGGTAGCGTCATGATGTAGGGAGCAATCTCATACGATGCTCGATAGTCTCTGGTAACGATCAGAGGAATACTGACGGTATATATGTACGCTCAGGAGATTCTGCGGCCCCAAGTGCTTACCTTCATATCGCGGCTCCGAGGTGTAATTTTCTAGCAGTATAATGCCCGTTCACATTCGTCACAAGTTTCCCACGACTGCTTTAGAGCTTTCGACGTCCTTCCTTTGCCAGCCAGGTCTCCAAACTTGTCACCTATTGTGGGAAAACAGCTTCAGCCATCGACGGGTCTGCAGCAACTGGAGCTGCTATTGCCACCACTACGTTGCAGATATTCCAGACAATAGTATTATAAGACTCTGTGACTACATGCCAGACCGTATCGTCGAATGTATCCACTCTAGAGAAGTTGAAACGCTGTATTAAAGTTACTTTTTCAACTTTACAATTTCACCCAAATAGTCTGCCCATTTTGCTTGATGCTTGTGCCAAGTTTAATTCAATTTAGGTGTCTTCTGGGCGTGGCCGTTTTTATTGCAGTGAGTGTAATAATCTGTAAAACTGAGTTTTATTGTAAAGAAATGATCAAACAATTCATTTCCGAGAGCTTGTTTTTGCTTGTGCTGTATTACTATTTGAATTTTAAAAGATCTCCTGCGAAATATTACTACGCACGAATGTGACACGTTGTCCCCTTGGTGTAATTTCCTAGAGTAAAAAGAAGTTGCGTCACTCTGGAGTTCGCGGTACAAAAAAAATAAGGAAAAAAAAGATTTAATTCAGCCTTGTTGTTAGCCAGTGGCTATTACAAAGTTTAAGGCGATGTGCATTAAATCATTATTGATATCATCAGAGAGACTGCACCCGAAGTAGGTTTAGAAGTGTTCCCAGGGTTGCACTGCTGTAGCGCTAAGGACAACATTCCTGGGCTTCGTTGCAATGTCGTACGGGTCTCGGATCACATCCCCGCCCAGTGATACCTTGTATCTCATCACATAATGTAAAATTATATGCATATTTATATAATTTTATATTACATAACACTATTGCAAT